>JAJKFI010000090.1:2992198-3019902 GCA_029204185.1 Lerista edwardsae
CCCCCCCCCCCCCCCCCGCCGAAAAGGGCCCCGGAGGGACCCCCCGCCCGGGTCGTCCCACGCACCTTAGCGAGCCGCCTCCGGGCGCCCCTCGCAGCCGCCGCGCTCCATCCGCCGGCCCGGGGCCGCTACGCCTGGGCGGCCCGCGCCCGTGCGCCCTCGCCGCGGCCGCCGGCCTCTCGTGCGCCCTGGCCCATGGTGACGCGGGAGGCGGCGGCGGCGGCGGGGAGCTCTGCGCGCTCCGTTACGCGCCGGCTGCGCCCCAGCCCAGAAGCCCGGCCCGGCCCCCGCTGACTGCCGCCGCTGCCGCTGTTCCCTGTGGTGGGGGGGAGGAGGAGGAGGAGTAAAGGGGGGCGGAAGTGATGAAAGGGGCCGCGGATCGGGGGGGGGGGACACACACCCGGTTCGCCAAATCAGCTCCGATGGAGCGGGAGAGCACTTGGGGGCAGGCGCGCCATTGCTCCTTCTGGGGAGGAAGACCCCCCCCACCCGACAGACCCCGGGAGGACCGCCGCTTCTCTGCCTCGAGGAGGAGGCCCCCCCACCCCCACGAAGAGGATCGGGAGACTGGGGGCGTCAAGGAGGCACGGAGGCGCGGGGGTTCCTTTCGAGAAAGGGGGGGGCTGGAGGAACTCCCCCCCCCACGCGCCCCCCCCCCAAGCCGCCGCCTCCCCCCCCCCATTTCAGTCCGATCTGGATGATGGGATCAGCGCCACCACCCAGCCGTAGACCCCACACTCGAGTCTCTTCCGATCCCCCCCCCTTCCCATAAGCCCGGACTCTCATCCGTCCCACAATCCCCAAACCAAGGCTAGATTCTCCTCCAGGCCACCTTGTACCCCCCCCTCTCCAGCCTGGGTCAACGGGAGATGACTGGGAAGCCCCCCTCCCCACCAACATCAGATCTCCTTCCAATCTGCCTTTCCTCCCTCATCACAGGCTTGGCTCCTAATGCATCCCCGACACAGCCCCCCGGCTCCTGAACCCCGACACCCCAAATTCCACTGTGATACCGTCGATGAGATGGAAACTGCCACCACCGCCCCATTTCAGGTCTTCCTGTTTCCGACGTGTCCCTCAGAGTGCAAAACTTGCCCCCAATTTTGCCCATAAGGGAAACTGAATGGTGGGGGAACGTTTCCCAGTTGTAAGAATGAAATATTCCCCTTGATCAGATTTCAGCGTTCTCTTGCAAACGCCGTGTTTAAAAGGAGAAGCCACTGCTGTGTAGATATAGGGGCATGCCCCACTGAGGTTTGTTCCAGATCTCCCCACCACCTGCACCACCAGCATGGATACCTGAAACCGTGGATACTGGGGGTGCCTTTTTAGAGCTAGGGGGACATTTTTGGGGGACTAGTGGTTTTGCTGCAACAAGGTAAAAAAAAAAAGATGTGTTTAATATTCCCTTTTCTTTTTAATAGGAAAGCTATGGCGAACCTAGACAACTTAATCAAAAGCCGAGACATCACCCTGCCAACAAAGGTTCGCATAGTCAAAGCGATGGTTTTCCCAGGAGCAATGAATGGATGTGAGAGCTGGACCATAAGGAAGGCAGAGCGCCGAAGAATAGATGCTTTCGAATTGTGGTGTTGGAGAAGACGCTTGAGAGTCCCCTGGACTGCAAGGAGATCCAACCAGGCAAGCCTACAGGAAGTCAAGCCTGATTGCTCCCTGGAAGGACAAATCCTGAAGCTGAAGCTCAAATGCTTTGGCCACCTCATGAGAAGAGAGGACTCTTGAGAAAAGACCCTCATGCTGGGAAAGATGGAAGGCAAAAGGAGAAGGGGGCGGCGGAGGATGAGATGGTTAGAGAGTGTCACCGAAGCGATGAACATGAAATTGGGCGAACTCCGGAAGCTAGTGGAGGACAGGGAGGCCTGGCGTGCTGCGGTCCAGGGGGTCGCGAAGAGTCGGACACGACTTGGCAACTGAACAATAGCAACAAATCTTTTAAATAGACATCCAAGTATCCGTGGTATGGGTGGGTAACAAATCAGCAGATACCGGGGCACACCTGGACATATTTTGTAAGGAAATCTGTTGGGCATTGCTTACCCAGAAAGATGTTTATTAACCCATATATTTCCTTTCCCAATTCCCCCCCCCCCCAATGTATTGCATATATGTTCCTGATTGCATTTAATTTTTACTAGCCTGGGTATTTTCCTTCCCTAATCCCCCATTCATTCATTCATTCATTCATTCATTCATTCCCAAACCCACTCATATACCCCCTATCAGTTGACACACCCCAGATTCAGATGCAACTTCATCCTAGATTCTTAACTACAGACTCTGCTTCCTCCTCCCCAGACAAGACAGACCACTTACACAGGAGATTAGTATATAAAATTTTAGATCTAATCGACCCGTCCCTCCTCACCAGGCCTCTTATTGATGTACGTATTCCATAATAGCACACTCCGAACATAAGAAGAGCCCCACTGGATCAGGCCAAAGGCCCTTCTAGTCTACCTTCCTGCATCTCACAGTGGCCCTCCAGATGCCTCAGGGAGCACACGAGACCACAAGATGCCTGCATCCTGTTGCCACTCCCTTGCACCTGGCATTCTGAAGTAGCCTACTATTCATGTAAGGAGGTGGCCCAACCCATCATGGCCTACAGTCCACAGTGGACTTTTCCTCCAGAAATCTGTCCAGTCCCCTTTGAAAGGCATCTAGGCCAGACGCCATCACCACCTCCTGTGGCAAGGAGTTCCATAGCTTAATTACCCGCTGGGTAAAAAACAGTATTTCCTTTCATCTGTTCTAACTCTCCCAGCACTCAATTTCAGTGGATGCCCCCTGGGTCTGGTATTGTGAGAGAGGGAAAGGAACATTGTGAGACATGCTCTGGCCTCGTATCCACCACCCTAAACATCTCCGCTTATTTCTTATAAGTGATTGGTGCTCGATACTGTGAAAAACCGGCACGGATCGTGGTGTTTATTTTATTCTGTGTTGCACAGCGCCAAGTGTGAGTTCTGTCGGTGCAGAGAAATGAGGATTATTTTTTTTTCCCACGGTTTAACAGGGAGCCCTGTTAGTGACGTCTTCCCACCATGTTCTTGGCCGGCTGCCAGATCTGCGGTCATCTCTCTGGCTCTCTTTACAGGCCGGCTCATGAGGCATCAGCAGCTGGCAAGATTTGGGCCAAATCCAGCTCCCGAAAGGCACAGACTGCAGGCTGATCTGCAGGAAACGGAGAGAGAGATGTGGGGAAAGCACCCACTGCCGCCATGGGGTGAGCGGAAATCCTTCGCTGAAACCGACCTGCCGGGCAACGCTGTGAATCCGTCCTCACTTCCCATCTGACATGCAGAGCTCAGCCATATCTGGGCATGGAAGTTCACAGGAATCATAGCTGGAAAGGGGCCCACAAGGTCATCTAGTCCAGCCCCCTGCCTGGAGCAGGAAATCCTCCTAGGGCATCTCCAGCAGGTGCCTGTCGAGCCTCTGCTTGAAGGTCTCAAGGGGGGAGAATCCACCACCTCCCCTCCAGTGGCAATCTGTTCCACTGTCTAACCGCCCTCATCGTCAAGAAATTCATCCTGACGTCCAGCCGGAATCTCCTCTCTTGCAGTTTGCACCCATTGGACCTAGTTCTACTGTCACAGGCAGGTGAGAACACACTTGTCCCTTCTTCCTTATGACAGCCCTTCAGGTCTTTGAAGAGTGCTCTCATATCCCCTCTCAACCTTCTCTTCTCCAGGCTAAACATTCCACGTTCCCACAACCTTTCCTCGTAGGACTTGTATTTAAGCCCCCTGATCATCTTCGTTGCTCTTCTCTGAACCTGCTCCATTTTGGCCGCATTCTTTTTGAACTGAGGTGCACACAGATTTGAACACAGTTCTCCAGGTGAGGTCGCACCAACGCGGAGTAAATCGTCTTAATCATGTCTCCCCCCCCCTCAGGCGCCTCTTTTCCAGCAACTGTCTCGAATTCAGCCCCCTTAATGTCATAGTTTGGCAGCCAGAGAGTCGGACAGCCACCTGAAGACAGCCTGGATTTCAGCCTGGCAGCAGAGCCGGCTCGACCATGAGGCCAGCTGAATCAGGCGCCTCAGGCAGTTTTTTTGGCAGGCCACATCCATCTTGGTCTGTCTACTTGCTGCCGTCGCCCCGCCTTCTCCTTCTTTGGAAAAAGAAGGGGGAGACAGGAAGAGGAAATGCGGAGGGGAGTGCTGAACTGGAGCGTTAAGAGAGTGGGAGGAGCAGAACTGTGACGTCATCGGGGAAGGGCGGGGGAGCATGGGGCCAAACCTGTCTGGCAATATTCAGCATCCAGAGCAAAGATTGACAGCACGAGGGTGGAGCAGTTCAATCCCAAATGCCTCTGCTTCTGCTGAATCAAATTGGGGGGGGGGCAATAGGAAGGAGGAAAGAGGCTCTCCAATTAAGCAGATCAGATCAGAAACCTTTATTTGTATCACACTGAGCAGAGAGATACAGAGCAGGTCTCCTGCTACGCACACCGATTGGGAGGGGCTTGACACACCACGTTTTTTTTTGGCCTCAGGTCTGCCATCGGGTACCGTTTGGGGCCCCTGCAGGGCATGGCACCCGGGAAATGTCCCTCCCCCTGGCCCCCCCTTAGTGATGCCATTGGGTGGGGACATTTTGCTCTTAAACTGTGGAGGCCGAACAGACAGGCCATTGCATGTAGAAACCAACATCCCCCTCCTTGGTCGTCGTCTGGGGATCGGGCCCTCAGTAGCCACCCGACGCTGGTCGTGATCGGGGATCTCCTCCAGCCTCCTTTGATGATCCTGTCGGATCCTGTCCCGGGTCTGAGAGCAAGACAAGGCAGGCCTTGCCTTCCAGCTCGCCAACTCACATTCCTCGGCTCCTGCCGCAGCTTGACATGTACTTACAAGCCCATCGGAGGCAGGCGAGAGACACCCCTCTAGCGACAAAAATGCGGCGCGCATTCCAGCCACCTCTCTCGTCGCTTTCTGGAAGGGCCCATCGCCCACCAGCCTGCCAAGAGATGAGCAGCGCAGAGCACACTTTGCAAAAACCTTCCTTCCTCTAAAAACCCTCGTCAGGACATCTTGCTCAGCCACTTCTCGTATTTCCTCACCGGGAGTCTTTTTTTCCTCCCGTGCGCCACTAAACGCATTTCTTGGGAGGCACCTTTTGCTGACCTTGCTCCCCAGAGGCCTCCGTAAGCACATCCCTCTCCGGCACAACAAAAAACTTCTTGAGCCAATGCATCTGGTTCCGCCGGCTCGGCTTCTCTGCAAAGAGATGCGCTAGCGCATTGACACCACCAGCCAGGTAACGTAAGCTCTGCCGCTGCCACAGTTGCTGTTTCAAAATGAACTTCTAGCTTTCAGTCAATGGGCTCCTTTTGTGAGATTTATCCTGGGTGAATTGTGGGCTGGGTCCTTTGGCTGTCCCATCACACTTGTCCCATTGTTCAGGGCAGGTTTCTCCCTTTTCTTGTTAGGGTTTGGCGTTCCTTGTCTTGGCTTTTGCATTACACGCTCTGTTTCTCAAGCTCTCGCCCAAGTATGTGCTCAAACTTGCCGCCCCTCTGTCAGATTCTGCAGCCCTGGGTGTGCCTTTTGGTTCAGCAGAACGACGGGTTCCCAAACACCCGGGGTTTAATTTCAGCCCAGCCCTAGGAGGAAGACAGACACTTTTTCTTCCCAGTAGGGCTCCTTTGTCTTGACAAGTGAGTCATCTTACACCTGTGACATCTGTTTGAAACATCTTAATTGAATAAAAAGGCATTCCCATTTAATTGGGTGACACTTTAAACTATAAGGCTTTACGAAAACTGGCCCTCAAAGAAGTATTCCCCTTTCCTTTCACAGAGACAATATCCCCTAAGAGGCATTCTCCCTGAACGCACAGGAAAGAGGGCATCTTTTAATAGAGGCACACTCCTTTCTCCCTTACCCTGGAGAAAATGCCTCTTATAACTCAAAATTGAAAAGAAGCATTCCCCCTTTCCTTTCACCAGAAGAAATAACTCTTCCAATATCCTCTGAGAAGAGGCATTCTCCCTGAACACACATGCAAGGGGAGATATCTTTAGAGGCATATTCCATGCTCACCCTGGAGAGAATGCCTCTTATACCTCTATTGAAAAAGAGGTATTCCCCCTTTCCTTTCACAAGAGGAAATAACTCTTCCAACATTCCCTAAGAGGCATTCTCCTCATAAGAACATATAAGAACATAAGAAGAGCCTTGCTGGATCAGGCCAAAGGCCCATCTAGTCCAGCTTCCTGTATCTCACAGCGGCCCACCAGGTGCCCCAGGGAGGCAGGAGACACAAGACGCTTGCATCTTGTTGCCACTCCCTGGCACCCAGTATTCTGAAGTAGCCTACTACTAATGTAAGGAGGTTGCACAATCCATCATGGCCTATTCCCCACGATGGACTTTTCTTCCAGAAATCCATCCAAACCCCTCTTAAAGGCATCTAGACCAGATGCCATCACCACCTCCTGTGGTAAAGGGTTCCACAGATTAACCACCCACTGGGTAAAAAAGTACTTCCTTTTATCTGTTTTAACTCTCCCCACCCTCAGTTTTAGCGGATGCCCCCTGGTTCTGGTGTTTTGAGAGAGGGAAAAGAACATCCCTCTATCGACTTTATCCCTTCCGTGCATAATTTTGTATGTCTCAATCATGTCCCCCCTCAGGCGCCTTTTTTCCAGACTGAAGAGCCCCAAACGCTGCAGTCTTTCTTCGTAAGGGAGGTGCCCCAGCCCCGTAATCATTTTCGTCGCTCTCTTCTGCACCTTTTCCAGCTCCACTATGTCCTTTTTGAGGTGCGGCGACCAGAACTGCACACAATATTCCAGGTGCGGCCTTACCATCGATTTGTACAATGGCATGATCATATTGGCTGTTTTATTCTCCACACACATGCAAGAGGGAATACCTTATAGAGGCACGCTCCCTTCACGCTCACCCTGGAGAGAATGCCCCCTATAACTCTATTAAAAAGAGGCATTCCCATTTCACTTGCCCTCCGTGCTGGATAATCACAGCTTGCCCCATGTAGGATCTACAGCACAATCCTATGCATGCCTACTCAGAAGTAAGCCTCACAGGAGTCAATGGAATTTACTCCCAGGGAAGTGTGTATAGGACTGCAGCTTTAGCCACCTCTGCATTCTAAGCAGGGGACGTGGTGGCGCAGCAGGTTAACCCGCTGCTGCTGGGCTTTCTGACCGGAAGGTTGGCAGTTCGAGACCACGTGACGGAATGAGCTCCCGTCGCTTGTCCCAGCTCCTGCCAACCTAGCAGTTCGAAAGCACCTAAATGCAAGTAGATAAATAGGGACCACTTTGGTGGGTAGGGAACGGCATTCCGTGCACTATGGTGTATAGTCATGCCGGCCACATGACCACGGAAGCTTGTCCTCGGACAAAACGCCGGCTCTACAGGCTTTGAAACGGAGATGAGCAGCGCCCCCTACAGTCGGTCCCGACTAGACCATTCGGTCGTGGGGAAACCTTTAACCTTTAAGCATTCTTTGCCTACAGGAGGTCTTCACAGTTCAATTTGTGGCACCCCAGGTAAGGCACAGAAATACTTCTGTCTAAAACACGCTTGAGCATCATTCCCGGCCTGTGTTGGCAAATTGTTAGCTGGACGGACGAAGGTTCTGACTCTGGGGGGAAGCAGCTCCCTGCTGAGGGTCTGCAATCAAAACTCAACTATGAGTCACAAATTTGCACAGCAAAAGGTATTTTTTTATCTGTTCGGTGCGTAACACGCACTCGGTACAACCACCATAAATCCCTTCCAAAGTTCACCAGTCCCGACGACAGCACAGAGAGGAGGAACCACATTCACGGACCGTGCGCTCAACGTTGTGACTCATGGATGGCCCCCATGGTGGGCGCGGCCACTTGCTTGCAGGGTTGGCAAGCAAGGAGCAACTACTTCTGGAGCCGCAAGTGGGGGTGCCACCACTAAGGGGGCCCCGTCTCCAGTTGCCACCAGCTTGATCTCAGAAGGCAGAGGACCCTTGGATCAGGGCTTCACAGAAATGGGGCTTCTGGGGGGGGGGGCAAACCCCAGGAAATGAGGGAGTCCCACACGGGCCCGAGTCAAACATCACATGGGTAACATCAGCTCCATCCAATACATGAAAGAGAAGGAAAGTGGGAAGAAATCCTCTTCCATCACTGTTCTGGTTTCACTGTTCTGGTGGAATTGGCTGCCTCCCATTTGCTGCGGTCACCAGCGGCCCAGGTCCCCGGGCCACCCTCTGCCCACATCTCGGCATACTTGTTCACCGCATAAACGGGAATTTCCACCTCCTTCTCCGAGCCCGGCTGGTGCTTCTCCGGTGCAGCTGTCAGGATCTCCTCGTCCGGAGCGGGTGGGTGGTGAAACTCCACGCAGAGCTGGTACGCCACGGTGCCGGTGGCCGCGCCCACCATGGGGGCCACGATCGGGACCCACCACCAGTAATTCCCAGCACTGAAACGGCAGCACAGGGTGTGCTGAAATCTGGGTGCATCCTTTGATCCCAAGACCCACCGTAAACCTCAACCTTACAGTAGATATCCTGGTTTTTCCTTCCATCCACTGGATGAAACGACAACCCACACTGTGCTTTTAATTGTTGTACCCAAAGGGACTATTTTGCTTGGTGGCAGGGAGGAGAAGTAGCATTGCCAGAACTTCTCTTTGCAGTGGAGCAGCATTTCTCAAATGGTGGGTCAGGACCCACCAGGTGGATCGTGACCCCATTTCCGGTGGGTCCTGCAGAGCCTCCAGTGACAACATGGGTACTGGAAAGGTCTGATCACTAATTGCCTCAAGCCCCGAGGCTACTAAAAATCAGGTAGCTGCTCACTGGCCTCCAAATAGCTAAGCTCCTGCAGTTTGCAAGCTTGTGTCAATAGAGGGAGATCAATTTTTGAGTGTCTTTTCTCTGGTACATTTCTTCCCCAGGGCTCTCAATGACAGGTAGTGGGGAACACGTGAAGGCTGAGTCATATCACTAAGGGCGCAATCCTAACCTGGAGTGAGGCCGGCACAGTTAGGCCAACAAAGTTTGGCCGGCACAAGGGATACCGTAAAGTGTGTTTGGACCACTCTCGGAGTCAGAGAGGCCAGCACACAGATGTGCGCCATCCTCCCTGACCCCAAGAGTGGTCCAAATGCCACTCCTTGTATCTGGCATTCTGAGGTAAATTTCTGAGGTAAAATTCTGAGGTAAATATGAGGTAAATAAAGCAAACTTTGGCCGGCACAAGGGACACCGTAAAGTGCATTTAGACTACTCTTGGAGTCAGGGAGAATGGTGCATGTCTGTGTACTGGCCCAAACATACTATACAGTGTCCCTTGTGCCAGCCAAACTTTGCTGGTCTAACTTGTGCTGGCGTATCTGCAGGTTAGGATTATACTCTAAAGCCCCTCACACCTTGGGCTTTAGTGTTTAGTGTTACACTCTAGCGTTGGGCTTTAGAGTGTAATCCTAACCTGGAGACTGTTCGTTGGGGCTGCCTCTTTACAAGAAATGGGTCAAAGTTTTGTTTCTTTTGTTTTCTGTGAATAAGTAAATAAAAACATTACTAATAAATACATACCTAAAAATATTAGGTATGTTATTTAGGTAGAAATCTAAAAAGATTTCTTTCTAGATCTTTCTTTTTTTCAGTCTCGTAAAGCTAGGTGCGTCCCGACAGAGTGCCGTTTTAAAAAGTGGGTTCTGTGGCTAAAACAGTTCCTTGCAAACTGCGGGAGCTGAACCGTTGGCAGGGAAGTTAGTAGCTACCTTATTTTTTTAGTAGCCTCAGAGCCTGAGGCAAGGTGATGTTCCGTCACCCGTGCTTTCACTGGAGGCTCTGTGGGACCCACCCGAAATCGAGTCACGATATTGATTACTCCACAAAACGCACAGGAAAGTTTGAGAACCAGTGAGGGCACAATCCTCATCTGGAGTTAGGCCAGCACAGTTCGGCCAGCACAAGAGAGACTTGAAGTGTCCCTTGTGCCAGCCAAGCTTGGCTGGCCTAACTGTGCAGGCCTCACTCCAGGTTAGGATTCTGCTCTAGGACTCATTCAGAGGCACAAGTGGGCACTCCCTCTCTCTCTCAAGGCAATCCTTCTGCACAGCAAGGAACGGACTGATCCAATCACACCAAGAGCAGGACATGGACACAGCCCAATTCTCTGCCCTTGGAGTCAGAGAGGCCAACACACAGACGCGCATAATCCTCTCCGACTCCAAGAGTGGTCCAAAAGCGCTTTGAAGTGTCCCTTACATAAGAACATAAGAGGAGCCCTGCTGGATCAGGCCAAAGGACCACCTAGTCCAGCTTCCTGTATCTCACAGCGGCCCACCAGGTGCCCCAGGGAGGCATGAGACAACAAGATGCCTGCATCCTGTTGCCACTCCCTTGCACCCAGTACTCTGAAGTAGCCCACTACTAATGTAAGGAGGTTGCACAATCCATCATTGCCTATAGCCCACGATGGACTTTTCTTCCAGAAATCCGTCCAATCCCCTCTTAAAGGCATCTAGACCAGATCCCTTCACCACCTCCTGTGGCAAAGAGTTCCACAGATTAACTACCCGCTGGGTAAAAAAGTACTTCCTTTTATCTGTTTTAACTCTCCCAACCCTCAGTTTTAGCGGATGCCCCCTGGTTCTGGTGTTTTGAGAGAGGGAAAAGAACGTCCCTCTATCGACTCTATCCCTTCTGTGCATAATTTTGTATGTCTCAATCATGTCCCCCCTCAGGCGCCTTTTTTCTAGGCTGAAGAGCCCCAAACGCTGCAGTCTGTCTTCATCAGGGAGGTGCCCCAGCCCCGTAATCATTTTCGTCGCTCTCTTCTGCACCTTTTCCAGCTCCACTATGTCCTTTTTGAGGTGCGGCGACCAGAACTGGACACAATATTCCAGGTGCGGCCTTACCATCGACTTGTACAATGGCATGATAATATTGGCTGTTTTATTCTCAACCCCTTTTTTAATGACCCCAAGCATGGAATCGGCCTTCTGAATTGCTGCCGCACCCTGGGTCGATACCTTCATTGAATTGTCCACCAGCACCCCAAGATCTCTCTCCTGAGCTGTCCCTTGTGCCGGCCAAACTTTGCTGGCCTAACTGTGATGGTCAGGATTGCGCCCTAAATTAAAGGAGCGGTCCTCTGGTCCTCTGCTGCATTTTGAAATCCACTGCTCTACCTCCCACCTACTTCCTTGTTTCCTTTTCCATCTTTTTAAAAGATGCAACCACCCCAGGTGTGCCCGACCTCTCCTCTCACTCGCACCCACCTGAACACCTGGTGGCCCCACCCAGCGACGTAGGTGAAGAGTCTGGGTCCGAAATCCCTGGCCGGGTTGATGGCGCAGCTGCAGTTGGAGCCCATGGCCAGCCCGAGCGAGAGGACCAGCAAGCCCACGCCCAGGGGCTCCAGGCCCTTGGGGATGCCCTTATTGCGGGAATCGACGATCGCCAAGATGCTCACCACCAACACGGCCGTCCCCAGGACCTGTTCCGGCAGAAGCACCAACAAAGCGTGAATGGAAGGAAGCGGGAGGTGCAGATCAGCACAAAAGCTCAGTTGGAGTTTTGCCTCTGCCACTGATTCACCGAGGTGGCCTTGGGCATGTCACTTGGGCAGGACGTCTAGCTGAGAGGGTAAAAGCCCCAGTCATGCCTGAAGATAAGATCCGAAGGTCGCCAGTTCGAGAACACAGGAAGTTTCCGTGAGCGGCAGACCTCGAGAATGCGGCTGATAAGATCTGATCTGTGTCCAGCTGCCTGTGAGAGAGGAGCTGTGTTGGGCCAGCTGTTTCTTGGTGAGAGCAAGAAGCCGTTTATCAGCCGGCAGGAAGGCAATCTTGCAGCTAGAAAGGAAGGCTGGACTTGAAAGTGTCATCTGAATGTAGCAGTTCTTGTAAGATTAGAACTTATTTGTGATTGTAAAAACCCTTCGGGTTTAGAAATGCCTGCCTATGTAAACCGCTTTGAATAAAGTCAAAAGAGCAATCTAATGACCTAGAAAGGCGGTATATAAATACTAAGTATTATTATTATTATTATTATTATTATTATTATTATTATTATTATTATTATTAGCCTCAGCCAGCACACCTACCTGGTCAAAGAAGCCGTTCCTCAGTGAGAGGTAGGGAGCTGGGTAGGTGGCGAAGATGGAGGCGGTTTCTCGGGGGCCAGTGACTTCGAGGGTCCCGTTGCTGTAGTGATGAATGGCATCTGTGGGGAGAAGCGGCTGTTCTTACATCACAGAGTGGAGTGTCTGAATGCCACCCGTCTCCAGCCTGCGCATAAGTGAACACGCAGGCCTGCATTCAGAATGAATGAGAGTGCAATTCTAACTGGAGCGAGGCCGGCACAGTTAGGCTGAGGTAGCCACAATCCAGAGGCAAAAGTAGCCACAGTCCAGGCAGAAATTACGCCTTTTGCAAAACCTGTATGCTATAATAGAAAGACCTCTGCCCTTGCCTTCACCCCCGCTCCTCTCCACCTCTCACCCCCTCCTTTCCTTCCGTCAGTAGCTGTATACCCATAACGAAAAGTTTAAAAGGTTACACGGCTGCTTCGCTGTACCAGCTTCTATAGGAACCGTGTAACCACAAATTTCAAAGAAGAACCTCAGCAAGTCTACGTAGGCAGGCAAATGCAGGTAGCCAATCAATAAAGCTTGTCTATGCAGACACGGGAAATGTATAAACAATGTATGTATGAAATGTATAAAAAGCCAAGCCTCATTTTGTTCGGGGCTCAGAATTTGGAAATTGAAATTCCTCTGAGACAAGTTGCGCAACTTTAAAATAAAAAAGCTTGATACTTTCCTTCCACCCCTGTGGTCTCGAATCCTTGCGTCTGCAAGTCTACAACAAGGCCAGCAAAGTTTGGCTGGCACAAGGGCCACCGTAAAGTGTGTCTGGACCTCTCTCGGAGTCGGGGATGGCGCACGTCTGTGTGGTGGCCTCTCCGACTCCGAGAGGGGCCCAAACCTACTTTATGCGTCCCTTGTGCCAGCCAAACTTTGCTGGCCTAACTGTGCCGGCCTCGCTCCAGGTTAGGATTGCGTCCGCAGACGCATACCACGGTAGCAACAAGTTGAATATATTAAACGTAAAATACACATTGAGAGCGCAATCCTAATCTGGAATTGTTACTATTATTATTTATTTAATTTATACCCCGCCTTTCTGCCCCATGGCCCCCCGAGGCGGCTTACAATATTAAAATGCAGTAAAACACAATATTTGACCATTAAAAACAATAATTAAAAACAGTATTAAAATAATTAAAAATCTGAAACAAGCCCCGTGGATCCTAAATATGCAAAGGAAGCCAGCCAGCCTGTCAACAATTAAAAGCTTGTTGGAATATAAAGGTCTTCAGCCCTTACCGAAACATTGCCAAAGAGGGAGCAGTTCTTAATTCAAAGGGGAGGGTCTTCCAGAGTCAGGGGGGGGGCACCATAGGCCAGCATAGTTAGGCCAGCATGGTAACACCAGCAAAGTCTGGCTGGCACAAGGGACACCGTCAAGCGTGTTTGGACCGCTCTCGGAGTCAGAGGGGATGGTGCACGTCTGTGTGCTGGCCTCTCTGACTCCAAGAGTGGTCCAAGCATACTTTATGGTGCCCCTTGTGCTGGCCAAACTGTGCCAGCCTAATTCCAGGTTAGGATTGTGCCTTGTGGAACTCCTTGCCACAGGGTATGCTGAGGGAGTCAGGGAGGATGGTGCACATCTGTGTTCTGGCCTCTCTGACTCCGGGAGTGGTCCAAACATACTTTATGGTGCCCCTTGTGCTGGCCAAACTCTGCCGGCCTAACTCCAGGTTAGGATTGCGCCCTGAAATGAATGGGGACTTTCCTGAAATAGGTTCACGACCTTCCTAGTGGGCCTTGAAACCACAGTTTGGGAAACACTGGACTAGAATAACGGTTCTTTCTACCTCTAAGATTCGACAGATCTGGGCTTGAGCCCCTAAACAATGGTTCCATTTGGGCCCTCAAGAACCGTGCGTGACCCCCACTCATACGCCCGGACTCCTCTCCACATTTTAACCTGCGCGAGCGTCACAAGAGATCCTACCGTAGTAGAGAGTGTAGACAGTTCCTGCCCCCAGGAAAGCCGCCAGAACCTGGACCAGGGAAAAAATGGGGAGTTTCCACCAAGGGCACTGGTTGAGGAGGCACATGGTGAGGGAAAAGGCTGGGTTCAGGTGCCCCCCTGTGTGTGAGAGAGAGACAACATCTCAGGCAGCTGAGAGAGCAAAGAAGACACTCAGCCATGAAAGCAACAGCCTTCCCCTCCAGTTTGAACCCAGCATCTTGTCCTTCAGGATAGGCAGGGAGGATCTGTGGAGCCACTGTGGCTAACAGCCTTCAGAAATTCAGGAAGCAGCCAAGCCAGGAGCCGGGTAATGACAGGAGCCAAGGTCGGTGGAGATAGCAGCGCAGGACGAGATAAGGGGCTTGATAAGTCAGCAGAAAGCAACTCGACAGAAGCAGATCCTCAACGCAAGTCTGCCTGGACTCTTCCCAGTGCACATCAATGCTGTGCCAGATTTAGACTTGGTGGGGCTTCTCGGAGCGAGGTCTCTTTGACCTGTGGGTCGTGTGACCCCAGTGGGGTCACGAAATCCCGTTCGGGGCGGTCGCAGCAACCTTTCCGAGCCTGAGAAAGAGAGGGCTTGGATCCAACCCAGTCGTGGCACTTAGTCATGCCTTTCAAAGGAGATTGGATGGATTTCTGGAGGAAAAATCCATCGTGGGCTACAGGCCATGATGGGTGGTGCAACCTCCTTACATTAGTAGTAGGCTACTTCAGAGTGCCGGGTGCAAGGGAGTGGCCACAGGATGCAAGCACCTTGTTGTCTCATGTGTTCCCTGAGGCACCTGGTGGACCACTGTGAGATGCAGGAAGCTGGACTAGGTGGGCCTTTGGCCTGATCCAGCAGGGATCCTCTTACGTTCTAGGATAGCAAATTCTGTTTTATTTACCTAATATTTGCCTCAGAATTTTACCTCAGAAATTTACCTCAGCAGGCCAGATACAAAGGAGCAGCAACAGGATGCAGGCATCTTGTTGTCCTGTGTGCTCCCTGAGGCACCTGGTGGGCCGCTGGGAGATGCAGGAAGCTCGACTACATGGGCCTTTGGCCTGATCCAGTGGGGCTCTTCTGATGTTCTTATGTCTGATCCAAATATAATCCTGCATAGTCTCTTCTTGCTGTTTTGTCCTGCAGCTCCTAAGGCCAGCCCTGCTCAGTCTGCCTACCTCACAGGGTTGTTGTGAAGACACAAGAGCTATGCAGGGTAGGGATAGGCAAAGTGGGTCCTGGGAGGTGGATCAGTGGTGGGTCCCTGGTTTGATTGATTGATTGATTGATTGATTGATTGATTGATTGATTGATTGATTGGGGTTGTGGCATTAAAAAAGGTTGAAAACCACTGCCTTAAGCTACTGTATATAAAGCTTGGAGGCCCTTGTTAGAACACATTAACACAAAAATTTGCAGCCTTATCCAAATTGCTCAGGATGAGACGTGTTTCAGATTTTGGAGTTTTCTGTACTTTGGAAATTATATATAAGGAGAGATTTGGGAGACGGGGCCCAAGTCCAAACACAAAATTAATTAATGTTTCACATGCCTTTATACACATGGCATGGAGGTAATTTTGTACCATCTTTTTTGCGAAGTAATTTTAGGCATGCAACACAGTTTGCGGTTTTCTTTCTTTAGGCAGAAAAAGTCACATCAGCGCCTCTCAAAAAAAGGTTCCGTAGAATATTCTGTATTTCAGAATTCCAGATAAGGAGGTCCGCTGTATGGTTGAGTCAGTCCTATATGCGAACTCCTATCTGCGAATTTCCTTATCTACGAGGGGCAAAATTGCTACTTTCCTCGTTATCCACACCTCTGTCCTCGTTATCCACTATGCAGAGCCCTTCCAGAGGCTGCAGGGAGCTTCAGAATGGCACCTGCAACCAGCACTGACCCCTTTAAATTGGCCCGCAGAAGCATCCGCCAGCCGTGTTTAAGGGGTCCGTGCTGGTTGCAGCTTTCGGAGCCGTTCGGAAGCTCCCTGCAGCTTTTGGAAGGTCTCTGCAGCATTTAGAGATCTTTGGGCACTTCCTGCTGCCCTCTGCCGGCTTCCTGAGGGTCTCTGCTGGATACTTCTGGTGGCAGATAAGGGACCCCTTGCACCTAACCCCATGGATCCTATAGGATCAATGGTTCGTTACCTGCGAATTCGTTATCCGCAAGAATTTCCAGGAACAGATAATGATTTCCAGGAGCAGATAAGAATTCCCTGGCAGATAATGAACACTGGCTGTGTTGTGTGTTTTTCAGCACCCCTCCCCCAAAAGTGGCAGTAACATTATCACATTTTCATCCCACACCACACTGCGCCGTGACCGGGTGCCAAGCGCCTCAACCGCAGCATGGAGGGCCTAGATCTGGCACTGGACACATGTGACGTGTCCCGTGGTGGGATTCAAATAAATTAACAACCGGTTCTATGACATCATAGCCTGAGCCAAAACAACAAAAACAAAAACCCCGAAGCCAGCCGAGGTAAAAGGAAAATATCTCCATGTGCCCCAAAAATTTGAATCCCAGGTTGTGAGCAAAATCCTGTGATACAGACTGTATTCATTTCCCTTGTCTCCTGTTTATAATTTGTTTTAATGCCAATAAAGGTTTACGAATACGAATACGTAAGCGAGTGGGCGGGGCCCGGCCATTTAACAACCGGTTCTATAGAACCTGGGCGAACCCCCTGAATCCGTGGTGTCAGTCAAATGATTTAGGAACAGGAACTCACTTTTGATTGGCACTTGTCGGGAACCCGGAACCAGCCACGGAGCCCGTTAGGATCCGGGACGCCCGTTCTGGTGCGTTCCCCCTGAATGACATCACTGCCTTCGCCCCCCCTAGGAATCCGGAGTCGCTCCCTTTAACCCTCTGAGTGCCGGCCAACCCAGAAGAAAAGCTCTTTGCAGAGGAATCGGGAGGGGGGAGGGGGGAGAGTGAAGTGGGCGGAGTCAGCCCTGATTTTAACTAGTGGAACTGAGTTCCCCCGCGTTCCCCCTGCATGACATCACTGCCCTGAATCCCACCACTGGACGTGTCCCCCCCTTCTCACCTGAGATGCCCCCCGAAATGTGGATGGCCACCATGACTGCAATGCCACCAGCAAGGGAGGAGCTAAAATAGCCCCCCTTCACTCCCTCGCTGGTGACGGCCTGTGCCGAAGCACTGAGCGTGATCACCTGGGAGAGACAGAGAGAAGAACGTGAGGACACCAATCGAACCAAAAGTCTACCCATTCTGGCGTCCAACGGGGCAGCCAGATGCCTCCAGGAAGCCCACAAGCAGAGCAGCCCTCCCTTGCTGTCCCCCTCCTCGCCACTCATATTCAGGGGGGTAGACTGCATCTAAACTTGGAGGCTCCACTCTGCCATTATGTTGAACTATTATATCTTAATTGACTAAAACATTTAATTGGGTGACACTTTTTACAAACATTTTCTTTTAAATGTAAGGCTTTATGAAAACCGGCACACAAAGAGGTATTCACCTTTCTTCTCACGGGATAAAATAACTCTTCCCATATCCCCTGAGAAGAGGCATTCTCCCTGAACACACAGGAGGCACTCTCCCTTCTCACTTACCCTGGAGAGAATGCCTCTTATAATTCAATTGAAAAGAGGCATTCCCCCTTTCTTCTCACTGGAGGAAATTCTTCCAATATCCCCTGAGAAGAGGCATTCTCCCTGAGCACACATACAAGGGGGGATATCTTTAGATGCACATTCCACGCTCCTTCCTGGCTCCTTCCATGGATTGTTCCCACTCGGGTGCTCTCCAGGCCAAGCATTCACCTTTTGCAGCTGTCTCATCTGCTGCATGTCAAAAGCTAGCTAAAACATGCAAGACACTGCATGTTGGGGTTGTGGCAACAGAGTGCAGGCACCATCCTCCCCATTCTACTGGGGCAACTCCCAGGCAGAAGAAGCTGTCAGTTGGATCTTGGTTGCGCAGCAGCGCCTCCCACAGAATGGCCAGAGACGATATTGCAGTTCTTCAACTTTGGATACGCTCAAGATAAGCAGAGCATGCTCCCCCTGCTTCTATGACATCAGAGCAGCACAGCCAATCACAGAGGCTTCAGTACCACTGCAAAATCCCCTGACGACATGGCAATATTGGCAGTTGTGGCTGATATCATGTTGCGGAATTTGGAAACGCGCCCCACCCCCCCGAAATCAATGGGGTTTACTTGCGAGTAAACACTGCCAGGCCTGGAAGAGCGTGCAAAGGAGGGAGGAATCTGTGCTGCTGCTTCAGAGCATTGGCCAAGGATGGAGGGGAATTTCCAGCTATTTTTGCACCCTCCATACCCTGGGAAAAAATTAACCCTAGTGGACTCTGAACTGGTGTTTGGGCTCCAGCTCATGGGTCACGAGCAATTAAACGCGATGAGTGCCATTACCGGCACAAAAACGGTTCCAGCATTAACAGTGAGGTATCAAAGTGTGACAGGCAGCAAAGGCAGAGGCCGAGAGTTAGTGGGACACAAATCCAGGAATCTCAGGCCCCAGTTTTTGAGCACCCTTTCAGGCTCCCTTCTCACAAACAACAGGTGCGTCAGGATCAAGCTACTTCCTCTTGTCGACGGGAGAGCAAACTGCGGACTCTTTTTAAAGGAAGTCTCCGCACGTAGAAAACTAGGGTGTCAAGGAGTAAGCAAAGATTGAACTCATCTCCCTGACACTCCTGTTTTCTGCGTGCGGGGATTTTTAAGGAAAATTTTACCACTTTGTGAGAAGGGCACCTTCCAATCTTTTTCAGATGAAAATAGGAGGGCTGTAACACATGCATGTCACACCCCACTTCATCACTAGCTTGTAAAGTATTCAAAGTTGGCCACGGCCTCATCCTTTCTTACCTCTCTGCCCTCTTATCCTGCTACAGTCCTACCTGAGCCCTTCGCTCTTCTGCCGACTATCAGATCACAGTATTGTCTCCTCCACTTAATGTCAGTTTTCTGTCCCAGTCCTACCTGGAGGGGCTGTTGGAGATTGACCCTCGGGGCCTTTGGCTTGCAAAGACCACGACTCCTCCCCTCCAAAAATAACATATTACATCATGCTGTACTCTCACGATCCAGCCCAGTATTGTCCACACCAATAATCAGGCCCGGCCTATCCATGTGGCAAACTGAGCTGGTTGCCTCAGGCAACAGGTTGGCAAATGGTGCCCAGTTTGGTCCACCAACTCACAGGTCTTCTTCCTCCTCCCACTTCTTGGCTTGGAAAAGGAAGGAGAGCAGAGTTGAAATGTGGAGGAGATATGTCTTGGACACTCTAGCACACTACTCTTCTCTCCTTTCCTCCACATTTTCACTCGGTCCACCTCTTCTTTTTCCCATTCAGGACACAGGAAGAGGAGAGACTGGCGCATACTTGGGAAGGTGGAACAGCATTTGAAGTGCCACCTCAAGCCCCAGGAGGTCGTAGGCTGACCACGAGACGCCTTCTCAAATTTCAGACAGGGGTCGACTGGCCTTTGGCCCATAGAGCCCCGGGAGAAGGAGCTGAACGACTGAAGTCCAGCACCCACCATTCAGTCTAGCAACAGTTTAACAAGATATGAGTGAAAGGCAAAAATGGAAACAAAAATCAGGGTAGTGATCTGGAGGCACCAGAAAAGAGGGGCTGGGGGTTGTGTGTGAACAAAGCCCACAAGACAGCCCTAACATAAGAAGAGCCCCACTGGATCAGACCTAAGGCCCCTCTAGTCCAGCTTCCTGTATCTCACAGTGGCCCACCAGATGCCTCAGGGAGCACCTGAGACCACAAGATGCCTGCATCCTGTTGCCACTCCCTTGCACCTGGCATTCTGAGGTAGCCTATTTCTAAAACCAGGAGGTTGTGTACACCCATCGTGGCTCGTACCCTGGGATGAACTTTTCCTCCCTCCATCACCCTGTCCAATCCCCTTTTTTCCCAAGGCATCTAGGCCAGCCGCCACCCCCCACATCCTGTGACAAGGAGTTCCACAGATTACTCACACACTGGGTCAAGAAATAGGTTGTCCGTTCAAGCCCTGAGTCTTTCCAGAGGTGTACATGTGCCTGTATGAATGCCGCTAAAACTTGTGTGTGTGTGTGTGTGTGTGTGTGTGTGTGTGTCTGTCTGTCTGTCTGTCTGTCAGTGTCTGTCTGTCTATAGGTTCCAGGTAAACGCCAACACTCCTTCCAAACAGGTTTAGCGACTCAGCCAGTAATAGCTTGATGAGTGAGAGGCCGATTGCAAGCCCAACATGCTGAATCTGCATTCGGTGAAAGTGTCTGAGCGGTTTTTGCCATCTCTGCCCCATAACAGTTCCCAACCTGATTTGGGGGGGGGGGGGGGGGGGGGGAGAGCAGTTGCAAGAATTATTGACTCATCAAGCCAAAAACTATCCAGCCCGGCTTCAAATCTTTGACTCTGGCCGTCGGGAAGCCTACAATTGGGACGCAAAGGCAGCTGTCATCCCTTTGTGTTTGCTACTCCGCTAATTCATATTGTGAGGTCACTGCCCCTGAATAGGGAGGTTCCATTGATCACGCCTGCTAAGACTGTAAAAATGACCTTTCTGAAATCAGACTATGGGTACAATCCTAACCTGGAGTTAGGCCGGCTCAGTTAGGCCAGCACAGTTTGGCTGGCACAAGGGACACTGTAAGCGCATTTGGACCACTCTCGGGGTCAGGGAGGATGGCGCCCGTCTGTGTGTTGGCCTCTCTGCCTCCAAGCGTGGTCCAAACATACTTTACGGTGGCCCTTGTGCTGGCCAAACTTTGCTGGCCTGACTGTGCCGGCCTAACTCCAGGTTAGGATTGCACTCTGTGTAGACCTGCAAATCTTCTGCTTCCTAACACTGGCCAAAGAACCTCAAGGAAATTCACGAGCAAACACAAAAATGACACCCTGCCCCAGTTCTCTGTTTCCAGCGCCTGGTCCTTAGAGCTGAGCTCTGCACAGAAAGGTTCTATTTTGTGTCCATGACTAAGGATTATTTCGTATTCATTTATTTTAAACATGTGCATCCCTTTCCTTTCCTTTGCAGGAGCCAGTGCTCAAGGCAGCTGATAATGAACGTTAAAGCGCATACTATGGGAAACAATTTAAAAAAGAAAAAAAGGCAAAGAAGAAGATAAAGAAAAAGAAGGGGGAGCAATGATATTTGGGGGGGGAGAACAACTTCAACAGCCATGTTGTAAAGATAGGTGTCACTATGGAGACACGGGACGGACGATGACACATCACGCAAGTGCAAGGTGGGACAAAAAGGTGTTGAGCTCTTGCCAAAAAGCCAATCATCATCATCGGAGCATTGGGCATTAAGTCCCAAAGAGACTTAAACAACGTCTTAAAGTGCACGAACTCACAGCAATCTCGGCTATACGATTACAAAAGGCAGGCCTTTTAGGGTCTGCCTACATATTGAGGAAATAGCTCTGAATATCCCAGGTCTGTGGGAAGGACCTGATGCTCAGAGTATACCAGTCACTATGACTGTGCACAAGTATAAGAATAAGAATAAGAAAATATAATTTAGAAGTATCACAAAACGACTATGACCATCAAGTAGAAAAAGTTGTTGAAAATGCGGATGTAAAAAATTTTTTTTTGATGATGAGTCTGCGTATCGGGATGAGGTATTACAGCTATCCCGCTGGTGCAAAGAAAATAATCTTCTATTTAATATCCGAAAAACCAAGGAGTTTATAGTGGACTATAGGAAAAAAAGAGCAGACATTCAGCCACTGTATATAGATGGAGTTTGTGTGGAACAGGTGGTTGAATGTAAGTTTCTTGGGACCATCATAACTAATGACCTGACTTGGAGTGCGAACACCACTGCTTTAATTAGGAAGGCACAACAACGGTTGTATTTTCTAAGGATTCTTAGAAAGCAACAATTGGCTGAGAGTTTGCTAATCACCTTCTATCGGAGTTCAATTGAGAGCATATTATCCTACTGTCTCTGTGTATGGTACACGAGCTGCACAGTGGCAGAGAAAAAGGCAATTCAAAGGGTGATCAAGACGGCCCAAAACATCATTGGCTGTTTACTCCCCCCTTTGGAAGAACTGTATAAAAATAGATGCAAGAGGAAGATATCTAATATATTGAAAGACTCCTCTCATCCGGGACATCAGCTCTTTGAACTATTACCATCGAGAAGGAGATTTAGGGTATTGAAAGCAAGGACGAGCAGATTCAGAAACAGTTTTTACCCAAGTGCAGTATTGAGTTTAAATGCGGGGTCATAAGTTTTTGTGGAATTTAAATTGCTGGGAGCAATGGGGTATTTATATTTGTATAAGTGATTGTTGTATGGTTGATTGTGCATATTTTAGTTTTGGTGTTGTCCAGTTTTACCTTGGGGAAGAGCACCTCATTTCGTTGCACCCAGTTGTGAGTGTAATGACAAATAAATTTCTTATGTCTTATGTCTTTATGGGATTTTAGAATTCAAACTGATCGGCATTTAGAACACAACACACCAGATATAACAGTGGTTGAAAAGAGAAAAAGTATGGCTTATAGACATCGCCATACCGGGTGATAGCTGAATTGAAGACAAAGAACTTGAAAAAATTATAATATAGGGACTTGACAATTGAAATTGGAAGATTATGGCAAAAATGATCCAAAGTAATGCCAATTGTCATTGGGGCACTTGGATCTATTTTGAAAAATCTACAAAAACATCTAGAAACTCTGAAGATCAATGATATAAGAACGTCTGACCTACAAAAAACTACGTTGTTGGGAACATCATACACCTTACGCAGATATTTGGACAATTTGTAGGCTCTTGATTAGAGCTTGAATTGCCAATAAAAGACCAGCCTGTGATATTTGTGATCTTTTTATCACAAATTTTTTTTATCACAAAGTTTATTTTTAATAATAAACAACTGCAGCTCCCTGCCATAACACCCTGGAACGGCAAAAGATGGCACTGCTTGGAACATCCAACATTCTGCATAGATATTTGGTTGATACCCGGGCATCCAGCAGAGACCTGCCTCAGACCAACAAGACCAGTCAATGAGATTTGTGGGATCTTGTTGCTATACTGACTGTGTCTCGTGTGTTCTTTTTCATCATCATCATCCTCCCACCCTTCCTATAAGGAGCTCAGAGAGCAGGGGTGAGAGACACTTCTCCCCTCCTTTACCTTCACAACGACCCCATGAGGTATGTCAGGTGGGGAGATGGATTATGTAGCAAGCCCCGGAACCAAGTGTAAATTGAAGCCTTTCCGATTTCATATCCTAATCTGAAATCCTTCCTCATTCCTTCCTGTTTCATCCTTTCGGATTTCATCCTGCAGCTGTGAAGCCACGTGGGCTAAAAAGGAACTGATCTCAAATCAGGATCTCTGTGACCCAGCGTACTGCCTCCGGGAACCCCCCAGGACCCCCCCCCCCAGACGGTGCCCCAGGCATTCCACCCCATCGCCCCCACTGCGCCACCTTTCAAACTCCACTCCAGCCACGCTCCTTAAGCCCCCCCCCACAGCCCATTCTAAAAACCCGCCGGCCTCGAGAACTCACAATCAGAACGAAGACCCCCAAGAATTCGGCCAGGCATTGGCGCACCAGGGAACTTCGGAGACGGACCCAGGTGCGCACCTTGCCCAGCAAGCGGCCATAAATCATTGCCAGCCAGGGAACTCGCAGAGGCAGCTGCTGTCCAAGAACGCCCGAGAGCTGCTTCTGCGTGCTGTCCACTTTATTTGCGGCCAGCAATAATCACTAATTATTCTGCCCGACGCTCGCTGATTAATTGCCCGGGCAAGTTATGCAAGGGCTAGGAAAAGTCCAAAAGGACACAGACCCGGAGGAATCAGGTGGCAGGACCGTAGCCAAAGTACGGGGATTTTTCCACCCCTCCCCTGGTTGGAATTATGACCCCTGAAGTCAGCAATTGTGCATTGTTCGGGCTGTCTGGATGCTACAGGCTGTGATGAGGCTTGGCTGGAATTGGCGCACATTTTTGGCAGCTCGTTAACATCCAACCGGCAATGTGGGTAGCCCCAGAGGTGTATCTAGCGGGGGGCAGG
This sequence comes from Lerista edwardsae, assembly GCA_029204185.1. Classification (NCBI taxonomy): domain Eukaryota; kingdom Metazoa; phylum Chordata; class Lepidosauria; order Squamata; family Scincidae; genus Lerista; species Lerista edwardsae. Next base: position 3,016,315 of record JAJKFI010000090.1, read on the forward strand.
TGGGGGACACCTGTCTTGGGCGCCACTGGAAAGGGGGCGCTGCTGCAGCAGCACTGCACTGCAGACTTTCGTCTTCTGCCGAGCCATGGCAAACCTCCGAGCGCAGTGCTGCACATGGAACGTCTGCCACGGCTAGGTAAGGGTCGGCCACATGGAGTTATAATAACTGGAGAAGCCATGACATCACATTCTTGAAGCCATGGTCCGGTCTAACAATATGGCTGACGCATGGGTCTGGTCTAACAATATGGCCGACTCAGATCATTGCCGCGAAGGAGGATTGCCGCGGATTCTCGAATAAAAATCTCCCTGCAGCGCCTGTTGTGTACACACGCTTTCTTGGTGCGTACACAACAGCGACGAAGGGAACAGACAACAGAGGCTGCTGGGAACAGGGAGTGAGGAAATCCCTAACCGTAGGCTTGGCAGTGTTCAGCGAAAAAAACAAAGGGGTCCCAGTGCAAAAAAGGTTGGGGACCACAGTATTGTGTCCACTTTGCAGATGGAGAAAACTGAGGAGGGGAAGGGCAATTTGCTGAAGATGTGGGGTGAGCTTGGGAAATGCCGATTCACAGCTTTTTAAGTCTATGCAAGTTTTTCCTCCCCTAATTGGCATTTGGAAATCCCAAGTGGAAATCCTGAGGGGGGGGGGGAGGTCGATAGAGTTCTGGATTAACAGACAGCCTCTCCTCCCCTTCAACGAGCCCAATCCTTTTCTGAAAGCCGCCAGGGGTCTCCCCCCACAACTTCTTGTGGCAGTCAGTTCCGCAAGCCAAATTGGGTGTTGAACTGGTGGGTTCGACACAGGTGGGTGTCTGACTGGTGACACAGGCCCGGTGGGTGACCTGGTGACACACGATCCAGACTGTAGCGGGAAGGAAATGAGAGAAATCACCCCGGCTCTGAGCGCTCAAACTTGTGCTTTGGGCTTGTGCCATAACACTGGGCAGCTCCTAGCCAGCCCAACGCACCCATTAAGAACAGAGATTGGCAGAGCCCCAAAGGCAGCCCTAGAGAGGAGACTCCAGAGACCCATCAGAGCTGCTAAGAGGGTAATTAAAAAGGACTGCTGACGGCCAGCTCAGGCGCCTGTGCCAAGGTGGAACAGTCGACATGTAACACAATTCACAGCAAGGACAAAGCAGGAAATGTTTCTCAATTTCAAACCTTTAATGGCATAATAGGAAATGTTTCTCTTTCTGCTCACACTAGAACTTTAGGTCAGTGTTTCTCAAACGGTGGGTCAGGACCCGCTAGGTCCCTAAGGGGGTCTCCGGACTTTTCAATCTGAGGGCCACATCCAGTGGTGTCATCTACAAATGAACTAACGGAGCACTGGGCGGGACATGGGCGGGACATGGGCGGGGCTTCCACGTGATTGGCAGCCCGCCTGTTTCATTCCGCGGCTGCCCTGGCCTCGAGGGGCTGCCCCCGGTTGACGCCCCCCCCAGCTGCTTGCCCAGGCACCCGGCACGCCCCCCACCTGTCTCCCCCTGCAAGCAGGCACCCCCCGAGGCCAGGGCAGCCGCGGAGCGAAACGGGCGGGCAGCCAATCACGCGGAGGCCCCACATAAGTCCTGCCCAGCGTTCCGTTAGTTCATCTGTAGATGACGCCACTGACCACATCATACTGTATATTTTACAGATTTTCACGGGCCAAAAAAAAAATAAAATCACTTTTACAAATGAATGAATGACATTGAAATGAATGAATACGTTTTACTTTTTGGTAATCGGCAGGCTGTGATTCAGAACAAAAGGGAAATGTGGCATTTACCAAGAAGCAATGCCGTGCTTAAACTGAGAAATGATAACGTAAGGACTAAAAATGTCAACTATTTTAAGCTGCTGTGGGCCGGGATAAAATCAAGTGGTGGGTCAGGTTTGGCCCCCGGGCCGTAGTTTGAAGACACATACCCCCCCGGTGTAAGAGAAAGCCTAGTGCAAACGTTTCTCCCCCACCGGAGGCATTTGACACTACAAAGAACATACAGACAAACCTCAAGAATGAATAGAGAGTTTATTTTATTGCACCTTTCTGGGTTGTGGGGCTTTTGGAGACCAAAATTTGGCATGAAGGAAGAGGTGTCCGAGATAAGAGGGGGAGTTCACAGCTACATTTCATCTCCGGGAGGAGGGGGGGCACACACACACCTGCAAAACAGAAGGGCACCTGTGATACAGAGAGGACACCACCCATCCATTGTCTCCTTGCCACGCTCCCTCATGTCCAACAACATACACTGTGCCCCTTGAAGCCCCGTAATTTCTGCGCTAGCTCCAGAACAGGGTACCAAAAATATTGGACCATTCTCCCTCCACCCACTAGGCCACATTTCTCAAAGCCCCACAAAAGAGCAGCTGCTCCTCAGCCTAGAAGAGGCCCTCCCAGGAAAGCATCAGCACCTCCTGCTGCCCATTTTTAAAAAGTTCACGCTGCAATTCACTTCCACGCTGTTCAATCGACTCCAAGGCATTTTGGAGGAGATGGAAGGAGATCATGACGCTGGATGGTTAAAACGGGCCACAGAAAACCAGCTGCTGCACTGGGGGGAAAAAAAAAACCCGAGATGTTTTGGGAAGCAGGTGCGGAAAGTGACGCTTCTCCTGGAACCTTTTCCTCCGTTGTTTTTGGCATGAGCTGATCTGAGAAGGTGGGGAGATTCAGAGCGCAATCCTATCCTGGAGTTAGGCCGGCATAAGCTAAACCGGCAAAGTTTGGCCGGCACAAGGGCCACTGTCAAGTATGTTTGGACCACTCTGGGAGTCAGAGAGGCCAGCACACAGACGTGCGTCATCCTCTCTGACTCCGAGAGGGGTCCAAACGCCACTCCCTTGTACCTGGCACTCTGAGGTAAATTTCTGAGGTAAAATTCTGAGGTAAATATGAGGCAAATAAAGCAAAGTTTGGCTGGCACAAGGGACACCGTCAAGTATGTTTGGACCGCTCTTGGAGTCAAAGAGGCCGGCACACAGACGTGCGCCACCCCCCCTGACTCCGAAATTGATCCAAACCTGCTTTACGGAGTCCCTTGTGCCAGCCAAACTTTGCTGGCTGAACTGCCAGCCTCACTCCAGATTGGGATTGCGCTCTGAATCGGGTTTGGGTTCACTTTGATGCCTTGTGTTCCCCAATTCCTGCCCCTGCTCCTACCCACCTGGGAGTTACCGGCTGGGGAACCAACGGCGGAAGAAGGCATCTAGAATGGAAGAGGAGTCGTCCATGTTCTCGCCTTGGCGGGAACTGAAAGGCGCCAGGTACCCTGTGAAAGAAATTCCTCCTGTTAATCCATGCCGACAGTCCATTCTTCTGGCCTGTCTCACGTCGTCGTCCCCAACTTATAAAGCACTTTGCCATTCTCAGTGGGCCCGTCCATATGCCAAGATGAACCTCCAATGCTTTTGGTGATATGAACAACACACGACAGAAAAGATCACTTCCTGAACCCTCGGAGAGCTGCTGCCAGTCTGTGCCTAGCACTGCTGAGGTGTCTAGACCAAGAGTCTGGCTCGGTGTGGGAGCTGCCTCAAATAATAATAATAATAATAATAATAATAATAATAATAATAATAATAATAATAATAATA
>JAJKFI010000090.1:3019912-3031614 GCA_029204185.1 Lerista edwardsae
TAATAATAATAATAATAATAATAATAATAATAATAATAATAATAATACATGTATTTATATACCACCTTTCTTAAGATCACTAGATTTCTCTAATGACTGTAACTCAAGGCGGTTTACATAGGCAGACTTTTATTCACAAACCCGAAGGTTTTCACAATTTACAGAAATGTTCTATCTTTCAAGAACAACACTCATACAGATCTTTCTTTCTGGATTTAGCCTTCTTTCTTAGCCACCCGTCTGTCTTCTGCTGGCTGATAAGAGGCTTCCCTGCTCCCACCAGAGACGCAGCTGACTTCAGCACACTCCTCCTCCCACGGGGCAGCTGGAACTCGGCTTTTAATCAGCCGCAGTTTGCAAGGTCTGCCGCTCACAGAGACTTCCGGTAGTCTCGAGCTCACGACCTTCAGATCTTCAGCTGTTGTCTTCGGGCAAATGGAGGCGTTAACCCCCTCGGCTAAATCTTCAGACTCACCTGGGTTGTCCTGCTGGCCACCCTCAAGACCTGGGCTTGGTTCTTCTCTGCTCCGGCGGGTGACCACCGTCTCCTCGTGGCCCTGGCTGTCCCGAACGGTCCGGCGTTCCTCCACAGTCTGAAACGACGAGACAAGGAGAAAAGTTGAGATGCTGGGACGGAGGGCAGGCCTGGCTGGCAGGGGAGGAGGGAGAACGTTTTCGCTTCCCGCCATCATCAAGGAAAGAATAAAAGATCAGGCAGAGGAAGCTCGGAACTCACTCCGTCCGGCGCAATCACTTTCGTGACCGAGACGCTTTTGAAATAAGACCGGGGTTGGGCAGGTGGAAGAATGGTCTCTAGCCCTTTCGACGTCACGTGTGAATCCAGGTCTGCAGGGGGAGGCAAAGGCTAGCGTCAGCGGGGCCCGCCTACCAGGGCAACTATTTTCACCGCTTTCCTTCTCACGGCTCACTGACCTCTATGGTCTTCTCTATGATCTTTGGGTCTTGCGATGTCACTTCCGGAGACTCTGTTCCCAGGACAACTGTCTGCAGTGCCAAATTGCCCGCCGGAGCCAACAGAGGAAGGGGGAACGGGCAATTTGGGACTGCAGACAGTGGTTCTGGAAACAGAGCTGCAGAACCCGGAAGAGGTTTTCAATCGTTTTCCAGCCACAGAGCTCCAAAACTCACAAGGCACACCTGTGGACAGCTGGTTGGAAATAGCTGTCCTTACGGAATCTCCATTGACCCATGAAGTGTTCCTAAGTGAATTGTGTCCGTCCCCCCCCAGGAAACAGTAATTACCCATGCACACACACACCCCAAAGGCAAGCCCAACCAGCCTACGGGGACCAACATGTGGAGGTGTTAGAACATGATGTTATTTTTTTTGCAGATTTCATAGGAGCATAAGAAGAGACCTGCTAGATCAGGCCAAAGGCCCATCTAGTCCAGCTTCCTGTATCTCACAGCGGCCCACCAGAAGCCTCAGGGAGCACACAAGACAACAAGATGCCTGCATCCTATGGCCACTCTTGTATCTGGCATTCTGAGGTAAATTTCTGAGGTAAAAACAGAATTTGCTATCGTAAGAACATAAGAAGAGCCCTGCTGGATCAGGCCAAAGGACCACCTAGCCCAGCTTCCTGTATCTCACAGTGGCCCACCAGGTGCCTCAGGGAGCACATGAGACAAAAGGAAGTCTGCATCCTGTTGCCACTCCCTTGCATCGGGCTTTCTGAGGTAGCCGACTTCTAAAGTACAGGGGTTGCCAAACCCATCATGGCCTGTAGCCATGAAATCTGTCCAACCCCCTTTGTAGCCTCCAGGAATCTGTCTGATCCCCTTTGAAAGGCACCTAGGGTGTGTGTGTGTGTGTGTGTGTCTGTGTCTGTGTGTCTGTGTCTGTGTCTGTGTCTTCATGCCAAACTGAGATATACAGAAAACTGTGTTAGGTGTTTTTATTTCATTACCACAATTTTCTCTCTCCTCTCCCCATAAAGACTTCTGGACACAAAGCTCCCTTGAGGCCAGAATTGTGTGAATTCCCACTTAGCATTCACTCTGAAATTACTGAATTTCACTCCCCGGAGCAAATCCTTACACCCGTGTGCAGAACGCACACAAGAGCATTACACACACACACACACACACACACACACACACACACACACACACAGAGAGAGAGAGAGAGAGAGAGAGAGAGAGAGAGAGAGAGAGAGAGAGCGCGTTGGGACGGTTTCAAGATCCCAGGGGCTATTTGGATGCTCAACCTGGGGCACTGCTGCCTGTGCCGGCCGGACACTCACCTCCGTCTTCTTTGGGGACGTCTTTCGGGTCAGTGGCGGACGGCTCCCTCTCGTCGATCTGCAAAACGTGAAGAGCAAAGGAGGGTCAGTCAGGCCAGAGGGAGTCCTTCAGACAGGGATGGGAATGGCAGGGAAAAGGAAACGGGGGTCCAGGCAGAGCCTTCCCCCCCCCCCACGGCAGGTTGGCACAGGCTTTGCCAAACCTTCCTCCTCACCCCAAGATAAGAACATCAGAGGAACCCCACTGAATCAAGCCAAAGGCCCATCTAGTCCAGCTTCCTGCATCTCACAGTGGCCCACCAGAAGCCTCAGGGAGCACAGGAGAAGACAAGATGCCTGCATCCTGTTGCCACTCCCTTTTATCTGGAATTCTGAGGTAAACTTCTGAGGTAAATAAAACATCTAGTCCAGCTTCCTGCATCTCACAGTGGCCCAGCAGATGCCTCAGGGAGCTCACAAGATAACCAGAATGCAATGGGAACAAACCAGAGTGTAATATCTTCATTCTATCAATGGTTTTGCCCCCCCCCTCCAAAAAAAACCCCTGATAATACCTGCTGGTATTAAAAACCTGCTGGGGGAGGACCCTCCCCCCATTTTTCACCTTTTTAAAAAGCCGAGGAATGCTGTCACTTCTGGAAGTGATGTCACTTCCTGTTTTGATGTCCCCCTCAGCACCAGGCTGTGCCACCGTCTTTTACCCTAGCCCCAGCCTAACCCTACTGTGTGTTCTAAAAATTGAAAGTACAGTACATCTAATATAAATATATGTAAATGGGGACACAAATGTCTGGGTCACATAAACGTTTGATCGTGGGCTGCCCTTGATCAGGGCACAGTTGGCTACTGTCTTTGTTGGAGACGACAACTTACCCCTTCAAACGGCTGCCAAGGCCTCCTCTCTGGAGTTGCAGGATCCGAGCCGGCCTCTGGCACTCTGCTGGGCCGCTGGCTGTCTGGGTACTTGAGCATTGAGTCCCGCAGGCTCTCCCTCTTCCCGCGAGGTCGGTCGGTCAGTGGTGGGGCCTCCGTGCCTGGGAACTCTGCGGACATCACAGGCTAAATCAGCCTCATCCATAAGCGCGTGCGGAGTAACTAAACCAAATGTCACGTTCTAGAACATTCCTGATTTCCCGTCCATTTCCCTTGTGCTCAGTGATGTCATGCAGGGGGTACGCGGGGGTACGCGAGTACCGGTTCCTAGGATTACGGCTGGCCCCGCCCATTCGCCCGCCCACTCGTCGACTCTGCCCCCTGCAACGTTTGAATTTCCTGCACGTTTGAGTTGCCTGCACGTTCTCAGAGCCAGGCAGGCAGGCAGGCAGCGAGCGGAGCCTTGCCTTGCCTTGCCACCGAAAAATGAGCTGCTCTGGGGTTTTGGAACTGTTGGGTCACTTTAACATGATGCCAGGCCTCCTTCACATGTTCTGGGGGTGCTGTGGAATACTGTTGCAACTGCTGGGTCAGTTTAAAATCATGTGAAGCCTCAAAAAAGGGCTTTTTCCATGTCCCTTCCTGCCACGACCTCACTTCCGGCTTATGACGTCACTTCCGGTGGGCGGGTCCCGACACGTGCCAATCAAAAGTGAGTACCTGTTCTTAAATCATTTAGATGACACCACTGGTTTGAACCATTCACTACGCGAGGCTATGCTGTATCTCTGAAACCCGACATCACAGAGCAAAACTGCGCCATCCTCCCTGGCTCCGAGGGGGGTCCAAACACACTTTACGGCGGCCCTTGTGCCGGACAAACTTTGTTGGCCTAACTGGGCCAGCCTAACTCCAGGTTAGGACTGTGCCCTAACTTTTAGACCAATTTAAATATAAGGACAGCAAGACTGCACCTACCGAAGGGCCGTGAGGGTTGGGACCAGGCCCCCACCTCGTTGAAGAGGTCGTTAAAGTCTCGGAAAAGCTCGTCGAAGCCAAAGTTGTCATGGAAACGCATCCCTCCCGGGCCGAACGTGAAGCCAAAGCCGAAGTCCTCCGGGGATCTTCCCCCAAAGTATGGGTCACCATCTTCCTCCTCGTCTTCGTCGTCATCCCGTGTGATCCCCCCAAAGAAGGGGTCCCGGGGCCTGTGAGCACACTGGAACTATTAGGAGAAACAGCCCGGCTTTTTCCTTGGCTTAGCACAATAGACAGCGCCCGGCATGGGAAGTCGCACGCTGAGCCTATGGAACTCACTGCCACAAGGAGCGGACAACGGCTACCATCGGAGATGGCTTTAAAAAGGGGATTAGATGTATTCAGGCAGAAGGAGGGGTGTGTTAACAGCAACATCTAAATGGAACCTCCATGTTCCATTCAGTGTATTTCTGAATATCGAAGTGATGGGACCAAACAGTTCTCAAGGAGAACTTAGTGAAGGGACCCAATCTCCACCTGCTCCCACTACCAGTCATTGACAGACTTGAAAAAAGCACACACACACAAAAAAAGACAAACATTAATGTCCCTATACAAGCAGATGATCCCTTAACCAGATATCTGCAATCCAGACTTCTGTCCAAGACTTCAAAAGAAAAAACTTTCTGTAGTGTGGATGCTAGAAGGTCTTGTGCTCATTCCCGCATAGAGGCAGCAAGTTCTAATCTCTGCCCTGTGGTTTGCGCCATTGATGAAAAACGCCCAAGAGGCCAGCAGACACCCAAATGGTAACAGTGAAAAGAGCAAGAGGAAGCGTTTCTCATATTTATGCAATTATTCCGAAATCAAGAAAAAACCCAAATTCCAGATACCTTCCTGTCCCAAGCAGCCTGGATAAGGGATACTGTATTGCCACCAGCTTGCAAACTACAGGTGCTCAGCTGTTTTGAGGGCTTTAGCAGCTACCTTGCAAACTGCAGGAGCTCAGCTCTCTGATGTTTGAATAGCTCAGGGCTGGAGGCAGTGGGTTACCTGAACTTTCCATCACATGTGTTCTCGTTGGAGGCTCTGCAGGACCCACCAAGTGGGTCCTGAGCCACAATTTGAGAAAGGCTGCCTTAAATAATTTGCAGCGAAGCTGGGAAGGGCTTTAAAGGCGAGAAAGAAGACTTTGCACTGAATGCAGAAACAAACTGTAACAGATGAAGATGATCCCTTATGTGGACATCTGAAATCCAGACAGATTTGTCCAAGACCTTTTAAAAACTTTCTGTAGAAAGGTCTTGTGCCCACATACAGGCTGTAAGTCCTATTCTGTGCTCTGTAGAGTGTGCTTATAGCAGTGACGGCGAACCTTTTGGGTTTGCCGTGTCAAAAATGCCTAACTGCTGGCATGTCACTCCCCACCCCCAACAAAAGAAAAACAATTATTTACATATTCATTTATTTTAAAAAAAATACAGTCGAATTATGTGTGGGGCTGTGCATTTTATAAAGAAACATCAAATCATTACAAAACACATCATTGCAAAAAAAAAAAGGGGGGGGTTGCAAAAGGCTGGTGTGTCACCCAAAATGCCGTGGCGTGACACGGAGGTCATAGAAACGCCAGCACTGGCCTATACAGACATTGTTGAAGAGAAGCCAGCAGACACCCCAATGGGTCGCAGTGCAAAGAGCAAGAGGAAGCGTTTCTCGTTATATTGATGCATATAGTCCAAAATCCAGAAAAATGCCAAAATCCAGACACCTTCCTGTCCCAAGCAGTCTGGATAAGGGATTCTCAACCTGTATAAGAAATGGGGGGTGTCAGCTGCTCTCAAGCCCAGACCCAACCAGTGAACCCCAGGTAGCAGATGCCCTAGCTACGCCGCTGGGAAAGGAGGGTCACATGACAGGATAGGCAGAAGCTCAACTGGGACAGCTTTCCGCATGCGCAGAGGCAGGGAAGGGCTGCCCCTGTTGGGGTCCTGCCTGCCATGGAGGAAAGTAGCAATTATTGCGGGGTTTGCATTCCATTGGTGGGGGGGGGGGGTGTCACCTCTCACCGGTGGAAGCCGAAGAAACCGCGGAACAGGTCGTAGAGGCTCATCACAAGGCGGCCGTAAAGCAAGCTCTCCCTCGCTTCCGCCACTCCGTCGTGAAACGTCGCCGCCGCCACCGCCTCTTTGTGCCGTTAAGCCACCCAGGTTTTACGACGGCGCCTCCGCCGACGCACAGAGCATACCTCCATGGCACAGAGGGGCACCGATCATAGAGACGATCGGGATAGAAAAGACTTCAGCACGTACCATGGAGAGAAGAGGTATAGAAAGGACTTCCTCTGAAAAAAAAATCGAGTGGTCCGCGGCCTGAAAGGTATTTCCGGCCTCGGGAGGAATAGCGTTTTCTGCGTGGCTATTCCCTGGTGGAAGTTTTTGTTGTTGTTTCCACCATAGAGAGGAAGCAACAAAGAAGAATGTGACACATTAAAGAGTGTGCAACCAAGGAGGTTAAATGACCTCGTGTGCAACTAACTTGTCCTCCTGCTTTATTGAAGGTGCTCGTTGTTGCCCCTGTGCTTATTTCTCTATTGGGAGCCCTTCGGGGCAGAGATCTGCCTTCTAGTGTCAGTGTGCAAGCCACGTACCAATAATACAGTGGCACTGCTATAATTTTAAACCTGCTTGTCACAACGGCTTCCTTTTTTAAGTCACCTCCCAACTGGGGAGGTATATTTAAAACTAAAACTGGTTTATTGCAAAAATAAATGCATCTTTTGGAGGGGCAGGTTGCTGGCGTTTTACACTATGCCGATTAAGACGGAATCTTGTAGGCACAGGCCATCATTCATTTAGCTAGGGAAGCAGCTTTATACACTTTCTGTCAGAAACTATGCATCATTAATCAGTGCAAGCATATACAATATTTAAATTATATATACCCCGAACAATGACCACACTTCCTGCCATGACATCAATTCTGGTGGTCCCGGACGGATTGCCTTTCCAAAAAGTGGGGCCCCGTGCTAAAAAGTTTTGAGAATCACTGCCACAGCACAAAACCATGGTACTAAAGTTACATACATTCAACTCTTAGTTTCTGCTAGATTTCAACATGCAGGCAGCCCCCCCCCTCCCTTTTGTGTGATCTAAAAAGAAACTGAAGCATTTTAGGAGCCCATCCAATGTAGGGGAATAGGTTGCTGGAGGAGAACTAAACATGGTTGAATTGAAGCTCAGTGGTAACCTAGTCCTGCTCAGTTCGTAGAACCTGCCTCACAAGGTTGTTGGCAGAATAAGTGGGGTTGAGTTCTTCAGCTCCTTAGAGGAAGATGTGACAAAAGGTTTTACACCAGCAAATGTATACTATTCATTCCAGCTCAAGAAGGGAAAACAGGTGGAGAGCACTTGCAAGATGGGGGTGGGGAGGGTGTCCTTAAACATTTTCAACTGAGAAATGCTCAGCACCACCTACACAGAGAATTTAGCTATGTGTGGAAGCCAGCCACCCTCCAAATTATAGGTTATGTCAAACTAGTTTTTAAAAAATGCCATGCTATTTGAACCAGCCTGTTGATGAAGGGGACAAAACTTCATTCTGATTCAACATGTCCCATTCAAACGTGAAGCTTTACTTGGCAAACATTTGAGTGAAAATAGTAATTCCAAGACCACGTCTTTTGCTTGCATTATTTTCCACTTTAAGAAAAAAGCCAAATGCCTTCAGAGGAAAGCATTTCAGAGCAAAAGCACTGACCAAATTTCAGAGGAAAGCATTGGTATTTGTTTTCTCAGGTGATTGGCACTAGGAAGCATGGGCAAAGTTTTTTTTGAAACTGCCCATCTGGCCAGAGCTACAACCATTATGTCACTAATTTTTTTTTTTTTTAGGTCCATTTGTAAAACATGACCTTTCGGAGAAGACTCAAATCATACCTATTTCATCCAAATAACAAATAAATAAAACATTGCCTTCAAAAGAAGACAGCCTCAGGGAGAAAGATTCTGAATCTGTGCAACATCACTGCTGAAGTGTAACTGTTTAGTAACTGTCCATCAGTTCCCAAAAAGAAACTCTAAGGTGACTGGGGAAAAAAGGTCCTGAATCATAGCTTGGTGGCAGGACGTAAAAGATGGCAGGTTTGATCCCTGGTAGAATCTCCAGGTAGGGCAGAGAAAAAGCCCTGCTTGAAGCCTTGAAGAGACACACTACCAATCATATGTACGCACAGCACACAAACACACTTGCTCCACACTGGATGGAAGACGCCAGGCCCGGAGAAGAGAGTGGGGTTTTCGTTTTTATATACAAGACACATTTATCCATTAAATTTAGAACACAGTACAAAAAAAACCACTTCAACTAATTAATCTTACAATGCGGTTCATATCAATTACTGCTCTTATTCCTAATAATAAAGGAGGGGGGGCATTGTAGAAGGTGGGGGAAGGAGGGATTCCAGATGTTGACTCCTTTGGATCCGCCGGGCGGTACTTTTTTGGGGAGGGGGAGGGGAGGAGGAGTAAAGGAGTAGAAAAAAACAAAAACGAGAAAAAAAGGCCCCTACGGCTGAACGGCTCGTAATCTGAATGAATGCAGAGAGAAAGAGAGCGCAAGAGAGAGAGAGAGAGAAGAGAGAGAAAAGATACAAAGTCTATATTACATACAATAAGGGAGAGGTGGCTGGGGGGAGAACGCAAGCCCAGTCACGCGGGCTGAGCTTGCGGGACTGCAGGGCCGTGCCGAGGGCGGGGGGAGCTCTTTCCCCCGGGGGGAGGGTCCTTCCTTCTTGGTTAGGTCGCTGTTGTTCTGTCTGTCTCTTGGTTGAAGCGCGGAGCCGCCGCGGAGCCCCTCAGTTGGCGCCCCAGTTGTAGCTGTTGTAGGCGGACTTGTTCGCCTGCGATTTCTGCGGGATGGAACTGCCCTGGCTGCGCTGGCCAGTGCCACTCTGCGGAGAAGGGCGGGGGGGGGGGGGGAGAAGAGGGAAAAAAAGTGAAGCGGTCAGGTCAGCCGTGGCACCGCCATTCTACCAGCAGCCGGAGCTGCTCCCTCAAATCTGGCAAAGCCCCTGCTCCTCCTAACGGCACAAAACACCAACACACATTTGTACCCAGTGGGTGATTCGTCTGTGGAACTCCTTGCCATGGGAAGGGGTGACAGCGCCTGGCCTGGGTGCCTTAAGGGTGATAAGGGGATTGGACAGATCTCTAGGGAAGTCCACCACCGGTGACAAGCCATGATGGGTAATGTGCAACCTCCTGCTTATGGCAGCAGGCCACCTCAGAATGCCAGGTGCAAAGGGGTGGCCGCAGGAGGCAGGCATCTTGTGGTCTCGTGTGCTCCCTGAGGCATCTGGTGGGCCACTGTGGGATACAGGAAGCTGGACTAGATGGGCCTTTGGCCTGATCCAGCATAGGGGCTCTTATGTAAGAGACTCCAGTGCCTACAAATTGCTCTGGGGTAATTCTGTGCAGGCAGGTATTTAAAACATGGGACAAAGGGAGAAATCAAATCAACAGAAAAGGTGCTTCTCTGGGTCAGCATCTCTACAGTGCAGGTGTAAATCAGAAGCCACTTTGGCTGAAGAGCCGGGTGCAGGGTTGAATCAAGACATTTCGGTGGGCCCAAATCCAACTACTGTCAGCCGCACCAAGGTCACTGTCTCTCAGCACACCTGAATACGTTCCCTCACGTGCTAGTTACGTTCCCAACACCACCTTGTCACTGGGGACTGCAAGTTTTCAGCCTTAAAGGCTGAAACGAGAGAACTACCTGGAGAATTCCTTACCGCTTTGCTTTGAGTTCACCACCAAAAAGAGCCGAATTCCACGGCACAGAATACACACTTTTCACACAATGCAGGGTGCTAAGGCTCTATATGATGGGAAATGACTGGGCCAAGTCTGGCTTCCAGCCCCCCCCCCCCAAGGCTCACATCACTTAAAACGTTCCCGTCCCTTGTGCCATTCCTTCGGGGCAAGCTGAAGGAGGCAAGACTCCCCAGGACTGAGCAGGGGCAGAGGATTTGCAAGGCAGAGGGTGTGCATTCCGGGGCCAAGGACTGAATGTACCCAGAGTTGGCAGGCAGGGCACAAGGGGCAAACCCCCCCCCCCCCCAAAATAAGGTCTTTCTGATGGCATTGGTTAGAAAACAGGCTGCAGGGCTGGGAGCCGGTGAAATCGAGAATGTGAACAATACAAAGGGACGTTTGATAAGCCCCCAGGATCCAAGTATGCAAGGATTATTTGGGGGGGGGGCAGGGGGGAGGGCACGTGCCTGTAAGCAAGCATGGCACGTGAAGAGAAGCATCATCGCACGACCCAGAAGGCGGGAATTCAGGAAGGTCGAAATCAGTGTCCTTCCACCTGTGGGTCGCAACCCCAATGGGAGAGCAGCCTTTCAAAGCATCGGCAAGGGAGGGCTTGAACCCAATCCAGTAATGGGCTTGGCTTGTCAAAACCGGGTTCGTGATAAAACCCTGCACAGCCTCTTCTCCCCGGCAGCTCCTCGGACCGCTTACCACCTTGCAGGGTTGTTGTGAAGGACACAAGAGGCAGGCAGTGGGTGGGTGGCTCTGGGCGTGGGAGGTAGAATCAGCGGCAGGACCCCCGTCTCATGCTTTATTGGGGACGCTGGATGAAAAAGGGTGAAGACCACTAGGCTGAATAATTCCAAGGTCTTCCCCGTGTGTGTGTGTCCCGAGTGTGATGTCTGCATTACAGGGCGCAAGTTCAGGGGCCTTGGGAGGGGGCCCCCGGAGACGACCAGCGGCTGACGGAGGAAGGGACCGGCCGGGGGGCCCACGTTTACCTGCCCGTCCTGCTGCAGGTGGTGATGCAAAATCTGGGAGTGCGGCTGCTGGTGCGGCGCCAGGATGTGCATGAACGGGGCTGGTGGGTACGCCGCGGCAGTGGCGGGGTTAATGGGGCCACCGCTGCCCAGGGCCGACGGCAGGTTGAAGGAGGCCGCCGGGGTGCCGGTGTGGAATCCCTGCTTCTCAAAGGACTGCTGAAGGGGGGGGGGAGAGGGAGAGAGAGAGAGAGAGATCAGGTTAAAAAAAAGTTGCACAGAGGCTGCTCTGTAAATGAGCCTTATGCGGCATGCGCACAAATACAGCAGTGTTATTTTGCTACAGCTATGCCAAGGAAATAGGGACGTGGTGGTGCAGCAGGTTAAACCACTGCTGCTGGGCTCTCTGACTGGAAGGTTGGGAGTTCAAGACCACATAAGGGAGTGAGCTCCTGTCGCTTGTCCCAGCTCCTGCCAACCTAGCAGTTCGAAAGCACCTAAAAATGCAAGTAGATAAACAGGGACCACTTCGGGGGGAAGGGAACGGCGTTCCGTGCGCTACGACGTATAGTCATGCCGGCCACACGACCACGGAAGCTTGTCCTCGGACCAAAATGCCGGCTCTACAGGCTTTGAAACGGAGATGAGCACCGCCCCCTGCAGTCAGTCACGACTAGACCATTCGGTCCTGGGGAAACCTTTACCTTTATGCCAAGGAAGCTTTTGGGCACCAGATGAACACACACACACACACACACACACACACACACACACACACACACACACACACA
>JAJKFI010000090.1:3041382-3070241 GCA_029204185.1 Lerista edwardsae
GAGAGAGAGAGAGAGAGAGAGAGAGAGAGAGAGAGAGAGAGATGGAAAATGGAGTGCCACATTCCTGATTGGGAAGAAAGAAGAGTGTGTGTGTGTGTGTGAGAGAGAGAGAGAGAGAGAGAGAGAAAATGGGGGCCAGAGCAAAATGCACAGTGGAACGAGCGGACTAAGTCGCGCGGCTTCGCTATCGGCTCAGAGGAGGCGGTACCTGACGTCGTGGCGACGGCGCTGCGGGTCGTGGCGGTAACCGTGGAGTTGCTGCTGAGGCTCAGGCCCAGGCTGCTGACGCTGCTCAGGCTGGAGGAGGCGATGACCACGGGCGGCGCGGACGAGACCGTGCTCGAGGAGGTGGAGAAAGTGCTGGCGGAAGAATGGAGCCCGGCTTCGCTCTCCACACCGGTGTGCTGGGAGAGGGAGGGGAGAAGGGAGCCCGGGCGGCACATCAAGACCAGGCAAGGGCGGCGGCGGCGGCGGCACCTCTCGGGGCCCCGCCAAGCGCATGTCAGAGTACCGCAGTTCAGCCAGCCACAGGATTCCGGCTGGCCGCATCCGGTTGCGACTCTAGTGTTTGCTGTTGCTCACCCGTCACCCCCACGTAGCTACGAGCTGAGCTAGGCAGGAACTGGGAGGGTGTGCGGTTTCACAGAGAGGCCCCAAATGGAGCACAGGGCTAGCCCAATCCTTTGCATTCCCCAGCCCTCTTCCCCCCCTTCTGAACTGGCCTTTGGGAAGTTTGGGGGATTTAAAAAACAACAACAACTGACAGCTTGGGAGGGTTAGGAGGGTTCTTCTTTACTCTAAACACATTTTTAGTTATACTTGTTTGTAAACTTTTAATTTCAAAAGGGACGTGGTGGCATTGCGGGTTAAACCGCTGAGCAGGTGACCGGAAGGTTGGCGGTTCGAGACCACATAACGGAGTGAGCTCCCATTGCTTGCCCCAGCTCCTGCCAACCTAGCAGTTCGATGTGAAAATGTGAAAAAGCATGTAAAAATTTGACTAGATAAATAGGAACCACTTTGGTGGGAAGGTAACGTCGTTCTGTGCTCCTGGGCGTATAGTCACGCCGGCCACATGACCACGGAAGCTTGTCTTCGGACAAATGCCGACTCTACAGGCTTAGAAACGGAGATGAGCACCGCCCCCTACAGTCGGTCACGACTGGACCATTCGGTCGTGGGGAAACCTTTACCTTAAACTTTTAATTTACTCAATTTGATTTGACTTTGTCATATTGGGGTGTCAGAAATTTTCCCTGCTTGATGTCACTTCCAGATTAATGACATCAGTTCTGGTGGGCTCCAACGGATTTAAAAAACGGGTCCTGGTGCCAAAAAGTTCCAGTAAAGCCACTGGTCTAACTAACTCACCAATTACTGTAATGAATGGATGAACTGGGTTAAGCAACTGTTTCTGGGTACCTCGCATGCAGCACGTGTGTGAATTACAGTATCGCAGGATGATACTTATAGCACGATCCACCGCTATAAACCGTGTGTGCATTTTTTTTTTGAGGCATCCTGTAAAAGGACGTAATTTGATTTTTTTTTAAACAACCCCCCCTTCAGAATTACAGCGCAGTAACGCATCCATCGGTTGAGCCCCCCTAGAATGCAATTTCTCCTTGCAGGGAATGCACCCCCCCTGCACACTGATGGTGCGCGCATACTTCCTTCTTGCACACACAGAGGAGGCAGCAGTATGCACCCAGTCCCAACCCAAGCTGCCACTGGTTCACATCGACACAACCCAAGTGGCCAGAAGGTGGTTGACAAGCATGCGCACACCTACCCTACCCCACTGCTGTTCACAACAGCCCCACATCCTCTCCCGCTACCCCTACTCACCAAGAGAGTGGAAGTCGATGTGCGACCGGAGGAAGTCGACGAGGAAAGACTGTTCTGCTGCGTGGGTAACGTGCTGCGGGAAGGGAACGGCACTGCTGGTCAGACACGGCTCTGCAGGGGTGACCCCCCCACCCCGTGCAGTGCTCTCTCCTCCCCTGCCAGGGAAGGCTGGCACACTCTCCCCCTCTGCCCCCACTCTCAGAGCAGCCAAGCTAAAGCCTCCTGCTTGTCTGTTGGGCTTCCTTCTCAGGGACGCCTTCATGATACTGCGCCCTTGTTTAGTCTGCCGGGCCCCTTGTTTTTGCCACACAGGCTGGGTAGTAGCAAAACCGTCTTTAAAGACACAGTGGGAACTATTGCCACAAAACCGCTCCCGAAAAACTGCTGCGGCTTAAAAGCAGGGCACAGAGCAGCCGACATCAGTGTCGCGTCTCGGTCCATTTAGAAAGACGCTATGACATCCAATTCAAAAATCAACGCACCGTAAAAGCAAAACGAGGGACTGGCAGGCCACAGATGCAGAAGCCCTCGGTTCTGCCTTTCAAAACATATCCCTCTGAAGTCTCAACGGGTAGAACCAGGACCCAGGAAGTTGGGAGCCGGCTTGAGGCATCCACCCTCCTTCCCACAGCAAGGGACAAGGGTCAGCAGTCTGCAAAGCCCCAAGGCTGACCCAACGAATGCCTGCCTGCCTGCCTACCCACCCGCCTGTGTGCCAGCCACTGCCCTCCACCCCCCATCTTCTGGTTCCTAGATTGAAAGAGGGCACAGAAGCGAACATGGAGGTGGGTAGCGAGCTCAACAGTCCGCCGACTCCCATTACTCAGGGCGGCACAATTCAGATTCTGGTTCCGGCTTGCTAAGCGGCATCCACCAGCCGTCACCATTCCCTCAACGAGAAAAGAGAGAGGTGGGCTTGAGTGGTCAGAGGCGCTCTAGGCCACTCCTCTTGTCTCCTCTTCCGCTCCATGCCCATCATCCTTTTCTCACTGAAGCAGGAGGGGCTGCCTCCCTCCTAATCCACCCCCTGGGGAGACCTCCGCGGGTGGCCTGTTGGAGGAGCCGGCCCTGCATGTGGGAGCGAGTGGGTGGGAGGGAGGAGGGAAGGGGAACCCACTCAAGGGTGCCAGCCCCCACCAACTCAGCGGGTTCATTTTCAGCTCACTGCTCTATGCGTGCCTCCTTCAGCTTATCAGGGGGACAGGCAGGTGCGTTGACGAGGGTTGGCCATGAAGGAGCCAACCAAGAGCACAGCGGTGCAAGGAAGGAGGAGGAGCCTCTGGCGGGAGCCCACACCGCCCAGGCCCTACCTGCTGTGTTGCGTGGTGGCCGTGCTGGGGAGCTCCTCGGCGTGGTTCAGGCTGCTCAGCACCGCCGAGTGCTGGGTGGCCGTGGTGAGCAGGGAAGCGGCCGACACGGTGTCGTTGAGAGGGGCGGCGATGCTGGGGGCGGAGGGGGAGTCCGATTTCACCGCAGGGCCCGCCGAGCCTGTGTGGTTGGAGGAAGGCAGTGAGGGGGAGAGCAAGTTCGACCCTGCCGTTCTGCAGGCGGCTGCTTGCAATACAAACGCAAAGCCCAACAGGGGACCGTGCCCCCCCCCCTCGGCACAAACAGCCCTCTCAGGTGGGAGGCCTTGCGCGTCCTGCAGCCGTTCACAAACCCCTCACCTTCCACGAATCTGTCCAACCCCCCTGTTAAAGGCATCGGAGGCAGTGGCCACTAAGCCACTTCTGGCTGGGTACCACTCTTCAGACTGAACGGGTCCCCTTCCCCGACTCAGCCAGCCACACAGAAGGACTCAACAGATCTAACAAAACGTGCTCCTCTGCCTATTTTCGCCTGTGCTTCTGCCCCTCCTTCCAGCCCTGCATAATCCTTTCTTTTGTTCACGTATTTATACTGCCCTTCCTACAAAGCAGCTCAGGGCGATGCAGACGGTCCCGTCCCCCCTTTCTGTCCTGACAACAACGCTGGGAGGCTGGGAGACGGCAACCGGCCCAAGGTCACCCGGGAAGCTCCACGGCTGAGCAGGGTTTAGACTCTGGATCTTCTAGGTCCAAGTCCAACTCTAGAACCACTCCCCCACCCTGGTTCCTTTGGAGTGCAGCGAGGCCAGGCTTGGCACTTCCGCAGGGCTTTCCCCATCAGGAGCACTGGACCCCTACCCAGAACCTCAAGTGCTACCACTCTCAAGGTCGCCAGTACCGTTGCAGAAGGTGAGTCCATCTCATCGTCATCGGAGCAATGGCTGAAGTGCCGGTTTGAACTGAGCTCACCGCTCTCCCCGGGCAATGCAAAGGCTCAGGTATCAAACCCTTCCCACGTACAGGCACACATTCCCACCAGGCACCGAGACCGTGGCCCCCGCAACCCAGGCCAGCGTGCTTACCTTCGGCTGTCTGCGTGGTTTGCAACTGTGTGGGTGGCACCGAGCTGAAGCCGTTCTAAGGAGAGAGAGAGGCACACGGGGTAGGATCATCCTCTGCTGCTGCGGGCATACACCAGACTCAGGAGGCTGGCACCACGAGACCAAGCCATTGCACCACCCCAGGCCAGACCCAGCCTGGGCAACTACTGTGTTTAAGCTCAGCGTGAAGCCAGACCAGTGCTTCTTCCTCCTGTGACCCACTTTCGCCACACTCAACTCCAGAACGCCTTCCAGCTTCTGGGTATCTCGTGCCACCCACTAAAAATCAGTTTGAGAACCGCTGGGCTGGGTGGCTGGAGCCCACACTGTCAGGGCAGACCCCGTCTAGGCCACTCTCCAGAATCACATCGAACGGCTACTGCAGAGTTTCTCAAACTGTAGGTCAGGAGGACCACTTGGTGGGGGGCAGAAAGCTGGGAGCAGCCATCTTGGAAGCTGGAACCTGACTCTTGCCATACGCCGTTTCTGAGTGTTAACACTTTGAATTTTCAAGTGAGAGTTTTAAAAAAAAATAGGTTTTAGCTTAGTGCTCTTACATAATATTTTGCCCTAATCTTGCTTTCTGTCAGGGCTGTGCAACCGCTGCCGTCCAAGAATGCCAGTTTGCATCCCAGGGGTGTCATTTGATGCATCCCATGGGTGTCACAATGACGGGCACTTCCTGCTTGATGATGTCACTTCCGGCCAGGACATCACTTCCAATTTAATGACATCAGTTCTGGTGAGTCCCAACACGCATGCTATTCTAAAAGTGGGTCCTGGTCTAAAAAGTTTGAGAGCTATTTAATTAATTTTAATTCTAATGCGTCATTTTCTAATGCATCATCTAATGGCAGAAGATTTAGTCGAGAGGGTTAATGCCTCCGTTTGCCTGAAGATAAGAGCTAAAGATCTGAAGGTCACCAGTTCGGGACAGCCGGAAGTCTCTGTGAGCGGCAGACCTCGTTAATTGCGGCTGATTAACAGCTGAGCTTTGGCTGCCTTGTGTGAGGGGGAGTTGTGCCGAAGTTCAGCCGCTTCTCTGGTGGGAGCAGGGAAGCTGTTTATCAGCCAGCAAGAAGACAAACGGGTGGCCAGAAAGAAGGACTAAATCCAGAAAAAGATCCATCTGTATGTGTGCAGTTCTTGAAAGATAGAACATTCTCTTCACCCCAGCAGTGTCTTTCTTGTGGCTGTTGCTGGTGGTGTTCTCCATTCTTCTAGATTGTGAGCCCTTTTGGGACAGGGAGCCATTTAACTTTAATGTTATTATTTGCCTGTAAACCGCTTCGTGAACTTTGTGTTGAAAAGCAGTATATAAATACTAGTGATTGATTGATTCTGTATAAATTGTAAAAACCTTTGGGTTTCTGGATAAAGTCTGCCCATGTAAACCGCCTTGAGTTATATCTGGTGACCTAAGAAAGGCGGTATATAAATCCAAGTATTATTATTATTATTATTATTATTATTATTATTATTATTATTATTAAAAGCGTTTTGATTTTTGTAAACCGCTTTGAATTTTAGAAAAGCGCTATATAAATCCAATAAATAAAAATACATATTCAGTCCAACACACCCG
This sequence comes from Lerista edwardsae, assembly GCA_029204185.1. Taxonomy (NCBI): domain Eukaryota; kingdom Metazoa; phylum Chordata; class Lepidosauria; order Squamata; family Scincidae; genus Lerista; species Lerista edwardsae. Next base: position 3,047,223 of record JAJKFI010000090.1, read on the forward strand.
GCTACTCACAGCTGCCCAGCCAGATGTCTCATGGAAACCTCTACACAGGCCAAGCAGGAACTGACAAACCTCCCCCTGTCCTCCACAGGTATGTCTAGCCCCCTCCTAAAGCATCAAAGCTCATGACCAGCACCAAGAACTGCAACTTTTTAGAATGGCACTCGTGTTGGGGTTCACCAGACGTGATGTCATTAACCGGGGAGTGATGTCCTGACCGAACAGCCAATTGTGGCGACAACAGCCTCCGTTCCAAATCTCTGAAGACAGGGCTTAAATCCAGGCATTAGCTTCCTATACAGCATGTTAATCCAGATCCATGTCTCTTGGTTCTAGTCGTCATTTTTTTTTTTATTTCATTTCAAACCTTTATTGGCATAGTAATGTTGTAATAATAGGTAACAAACACAACAGACATTAGAAAATAGACAATGGCATAAGTCAGCTCTTGATCTTAAGAACTTCCATCAAAAAGGAAGCAACTGCCTTGGTCACATCAGAGCACAGGTCGTTCAAAAAGAAAGGAAGGGGGTTATCGGAAGGAAAAAAAGGGTCAGCGAAAATTGGTTGAAGATAACAAGAGCGAAGAGATTGGAGAAAACAACAGTGTAAAAGAATATGATGGAGAGAGTCAGGAACTTCAAAACAAAAATGACAGAGTCTGTCTTCGCGTGGAATCCGGCAGAAACGACCAAGATGGTAAGCAGTAGGAAGAATATTTAAACGAGCCAGCATGAAGGCTCTACGAAGAAAAGGATTAGGTAATTGATAGAAATAGTTATGAGGAGGACTACAAAGTGAAGATAATCCGGAGATAATCTTGGCTCTAGTCACCAGCTAGATGACCACTCCCCCTGCTACCCACCCGTTATCCACTGAGGGGCTATCTGGTCGATAAGAGCCTGGAGCTCTGGCACCAGGTGGCATGAAAAGCTCTGGAACGGCAGGCAAACTGAACCCCCGACTCCAAATTCCAGCTCCAGGGGTTTGTGTCAAGTGCAACAGCACTGCACACCTCAACGGAACGCCGCTGAAAGGACGGCTGCTCAGAGCATCAACCCCTTCAAGCTTGCAACTGCTGAATTCATATTTTGTGCTTTACAGCCTGCCGCAGGCATTTGGTTTCAGGAGTCAAAACGCACAGCTGGAAAAGGCACTTATTTTTCCCCCCAGTTGGAGTTGTATTCGTTGTGTTGTGCATTTTTAAAATGTTTCATTTCACGCGAGCTCACCTAATCTTCTGCACAAAACGGACCAAAAGCCAGCAGAAAGCTTATCAAACTGCTCGCCGAGACACTCAGGTCTAAGCTTGTGGAATGTAAACACATGAATGGCGGCACCTGAACAGTCAAGGAGCAGGCCCTACCTTTGCCTGGGTCAAGTCCTTTTGGGGCGAGGAGGAAATGGAGTTTGGGTACCGCCGAGTCTGGGTGGATCGCTGCTCGTACAGGGGTCCCTGAGCACTGTTCTGGGAGGTATACGTTGCTGTAGGCAGGGGGCCGCTCTGGTAACCCGACTCCTGGCTCTTATTGGACGAAATCGTGGACAGAGACTCGCTGGAGAGAAAACAGGCACAGAACACCGTTAGCGGGACCCGGAGGAAGGTCTGGAAGGGCACGACGGCGCAATTAAGAAGCTGCACAGCCCTTGCTCCGTGCAAGGGCTTTGGACAGCAGGCTGATAACTGAGACGTAAAAACGGGAGATGGGGATCTGGCGCAAGAAAGCCAACTGCTGTCTATTTTAGGCAGCTGGCTGGCCAGCCGGCTGTGGATCTGCGTGACCAGCTCTGCTGATAAGCCCAGGATTGGCTGTGGCATGTGCCCCTTCCTTGCGGCTGAGGAAGTGCCAGAAAGGCACGCAGGCACATCTTAATTCGGTTACCATAGATATTCATGTATAAGTCAATCTCATAAATATCCAAGGCAGGCAACTCCAGTAGGGTTAAGCTCTGGAAGTTCCGTTCCATGCAAGCTTATTCCCCCCCCCACGTCCCCAGGCCGATGTAGCGGCAACCAAAAAGATGCTGCTGCAATGGGATGGAACGTCCCATTCCATACGTGCTTATTCCCAGCCTTCAACCCACCTAAGCTGGTACTGTGGTGACACATACCATGCTGCTCAGAAAACACGAATGGATGCTTGTGTAATCACTCTCTCTCTCTCTCTCTCTCTCTGGGGTCTCTCTCTCTGCCTCCCCTTTTTTCCCCTTTAACTCAGAGTTGCTCCAAGTAAAGAGCAGGATCTACCGTATGCATGTTGTGCAATTGCCAATTTTTAAGGCCTCAATTTCTCAACTTATACAAGAGCATGTGCCTCACCTTCCCTTTAGACCAGTGGTTGCCAACCGTTGCATGAAGGTAGGGAAGCCTGTAAGTCCTTGCGGGGGAGGGCGGTGGCAGCAGGGACAGCCTCGCCAGGATCGCACCGCTGCCGCCACAAAGAGCTCTGCTAAGGCACCTGGAGGGGGTAGCGTGGCCGTCCACTGGGGGCAGCAATCCCCACTGCAGCCCCAAACAGCGCTCTGCGATGATCACACTCACCTTGTAAGAACGTAAGAAGAGCCCTGCTGGATCAGGCCACAGGCCCGTCTAGTCCAGCTTCCTGGATCTCACAGCGGCCCCACCAGAAGCCTCAGGGAGCACACAAGACAACAAGATGCCTGCATCCTGTGGCCACTCCCTTGTATCTGGCATTCTGAGGTAAATTTCGGAGGTAAAATTCTGAGGTGAATTAAACAGAATTTGCTATCATAAGAACATAAGAAGAGCCCCGCTGGACCAGGCCAAAGGGGACCCATCTAGTCCAGCTTCCTGTATCTCACAGCAGCCCACCAGATGCCCCAGGGAGGCACGAGACAACAAGATGCTTGCATCCTGTTGCCACTCCCTTGCACCTGGCACTCTGAAGTAGCCTACTACTAATGTAAGGAGGCTGCACAATCCATCATTGCCTATAGCCCACGATGGACTTTTCCTCCACAAATCTGCCCAGTCCCCTTTTCAAGGCATCTAGGCCAGATGTCATCACCACCTCCTGTGGCAGAGAGTTCCACAGATTAACTACCCGCTGTGTTTGCGCAAGCCCAGACATGGGTCAGATTGCTGCAGGGAGCTGTTTAGGGCAGCGGGGTGGCCCGCAGAAGGGATTGCTGCCCCGTCCCCTCAGGATGGCCACGCTACCCCCCCCCCCAGTACCTTAACAGAGCTCTTTTAGCAGCAGCAATCCCTGGGAGGCTGTTGCTGCTGTCACTGCTTCAACCAAGGGGTATACAGTGGTTCTAGTTTCCCTGGGGGGGGGCGTGGGCCCCCAGGTTGGAAACCACTGCTTTAGACTCAAATGAAGGCAGGGGCTAAACGACAGTGCGAGGCACTGACTGACAGCCACTAAGCAGGAAGGCAAACGGCAGCTGTTCACTCTGAAAGAGGGTGGGCTTGTTGCAGGACGGGTGGGGGGGAGCCCCAGCTCTTCTCTAAAGTCCTAGAAATGATGGTCACCCCCTCCCACAGTGGTGTCCCATCTTTTGTTTGAGGGAAAGATAGAGACAGAATTCACTAGAGACGGCATGACGGCATTTTCTTGAAGCCACCTCGAGCAGACAAAAATGGCTGACTCAGATCATCGCCGTGAGGGAGGATTGCCGCGGATTCACGAATAAAAATCTCCCTGCACGCGTGTAAAAGTGAATCTCAACCTCTTTAAGCATGCCTGCATGTTCTGCATACAGGTGTGCGAACCGCCGTACGAAAAATGGGATTACTTTGCACAGGTAATTAAAATCCAGGAAATTTCGTAAAAACGTATTTTCCATGTTAAAATTATGTTTTTATTTTCGTAAGTTTTTGTTTTTATTCAGTCCTAAACAGTACGAGCAAAGCAATCTGAAATGCTTGGAATCAGGATTGTTTTGAGTATCCTCCTTCACGGCGATGATCTGAGTCAGCCATTTTTGTCTACTCGAGGTGGCTTCACTGGGCTCCTATTAAATCAACAGGGATGCCGTCTCCAGTGAATTCTATCTCTATGGAGGGAACCTTCCCCCACCCTGAGAGGATGCCAGCGTCCTCATCAGCACCTGGGACTCCATCTTTAAGCCAAGGACATCAGCGCTCCTTGTCATGGTGCAACCAGGGGCTTAAATGAGCCTCTTATGTATGAAAAGGGAGAAGCCCCCCCTTTCCTCGCCACCACACGCAGGCGCACCCCAAAGGCTTACCTTGCCGTACTCGTGTACAGGCTGCTCGGCGGCTGGCTCGCGGACGAGCTCGTGGCGGGCGCGGACTCGTACTCCGAGAGGACAGGCTCCGAGCCGAACTGCAACGCTCCGAACTGCAAGTTGAGGCCCGAGATGTCCGCGGAGCCGGGCATTTCCACTGCCAGAGCAGGAATCTGGCGGGGGGGGGGGGGGGGGGGGGGGGCAGAGCTTTTAAACCGACGGCTCCACATCAAACCCGAGCACCTGCGCAAGGCTGTGGATGTAGCTAGACAAACAGCAGGCCCCCCCGTCCTTGGCTCTCGAAGCCGAGAAGCCCCGTTGGTTGAGGTCCGTGGTCTGCAATACGTTTTGTGCCATGACCCCCCCCCAAATAATGGGTATGGGGGACCCACCACTGTTACTGATCCTGCCCCCATCCCAGAACCTGCCTGCCCCTGTTTGCACTTCTTGTTGTTGTTCAGTCGCCAAGTCGTGCCTGACTCTTCGCGACCCCCTGGACCGCAGCACGCCAGGCCTCCCTGTCCTCCACTACCTTCCGGAGTTCGCCCAATCTCATGTTCATTGCTTCGGTGACACTGTCTCACCATCTCATCCTCTGCCGCCCCCTTCTCCTTCTGCCTTCCATCTTTCCCAGCATGAGGGTCTTTTCTAAGGAGTCCTCTCTTCTCATGAGGTGGCCAAAGTCTTGGAGCTTCAGCTTCAGGATTTGTCCTTCCAGGGAGCAATCAGGCTTGACTTCCTGGAGGATTGCCCGATTGGATCTCCTTGCAGTCCAGGGGACTCTCAAGAGTCTTCTCCAACATCATAATTCGAAGTGTTACCACTTACCCACCCCATTTCCCCCTCTGTGTCTTCACAACAACCCGGTGAGGTAGCAGCCTGAGCAGGGCAAGCCTTAGGAGCTACAGGGCCCGACAGCGAGAAGAGGCTGGGCAGGGCTATACCAAGAACCCTGTTTTGATAAGACAGTGCCGCTATCGGACTGGATCCAAGCCCTCTCACGGCAGAGGCTTTGGAAAGTTGCTGCGACCTCCCAAGCAAGGCTTTGTGCCCCCCACGGGGGTTGCGCCCCACAGGGTTGAAGAACAGGGTTTTAAAGTACAGCTCAGCAGCCGGCGGTGCTTAAAGCTCACAGGGAGGAATTTCTCTCGAAAAACCTGGTCTGTAAACCGGAGTTAAGCCACGGTTTAAATGCAAACCAAAGCTCAGCCACGTAGCTCCATCCGTGGAGCCAAGGAGGGCTTGCTCTGTGGGAAGGACATCTGTCGTTTACAATTGGTGTTAACTGTGTCTAGTTGATGTCTCAGCCGCCTCGGGACTTGGTCCTCCTCCTGGCAAACCCCGCGAGATTCCTAGAGAGGCACCTCAACCAGCTCCAAGCCGTCCCCCCCTTACCTTTGATGTTAGAGACGCTTTTTTCTTCTGCGGCTTCAATTTCTGCTGGGCTGGCTGAGGGCTGGAGGACTGGTTGTCTGAGGAGCCGGGGGACATCTGGGGGACGGGGTTGGTTTTGCTGGCCAGGGGGGACGACGGGGGTGGCGGAGCCGTGACGGAGGCCGTTGCCACGGGCTGCTTGTCCTGCAGGAAGACCTCCATCATGGTGGAGGTGGGCGGGAAGGCCTGGCGCTTGGCAAACGGGCTGTGCACGGCGGAATCCGATGGGTTTTTCAGATCTGCTGGTTGGGAAGAGAAAAGGAAGTTACTCCAAGCCCGGGGGGGGGGGAAGCTGCCCTGTAGCTCACAGCATGCAGCCTCTGAGGCTGAAACAGCAGGGAGGCCCAGCAAAGCACAGAGACCAAAGTCTTATTCACCAGGGCCACAGCATTTAAAAATCAACCACTTAGTTGTTCTTCAGTCGCTAAGTCGTGTCAGACTCTTTGCGCCCCCCTGGACCGCAGCACTCCAGGCCTCCCTGTCCTCCGCTAGCTTCCGGAGTTCACCCATTTTCCTGTTCATCGCTTCGGTGACACTGTCTAACCATCTCCTCCTCTGCCGCCCCCTTCTCCTTTTGCCTTCAATCTTTCCCAGCATGAGGGTCTTTTCTCAAGAGTCCTCTCTTCTCATGAGGTGGCCAAAGTCTTGGAGCTTCAGCTTCAGGATTTGTCCTTCCAGGGAGCAATCAGGCTTGACTTCCTGGAGGATTGACCAATTAGATCTCCTTGCAGTCCAGGGGACTCTCAAGAGTCTTCTCCAGCACCAGTTAGACTTGCCAGCTAAAATCTTTTTGGCTCACTGTGTTTTGAGAGTTTTGGCCAACTCTCCCAGCTGTGCCGCAAATTTCACGACGTTTGATTTTTTTTTACACAATGGACATCTAAACAACCGACAGTGGCAAGGGCCAACGTAAGATGGAAAACACCCGCTTGTGGGAGGGTAGCAAGCAGTTGGCCAGCGACAGACTGCATGGCCACATTCGCCTACCAGCCCAGGAATTTCTGTGGCATACGCTGTCCCCCCTTTAAGGCTACGAAGGAGCCAGAAAGGGTCTACTGGTATGCAGCTTCCCCCCCCCCCCAATGTCATGCCCGTCACAAGACAAAGTTACACCAGGGAAAGAATGGATCGTGGACATGGCAGTGCAGGAGACTAAGAGTCCACAAGCTCCATCACTCTCTTACAGGCATCACTAAGCTTTTAAAGAAGCAGGATATCTCGCAATCAAGTCAAGCAGGAGCAACGACTGCTCGGTCTCTTGTCAAAAGCCAGTTTGGGTTTTGGGACAGCAGGGTGAGCTGCCTGCGGAACCTCTGGGGCGGTGGGTCTCTTTAGACCCACTTTTCAGAACGGCACTCGTGTCAGGGACCACCAGAAGTGACGCCATTAACCGGGAAGGGATGTCACAGCCAGAACTGACATCATCAAGCAGGAAGTGCCATCACTGTGCTGTAATCAAATGACACCCCTAAAAGGAATGCCAACGGGCATTCTCGGACTGCAGCAACTGCACAACCAGAAAACATCCCTGACAGAAAGCAAAATCAGGGCAAAAATATAATGCAAAAGCACTGAACTAAACACAACGTTAGAAAACCCACCAAGTGGATCCAAATGCACAGTTTGAGAAACACTGTGCTAGGGGTTAAATGCCCCCCCCCACCTCAAGAACACAGAATGCCCCTGCATCAGGACGATGACTGGGCTATTACACCCCGCTTTCCTCAACTTTAAGGTGGGGAGAGATCACCACAGGAAAAGAAGCTGTTTGCCATTCACCACCACTTCAGACCTGTACAATGTGCCCGTCTCGCTTTTTGAACCCTTTCTGTGCCTTGCAACTTTTGGGATGGGGCCGCAGCTCAGCAGCAGGTCCCTTGCTCAGCACGCGAAAGGCCCCAATTCAACGCCCTGCAGTGTCCTGAAGAATTGCTGGGAAAAGACCCTCACCTGCAAACCCTGGAGAGAGGCTCTAAGCCTCTTAGGTTCTGTTCCGGGCCCAATTCAAGGTGCCAGTTTTGACTTTTAAAGCTCTTTATGGCTCGGGTCCGGGGTATTTGAGGGACCGCCTCCTTCCCTATAATCCTACCCGTACTCTTAGATCATCTGGAGGGGCCATTTTGACTGTGCCGCCACCAGGAGAAGTGAGAGGGGTGGCGGCCAGGAACAGGGCCTTTTCGGTGGTGGCCCCCCAACTCTGGAACACCCTCCCCTTAGAATTGAGAACTGCTCCCTCTTTGTTAACATTTCCGCAGGGGCTGAAGACCTTTTTATTTCTAAAAGCTTTTAATTGTTGACAGGCTGGCTGGCTGGCTGGCTTTGTTATATTTTATATCTTATGATCCACACGGCTTGTTGTTTTTTAAATTCTATCGCTTTGTTTTAATTTTGTTTCACTGTACTGTTTTAATATTGTTTTTAAATTGTTTTTAACGTTAAATTTTATATTTTTATGTTGTAATGCCGCCTTGGGTGCCTTCGGGCGAAAAGGCGGGATAGAAATCCAATCAATCAATCAATCAATCAATCAATCAGCCAGCATTTGGCGACACCCAGCTAGGCGCTCTCCACTGTGCCTCGCTCGGCAGACCCAATCGCAGCGGTTGAGGCAAATGAAAATCCGCGCCGTCATCAGTCTGCCCACCTGCGGGGCGCCACAAACACCTCCCCCGCTTCCGGAACGTCCCGCGAAACGCGCCCCGCCGAGGCAGTCCGGAGGGGCGCTTCTTACCGTACTGCACGAGAGAGGAGGACTGGCTGGGGGCGCCGATGTCCCAGGAGGCGGCCGCACTGCTGCTCCCGGCAGGCTGTGGGTGCTGCGCGGCCAGCTGGGCCAGAGCCTGGGCGGTCTTGAACTGCTCCAGGAACTGCGAGCCGGTGGTGGTGGTGGTGGCCGTGCCGCTGCCGCTCTTGGCCTCGCCGACGTCGCTGAACCCCTTCCCCAGCATGCTGACCTGGAGAGGGAGGAGTGTCAGAGGGGACCGGCTGGGGCACTGGCGGGGCAAGCGCTCGGCCGTGGATTGCAGACGGTTTGGATCCCGCACGGGAGAGGGGGGGGGGAGAGCCTAGCGATGCTGCTGGGCCAGACCAGAAGGTCCTCCCAGCCCTGATGGAGAGCCTGCATCCCACAGCCGTCAACGAGCTGCTCCCAGAAAGCCCCCAAGCAGGGAAGAAGCCAACAGCCCTCCTCCTTTTGCCTCCAGCAGCGGCCGTTCCAAGGTAGAGTGCCTCTGGACACGCAGGTTCCACTTGGACATCCCAGCTGCTGTTGTCCGATGTCTCTTTTCCTAGAAGTTCACCTACACCCCCACCTGCCAATCCTGGAAGATCTTTTTACACACACACACACACACACACACACACACACACACACACGTTCCCTTTTTTGTGCTGCAACTCTCTAAAATGGCTATACCATTTTGCAACTCTCTAAAATGCAAATGCATTTTGCAAATGCAGCTCTCTAAAAGGGCTGGTACGCATCGTAAGAACATAAGAAGAGCCCTGCTGGATCAGGCCAAAGGCCCATCTAGTCCAGCTTCCTGTATCTCACAGCGGCCCACCAGGTGCCCCAGGGAGCACACGAGACCACAAGATGCTTGCATCCTGTGGCCACTCCCTTGCACCCGGTACTCTGAAGTAGCCTACTACTAATGTAAGGAGGTTGCACAATCCATTATTGCCTATAGCCCACAATGGACATTTCTTCCAGAAATCTGTCCAAACCCCTCTTAAAGGCATCCAGACCAGATGCCATCACCACCTCCTGTGGCAAAGAGTTCCACAGATACTACCCGCTGGGTAAAAAAGTACTTCCTTTTATCTGTTTTAACTCTCCCAACCCTCAGTTTTAGCGGATGCCCCCTGGTTCTGGTGTTTTGAGAGAGGGAAAAGAACATCCCTTTATCGACTCTCTCCCTTCCATGCATTATTTTGTATGTCTCAATCATGTCCCCCCCTCAGGCGCCTTTTTTCTAGGCTGAGGAGTGCCAAACGCTGCAGTCTTTCTTCCTAAGGGAGGTGCCCCAGACCCCGTAATCATTTTCGTTGCTCTCTTCTGCACCTTTTCCAGCTCCACTGTGTCCTTTTTGAGGTGCGGCGACCAAAACTGCACACAATATTCCAGGTGCGGCCTTACCATCGATTTGTACAATGGCATGATAATACTGGCTGTTTTATTTTCAACCCTTTTTCAATTACCCCTTTTTTTAATTAACAGCGTCACTTTTAAAGGAATAAAAAGGAAGCCCCCCGCGACAAAGGGAGCACGGAGGGGCATTCGGCACCCCAGTGGCAAGTGGGGACCCAAATGTAGTGACTGCCGTGCCACTCAAGACGCGCCCCACCGCCCACCGCACCCGAGAAGAGAGCCCCGCTTGCCTACCATGCCATGGTGGGAGAAGGTGTTGGCTGAAGTCGGCTGGGACGCAGTGCTCTGCTTTGAGTTGCTGAACACCAGGGGCTGGCTGAGAGGGGGTGCCTGCGAGGAGTCCAGGCTGGGCGCCTCGTTCTCCAGAGAAGAAGGGGTCTTTCCTAGCAGCACCGCCAGGTCGATCCTAAGAGAAGGAAGGGGGGGGGACCCCCAGGGATTAGCAAGCGTTCCCCAGGCCACTCCTCCCACTCCTAGCCTCTCCCCTTGAACTTGCGAAGAATTAGGACCAGGCCGTTCTGCGTTCGAAGGGGGTGGAGACTCATCCTAGACTGAGCAGGGGGACACACGCATCAATTGGCACGGGAGATGCTACACAAGCACCACCGCTTCATATCCATTTAGGCACACTGTGGCCTTTGCTACATGAGAACAGAGGCGGTCCCCAGCATCCATGGGGGAGGGGGTTGCTCCCCTCCTCCATGGATACTGGAAACCACTGACAAGGGGGGGGAACCCCATCTCTGCAGGCCCCCTCGCCTCCCCATGGCTCATCATCTTTGTTGGAAGACACCAAGCAGATGGCCAGCGACAGACCACATGGCCACATTCGCCTGGGAGCCCAGGAATTTCTGTGGCATACACTGTCCCCCCTTTAAGGCTATGAAGGAGCCAGAAAGGGTCTACTGGTATGCGGCTTGCCCCGAGGCTACTCGCGCTGCAAGGCAGAGTCAGGCCAGGGGAAACCTAGATTTTGGACACTGCAGCGCAGGCAACTAAAGGATTTTTGCAAGCGGCTACACGTCTGCAACCACTCCCATCACTTCCTGGCAAATGGAAGGGGAAGAAATGGAAGCAGTGACAGACTTTATTTTCCTGGGCTCCAAGATCACCGCAGATGGTGACTGCAGCCATGAAATTAAAAGATGTTTCCTTCGTGGGAGGAATGCTATGGCGAACCTAGACAACTTAATAAAAAGCCAAAACATCACCCTACCAACAAAGGTTCGCATAGTCAAAGCGATAGTTTTCCCAGTAGTCATGTATAGCTGTGAGAGCTGGACCATAAGGAAGGCAGAGCGCCGAAGAACAGATGCATTTGAATTATGGTGTTGAAGAAGACTCTTGAGAGTCCCCTGGACTGCAAGGAGATCCAATCGGTCAATCCTACAGGAAGTCCAGCCTGATTGCTCCTTGGAAGGACAAATCCTGAAGCTCAAGTACTTTGGCCACCTCATGAGAAGAGAGGACTCTGGAGAAAAGACCCCCATGCTGGGAAAGATGGAAGGCAAAAGGAGGAGGGGGCGGCAGAGGATGGGATGGTTAGAGAGTGTCACTGAAGCGATGCACATGAAATTGGGCGAACTCCGGAAGCTGGTGGAGGACAGGGAGGCCTGGCATGCTGTGGTCCAGGGGGTCGCGAAGAGTCCGACATGACTTAGCGACTGAACAACAACGTCTGCACGCTCTGCTAAAGCAAGAGCCATTTTGCGCAACGGTTATGAACAAAATTAAAGCAGTGGGCACTTGGGGGGGATGCAGGGAACTGCAGGTAAGCAGATCCACAAATATTGGGGCCTGCCTGAACATGCCAATGGGAAAAGGGCATTGCCTTGAGGCAGAGAAGCTGAACTCCTTGCCCGACCAGATGGGAGCTCGAGCTGATCCACCAAGGCGGTTCTCAACTCCTCAGGCAAGACTTGGGTGTACTCCATGTAGATTCCATGCAAAATCTCCATGTAAGATACAGGCTCCGTGTAAAAAGCTCACACAGCACAGACTGGTGCTTCTCAAAGTGTGGTCCGCGGACCGGACGGTGCCAGTCTGCAGCCTGATCCCTGGCACTTCCTTCTTCTAGCTTCTCCGGGTCTCCCGAGGCTTGCCACGTGACGTGGACGCACACCCAAGTTTCACGAGAGGCTGTGAGAAGCCAGAGGAAGGAAGCAAGACAGGCCAGCTAAGCCTCAGTACGCTGACCCTTGGCACAGCGGAAGAAAAAAACTGCTGGTCTGCAAAAGGCTTTGAATAAGGCATAAACTAAGCCAGTATTCATGAATGTCATCAGTGGCATAGCTAAGGGGAAGATGCGGGAGGGCAACAAGCTTTAGGGGAGAAACAAGCTCAGCTTGACACTAGTGGCCAACATCGTGGAAACCTTGGTAGGTATGAATAATACCTTCATGTTGCATATCACTGGAAAGGGAATTTAATGCAGAATGCAATGAAAGAAACCACGTTGGAATCGCTGTATTATATCAAAAGTTATGGCTAATTAACCAGCAAACTGTTTAATTAAATTTGATTTCCTCATGCGGAGGGGACTACAACATCTTCTTTGATCCTGGGTAGCAGATGCCTTAGCTATGCCGCAGAGAGCAAACCTAACCTGGAGTTAGGATGGCGCACACCTGCGTGCTGGCCTCTGACTCCAAGAGTGATCCAAACGTATTTTACAGTGGCCCTTGTGCCGGCCAAACTTTGCTGGTCTCACTGTGCCGGCCTAACTCCAGGTTAGGATTGCCCTCCGAATGCCATCAACTTCACTTGGCAATCTCAGGCAGCCACTCCCTACAATACTACTACTTTGGCTTTATGGGATGGCTGTCCGGGTTGTAACGAGAAACCACGCTTTGAGCACTTGAAAGCCCTCCACAACTGTTACCAATTATTGTTATGAGCTATGCCTCAACTGTGAAGAGATCCTGAGTAAGTCCTTCTCGGCTTGTCAATCTAACGCCACTCGGCGGACCGAGAGATGCTGGAGCGTTCAAGGTAGAACATACCAAACAACAAGACTGGCTCATCCCTGATCCAAGCCTGAAGCGGGATTCTGGTCCCACCAGTCTCGACTACTTTGGCACTCGGTGAATTGAACACTTTTACCCAGAGCAAAACGAGCCAACGTTTGTTTGCTTTGTTTTCTCCGAGCGTGGGACTCCTGGCCACAGAATGGACCGCCAACCATAGCTGCTGTCCGTCCCCCCAACCCCAGGCGCAAAAGAACCCTCGCTCGTCGAACAGAAATGCTGCCGTAGACGCAAGTGGACCACCTCTGTCCGGCCGTGATGGTCACGTTCTCCGCAGGCAGAGGCACCGAGGCGACGTTGGACGCGGTGAAGATCTTGGTCTCCGAAAGCTGCAGAGGAGAGGAGAGAGGGTGGTCAGGCTGCCCAGCTGAGCAGAGGAGGGCTAGGAAGTCAAGGGTCGGCGTGGCCGTGTACCTACATCTTCATTCCAGTCCTCAGTGCCCCATTCCTCCGTTGCTGTCCTCCACGCACCTGCCAAAAAAAAACCACAAACACATAGGAGTCCGGCGGGAAGGAAACCCAGAAGCCTCTTCGGAAAAGTTGGAAGGGAGCAGCTGAAAAGGAGCACTGCAAGCGGCTAAGCGGGTCGTGCCCTTCGCCCAGACAGGCACAAGCTGGAGGAGGGCAGCGGGGGAACTACATCAGCACACACCATACAAGCGCCCCCACCCACCCAACACCAAAGCAAGGGAGGCTGGACCCTGGAATCACTTTTTTTTGGGGGGGGGAGCGCCAAATCTTCCTTTTCCCCGACCAGAAAGCCCCTTCCTTTCCAGGGCGTGGGGAGAGATTCCGGACGCCTGCCCAAGTCGCATCGCTGCCTGCGCCTCTGAAATAGGGCGCACTCACTGGACCGCCGCCCCGAACTTTCTCCCCCTCAACCTCCACTTGTGGCTCACGGGGAGCTTTCTGTGGGCCTGCGATCGCCACATTTGGCTTTTCAGAATTCTCAGGTGCACCAAAATAGTGAAAGCGGTTTGGGGTTTCCCCCACGAACCGGCTCTGCCATCAGGTGGCACAACACACGCTGAACTGAGCTAGGTTTCGTTTCCTCCCTCTCCCCCCCCCTCCCAACTACGGAACATGCTTTTTGTTTCATTTGTGCAAGATGGGGGAAGACGGGGGGGAAAAAACAGGTGCCCTGCGGACATTTTTAGAGTCCTTGATTATTGGGCTGACCAACCACTCTTGACAGTATTGTAAGCTCATTTCAGGGTCCAAAAGAAGCGGAGAGGGGGGGGGGGAGAGAGAGGTTGCACCTCATGCCTGAGGGCATTAAAAACTACCCGCAGGTTTCTGCAAGCCAGCCTTTAAGCCCGTGCACTGGTCCATTTACAGGAAGGAAGCGGCAGGGCAGGGGAGAGAGGGACGCAGACACACACACACAGCCAGGAAAGGGTCAACTTCACAGGCTTTTACCAAGCAACAAACAACAGTTCCACCCATCGCCCAGATGCTTCAAGAAGCTCCAATGCTCTCCCTCAAGCAGCTTGTCGAGTGTTTGTCCAGCAGTGCACAAATCCCCCTGCCCCAAGTTCTCCATGCAATGATCTTTTTGGGGGGGGGGAGAGAACTTGTGTGCTGTGCTTAGAAACATCTGCTTGGCCAAAATTCATCGCGACACAAGCCCTCCCAAGAGGCACCTGGTGCATACAAAAAAAGACTGGGGGGGGGTGGGAGAGACTGGCATACACCACAAATAAATGATGGAGCCACAGGCCTGCATGGATGTCCTTCCAGAACCTCACTATAGAATTATCCTGCTACTTGCAGTCCGCCACCAGAAGGGCAAAGACGCCAAGCCTGTCCACAGAAGGTCTGGCCCATAACAGACTTGCTTCACAAGCTTGGCCAACTCGCAAATGCACGCTTCAAGATACCAGATAAAAGCCACGCTTTCCCTTCTATTCCTCCAGAGGCAAAGTTTCCTCGATCCAGGGGTAAGGGGACTGTGGATGGGCCCCCCGTCCTCTCTGCAAATAAAAGCCGATCTGCACAGCTCAACAACTTGGCTGGCGGCTACCAGGGGAAGGGCCGCTATGTCTGTGGAACTCCCTCCCTCAGGATTATTAAGCTGGCTCCCTCCATTACCACCTTAAAACGGAAATTCAAGACCATTTTAGGAGGCTTTTCAGCTCTGGATCCAACTGCCTCGGGTGTTCCCCGTATTGTTGCCACTGCAAGTTGTAAAACTTGCTTGGGTATTTAATTTGACCTATCGATTTAGTTTCTCTCACTTATGAGCGGCTATGGGGTCTTTTTTTAGAACGGAAAGCAGACGTACGCCGAGATGCAGACAAGCACACAGGAGCCTCGTTCGAAAGCGAACTGCTCTCAAAACGGCCAGAGGTTACGAAAGGACAGGGAAAATGCACACCGTGACGTCACGCAGGCAGAAGCATGTGCGGATTGGGGCGGGGGGGGGGGCAGCCGGTTCAGCCAGCTCTGACTAGCTAAGAACAAACAGACCTGGGGTAGGGACACATCGAGAATGCTTTAAAGGACATGTTCCGTTGTGCACACCCAGGTCACTTTTCCTGCTTTTTTTTTTTTTTTAAAAAAAACACCAACCGATTTCCACAGCAAATTGAGTGCCCCCACATCTCTAAGCGCACTGCGCTTTTCCTTAAAGGCTGTGACTCCTGAATGGTGAGCTACGGCTGCAGAAACCGGCCAGCGAGTCATGGAAGCCTTGCCAACAACCCAACGTTCTCGGCAATGCACAGGATTGCAGCCCTAATGGGAACGGAGGCCAACGGCCCAGCAGGTCACAGGGGCTTGGAAAGGTCCTTGTGCCGCTAAGATCGCCCACAACCTGATGGGCGGCCCCCTCTCACCTGCCCACCAGCCGGTTCCTAAGCTGGCTGCCTCAGGAGAGCGAGCCTGCCCAAATCAACGGGGACTCCGAGCTGGGGGAGCAGCAGCAGCTCAGGATCTCAGCCCTGGATGGACGCTTGCCGCGGTCACAAGCCCACTAGGCGAGGCCTCCGACAACGGGGAGTGTCTTACAGGGTGTCGGAGGGACAAGACCGAGCTGATGCATACGCCCGCGCATCACCTGGACGAGGGGCTGCAACCTGTGACCACGCACAAGCCACAGCCTTCTCCAAGCCAGCTTAGGCTTGTTGACAACGCCTTGCCCAGTCACCTGTGGCAACCAACTACTTCCAGGCAAGGGCAGCTTTTGCTCACTGGGAGATTGGGCAGGCTTCCTCCTCTCCTTTCAGGTGATCTAACCAAAGTGACATTTCGGGCCGGCTAGTCAATTTGCACATGGGTTAGTCACTTTCGGCATTTTCTCCACAAGGCTGCCTCTTCCCTTCCTTCCACTGTCGATGCCAGCTTTTTGGGGAACCAAAAAGAACCTTGTTTTGATGGGCCGAATTCTGAACCTCTACCCCAAGCAACAAGAGCTCCTTCTGTAAAAGCCACAATCAAAGCAAGGGCGATCCAACTGCCGTGAAGGTGTGCGTTCTCACCCCACCCCAGCCACACATCTCAAGCTCCTCCCTTAAGCACAAAAGCCACACAGGTGGAGGTGTGTGTCAGCATTAGTAAAAGCAGAGCCAAGGATACACAAATATCCATTGAGTTAAAAAAAAACAACACAACACAACGCGATATGGAAAGAGATGGAAAAGGAAAGAGACAATGACATATCCACAGATATATTCCAAAGTTATTTTTGAAAAAGGAAAAATAGAAAAGAGATCCGGGGGCATTCAGTGCACCTGGATTTCTCGTACCAGGAGCAGTGTCAAATTTTCGGGGATAATTTGTCCCCTCACCCCTAATGTAATCAACTCCTGAAATGAAACAGAAAAAAAAGAAGAAATAAAACAAAAACCAGTGAAATTGTATATACTTTTTGAGAAATGCGAAGGTGAGGTGCTGCCACCTCCACTACACCCCCCCCCCCGTCCCCCTGCCCCACTCAAACGGGCCCCCACTTTCCCGCCGTACCTGTGGATATTGTTTAAAAAAATTAAAGAAAATACTTTTCAACGCTACCAACTAATAAAGAGAATATGAAATGGAGGTGCACATTTTGTAAAGCTGTGGACAAGCCGGCCCTCCTGGGGGGGGGGGAGGACGATGAGGGTGGTGGTGGCTATGAACCCCTCCCCAGAACGAGATTGAGAACTTCCCTTCTTCGGAGTGTCAGGAGCTACCTGCTTCCTGGTTTCCTCAATCCTCCATGTCTCCCTCCCCATCGTTCAGCTGGCTAAACTGGAGTTATCCGATGCACTGCATGGCTTCTCCAAGGGTTTCAGTCAACGGAGTAACCACTTCCTGACCTCACCCACCCTTACAATGACATGCGGGAAAGGCAGGGAATGGCAGAAGTCCAGGGCTGGGAAGGCAGACCCAGAAGTATGGTGGCGACACGATGATGGCACACCGCACAGGCATCCACTGGGCTACCCCAGCACCTAGGCAGAGATGCTGCTGCCACAAGCATCAAAGCGGAGGCAGGGGAGAGTTCGGCCACCCCTGGGATCGCACAACCGCTCAGAAACTGGGTGAAGCGTGTGCACAATCGCAGGGGAGGCTGAGCTGTCACTGCCACGAGTCTCCTAGTACGTGGGGGCTCTTTTCAGGGGAGGGGAGGCAGAGCTGCCTAACCCTGCCCACCCTAGCACTATTTTGGGAGCAAGGCCCTTATTTTCTCCACTGACAGCAGGGCAGAGATCCTCCACTCGCTAGGGCACCAGCCCCACTGAAGACAGTGGCCCGCCAGAGCAACGCGGCCGAAGATTACACTGTAGGGAAATGAGGATTAAGACCGTTGCATCCTCTCTCCGCGGCTGGTGGGCAGAAACAAAAGCCCGGTCACTTTCGACTGTGAGCTTTTATGGAATGATGAACCCCCTGCTGGTTTTACACTCACATACAGGTTAGCACATGAACACACACACACACACACACAGTTTCGCCTTGAACGAGCCCTAGCTGAGGAGTAAAACCCTCCTTGCACAGCGTAAGGGGGACCCATCTGCATGGGCCAGAGTTTGGCTACTGCTGCCGCCCAGGCCCTAGGGTCAGGGAGGGGCACAGCCCCTATTTGGAGTGCAGCGGGTTCCAGGAGTCCGTCTTCGGGAGGAGCGAGGAAATGCCCCCACTGGAAACCCCGGGGAGCAGCTGCCCGCCTGCAGAGATGGTCAGGGGCTAGTCAGACCAAGGGATCCAGAGGTAAGGCACATATCGCACGTTTATGGGCCAACATCCTCTGCGGGGAGCCGGTCCCTTTCCATTCACTGCCGGGCCCTGCTGGGTTTACACCCGACACCAGCACCTGCCCCAGACTGAGATTAAGGCAGCCACTTACTCGTCCCGTCGTCCGGCTCAAAGCTCCCGGTGTTGTTCCACGTGTTGTTGGTGCTGTTCCCGTAGCCTTCTTCCGTGCCGGTGGGCTCCGCATAGTCCGCGGGGTTGAAGGTTCTAGAAGGCAGAACGGGGCTTAGGATACTCTCCTTCGGCCATTCCCGTTACGTCTTCAGCTCAGGGGCCGACAACATTTTCGGGCAAGCGGGGTTACGTCCGTTCACCCTGCCTGCGCGGAGCTCAGCTGGGGAGGCAAAGCCTCCCGCCAAACAGGGAACGGCAGAGTGACTTGCCAGCCCACTCCGCCATTCCTTGCCCAGCCGGAGGCAAATTGAGCAGGAAACCTGGCCGCCCAAGCCAAGGTCCATGCAGGCCAGGTGACTTTGGGTGGCAGGCTGGACCCAGCCCAAGGGCCAGAGGTTGCTGATCCATCTTAGGCAAGACAGAGCCTCTACCCCACACCACACCACCCCCAGCCATAGGCTTTCTCCCCCTCCCCAGTTCTTTGTCACTTCCTAGCTCGCGTCCTTCTCCCCTTGGTGGGGTATTTCTTATCCACAGCAGCGTGCAAGAAGCAGCGTACAAAAAACTGAGGAGGAACACACCTATGGCCAGACCACAAAACCCGGCTCGTCCTATTCCCCTGCAGCAACTTCCTCACCAGCCCTCCTTCTTCCTCCCCAGAATTCCACAGGAGCCAGAGCACTGCAGACATGCCTGCTCCTAGAAAACCACATGAAGCCTGTGCGACTTGGGACAGAGCGCACCAAGCTGTGGACTGCTCTCCCTGCAGGCGTGCGCAGCGATGCTTACCCCATGCCTTGGGCTGAAAATCTTCCTCCCCGCCGTCCGGACCCACCTGCAATACAGACATGCTCTAAGAATCTTCCCAGGTCACTGTCATTTCTCCCTAGTCACTGTCCTTTTCCCCCATTTTTAAAAAAAGAAATGGTGGTGGTATTTTTTGCCTTAGCTAAGGCAGCGATGCTTGCAGGCATGGACAGGAGGGATGTCTGCTGAGGTTTCTGCCCAGCCCTGAGGCAATTTCTCTGCCAAGGTCACAACAATTTAATAAATCAGCTGAAGGAACCCAGTAGAGGCTCCTCCCTTTTCCGTCTACTCCATGCTGCTTAATCGGGGCTTGGGAAACAAGTCGCTTCCCAGTTCGGCTCGAGGCCTTTTCCACCCTTCCTGCCAGACACCGCCATGTGTGCCTGCAAGGAATTGTGGGAGACACACAGCCAACGTTCCCAAAGTGTGGGTCGGAACCCACGGGAGAGTTGCAACCTGATTTTTGGTGGGGTCACCAAAGGATGATCAGGTAACTAATTGCTTCAAACCCTGAGGCTTCTCAAAAATCAGATCATGTGGCTGCTAATAACCCTGCAAAGAACTCAGCTCCTGCAGTTTTGCAAACTAGCTGCTATCTCCCCCTGCAAGAAAGCCGAGCTCCTGCAGTTTGCAAACATGCGTAAATACTGCCTAGGGAGAATTAAGGGTCTTTTTCTGGTTCTTAGTTATAAATAAAATATGTTGTTCTAGATCTCTTTTTTAAAATCTGGTAAGCCTAGGCGGGTCCCGATAGACTGTCGTTTTAAAAAGTTTGGGAACCACTGCTCTAAATATTTTTGTGCACTGCCGGGCCTAGGAGCGGTACTAAATACATACTAAGTATTACCGCTCCTAAAACAGGTCGTTTAGAAGCTCCAGTTTGAGCAGCACTGATAACGCAGCTGATTTTCTACTGCTGAGCAAAGAATTAGACCTTTGTCTGGTACCTCCTTGTTCTTCCGACGGCTTGGGGCACACGCAGTCAGCCCTAGATGGATGGGAGGGGCCAAGGACTGGATTGGGCAGACCCAATTCCACACAGCCCTCTGGTTCTCTATCAGACCTAATGGGCTGCTTTAAGGCGCGCGAGGAAAAGGGTCCAGGGGTGCTTGGCTGGCCTTCCGCCTGCTCGTGCGCTCACCTCTGCCTCGGCCACGCCCCCGGCGCCCTCTCTCTGTGCCTCTTCCAGATGATCCACCTGTCTTGCTGCCATCCAGCCCGTTCTCCTGGCCCCGAACTGGAAGACATAAAAACGCGCTAGTCCCTTTCCAGAGCGGGAAGGAGGTCAGACCAGAGGCGTTTCTACAAGGATGGCAAAGCTCTGAGTGTTTGCAAGAAGCCTCACCCTGTCATGTAAATCCCGCCTCTCCCTTGCTGCTGTAGCCAGTAAGCAACGCCAAGATGTTGCTGTTCCCTGTGAGGATTGGCTAAAACTGTGCAGGGGAGGAGTGGTTTCTACTGCAAGGTGAGGCTTCTTGCAACACTTAGAGCTTTGCCATCCCTGTAGAAATGCCACCGGGTCAGACGCAAACCACAAACCCAAGGCAGAGTTGGGGCAGGGAGATCTGCAGGCTAGCAAACTGTGCCCAACACACACAGACCATATTACATCGGAGTTCTCCTTTTGCATCAGTTTATAAGAGGAGCCACTAGCAAAGGAGAGCTCCACCTAACTGCAGCATTCCCCAACCCCAAGGCCTTGATACGAAGACGTCCCACCAGCATCTTATGTGCCAATTCACCCAAGGCACATTCCCCCCCCCCCAAGGAACCAAGCACTTATAAGGACAGGGTCTTCAAGCAGGGATGTAGTAGGATCCATAATCTGCAGAACAGATGGCAGAGTTTGTAGGAAGGAGTAGCGAACACGCTCACAATCGAGAGGCAGTTAAAAAAGGCCACAAGCATTCAAGTCAAGTGTACGGCACAGTTGTGGGGCAGCAGTCGCATCGACAGGGCTCAAACCCACAAGCAAACGCACGGCTCCAGGCAGCCCAGGGCACCAGGATATGTGAAATATTTGTCTCGCTCCCCTACAGGGCCGGCTCCATAGAGATAGAATTCACTAGAGACGGCATGACATCACCATCTTGAAGCCACCTGGGGTAGACAAAAATGGCTGACTCAGATCATCGCCGTGAGGGAGGGTTGCCGCAAATTCTCAAATAAAAATCTCCCTCACGTGTTTAAAAGTTAATCTCAACCTTTTTAATCATGCCTGCATGTTCTGCATACGAGTAATAAGGTTACAAATAATGTTTCCACACGAAACATTATCACATCACATGTTTTTATTTTCGTAAGTTTTTGTTTTTATTCAGTCCGAAACAGTACGAGCAGGGGAATCTTTTTGCAAGGGAGCTGCCCGGGGAATTGTAGTACTATTTAATAAGCATGGAGTATACTAATTCACGGCAATCCTCCCTCACGGCGATGATCTGAGTCAGCCATTTTTGTCTACCCCAGGTGGCTTCACTCGGCTCCTGTTAAATCAACGGGCATGCCGTCTCCAGTGAATTCTATCTCCATGGCCGGCTCCAAACAGAGAGTGATGGCGGTTCCTGGAAATCTGGCGCATCCAGCTCTGTGCCCCACAAGGCCTTCCGGGTTCAGCACGCCCCCCAAAAGGCACGTCGCGTGGGAAGCTCGCTCGAGCCGCCCTCCTCTGGCCAGGAGGCCGCCAGCTGCCTCTCCTCTCGCCCCACCCACACTGGGACAGACACCGTTTGTTTCTAGAGAGGAGCAACTCCTACACTCTCTTCCGCGGCTCGCTCCCCGGCCTCTTCTCGGCAGGCCGCCGCGTCGCCGGCTGAAGTCTCTTTCTCTCTCTCGGTTCTCTTTGCCTTCCTCGCTGGGTTCCGTCTGTCCGCTCTCCTTCTGCCCAGAAACACCCTTCTTCTTGCCAACCATCTCCCAGGAATGCTGCGGGGGAAGGAAAGAAAGCAGGAGTGGGCTTCGGTCCCCCTCGCTGCGTGCAAGACACAGGTTGGCGGCCGTTTTCGCGGCTTGCCTGCCTTCCAGGGTGGCACTCAAGGCAGTGCCCAAACGAGCACCCAGCCAACCACAGACCCAGGCCTGCTTCGGGCCAGCCAAGCGGCTGCGTTCTGCAGCCTCAGAGTACGCAACACCCCGAACGAGCTGAGACGGAGAGAGAAGATGCCCCCCTTCCCCAGACTAATAGCTGTTCCTCAGAACATAAGGAGAGCCTCGCTGATCAGGACAAAGGCCCACCAGAGGCCTCAGGAACACACAAGACAACAAGATCCCTGCATCCCGATGCCACACCCCTGCCTTTGTCTCCTAAAACCAGGTTGCACACACCCATCACAGCCGGTAACCTGTGATGGACTTTTCAAAAATCTGTACAATCCCCTTTGAAAGGCATCTAGGCCAGACACCTTCATCGCATCCTGTGGCAAGGAGTTCCACAGATTAACTACATGCTAGATAAATGCATTTTCATTTGTGCCTAACTCTTTCATGGGTTGTATGTACCAAGAGCCCTTCCAGCAGGCTGCTTTTCTAGCTGGACCCCTTTCTCCAAGCCACAAGCTGGCAGCTCATCCTGGCTACCACTTCCCTGAGCGGTTTCAAGGACCGGACTGCGGCTGGGGTGATGCAGCTCCTCGAGCCAGCGCAGGGCCACCCCTCCGCTAAGCCACAGGAGAAAAGGGAGCCACCCTGCTCCACGCGCTCTCCTCTCCTGCTAGTCCAGTTCCTTACCAGCACACTTACCATATCAAATCAAAAGAATTCAAACGAAAGCCCTCTCAACTGGATTCGACAGTACTAGGTGTGCATATTGCCAGGATGAAACCCTGGGAAACTCCGAGTACCAGAAGTGGGCCATTTACAAGATGCCATTCTAAGAATGGGCCAAAATGCATTGAAAAGTCCTATACGTAAACTGCGCCAGTCCCAAGCTCGGACACAGTCCAACCACAGGTATGACAGCTGTTTTTCTCAGAGCTGGGTGTGCACATTGCAGGAAAGGCAGTCCGGGAACTTTGGAGTACCCGGGGTGGGCCATTTCCACCAGGT
>JAJKFI010000090.1:3091660-3147594 GCA_029204185.1 Lerista edwardsae
TCTCTCTCTCTCTCTCTCTCTCTCTCTCTCTCTCTCTCTCTCTCTCTCTCTCTGTGGCTTTCAGACTTTTGGCAGGGCGGAATACCTCAAGTACCAAGAAGCTTTGTACGAGCTGGCAGGAATGTAAGTTGGGTGGTCAGGTGGCGGAGAGCTGGTCAGTCACAGGGGACGAGGAAGCCCCCCCCCCAATACCCCAGGTTCAGAAAGGGAGGTAGCAGAGAGGCTGCTCCCCAGAGCTAGAACAGAGACTGGCCCTTTGGGGGTACAGGGTGCCCAAGTAGACTGACGTGTCCAAGGACGTGTGGTGGAATCGCCTTGCGGAAGCTACCCGCGTCTGTGTGTGGGGTGCCCGGAAGGGAGGGGGATCGGGACCACCCCCAGCAGCCCCACTGCTCTGCCTTGAGTTCCGTCATGGAAGGAACC
Source organism: Lerista edwardsae (assembly GCA_029204185.1). Taxonomy (NCBI): domain Eukaryota; kingdom Metazoa; phylum Chordata; class Lepidosauria; order Squamata; family Scincidae; genus Lerista; species Lerista edwardsae. The sequence goes on from JAJKFI010000090.1 coordinate 3,092,084, forward strand.
TGGCTTGGGTGTCTTAAGGGTGCAATCCTAACCCGGAGTTAGGTTAGGAGTTAGGCCGGCACAAGTCTCATGTGCCGTAAAGCACGTTTGCACCACTCTCGGAATCGGAGATGCCGGCACACAGATGCGCGCCGTTCTCCCCGACTCCGAGAGTGACCCAAGCATGCTTTATGATGCATTTGCAACACTCCTGGGCCAGGATTGCACCCTAAATCCTTCCAGACCCTTTAGGGGGGGGGGGTGCCTTAAATGCCTCATGGGTGTCTCTTCTGTTCATTGGTGCTGATTCTCCACCCCCCCCCCCCAGGTCAGCGTGCATTGGACCAAAGGTCACACTAAGGACCAAATCCTATATAACCTTCCAGTGCTGATAGAGCCATGCTAGTCAGGCGCATGCTGCACCCTGCAGTGGGGGGGGGGCAGTCACGGAGGCCTCCCCAATGTACGAGAACATTAGTACCCCTTGCCTTGGGGCTGCGTACCTAACCAGCTGGATTGGATCGGGCCTTATGTCTGCAGCCCACGTTCGACACTCTGCTCACCGAGTCGTACTGGCTTTTGCGTCCTGGAGATGCACGCTTGCTGAAGCTCATCTTCTTTGACTGCCCATGCAGCTGGTGCAGAAAGTGTGCCTGCCGCGAAACCCCCCCCCCCCTCAGCCTTTGCTGTGCCTCCGTGTGAGATGGAGGACAACCCTCTCTTGCCCAGCTCCGAGTGTGGGGCTGAAAGGATGGCGGCAAGAGCAGCGGGGGGGGGGTGTCTTTGGGGGCAGGGAGCTTTGGGTGACTTGCCAATCCCGCAGCAAAACTGATTGGACTGGGAGGGGGCAGATGGCCGCACAGCTGCAGAAATGATCGGGGGGACGGGACGCGGGAGCCCCTCCCTATAGCAAGCAGGGTTGCAGGGACTCCATGCACACCCACTGGGTTCAGCAGCCACCTTCCTCCCTTCTCCTTCCTAAAAGGAAATATTTTTTTAGGCAGCGGGTCATTAAGCTATGGAACTCCTTGCCACAGGAGGTGGTGATGGCGTCTGGCCCCCTTTCAAAGGGGTCTGGACGGGTTTCTGGAGGAAACGTCCATCGTGGGCTATTGTGGGCTGTCGGCCACGATGGGTGGTGCAGCCTCCTTACATTAGTAGTAGGCGACCTCAGAATGCCAGATGCGGCAAGAGCGGGAACGGGATGCAGGCATCTTGTTGTCTCGCGTGCTCCCTGAGGCATCTGGTGGGCCACTGTGGGATGCAGGAAACTGGGCTCTTCTTCTGTTCTCCCCACAGCATCAAGGCCCGGGGGGGGCAGCAGCCAGCGGCAGCACCAGTCGGCGGCCAAGGACCTGACGCTCCCCCCCGGAGGGCTCCAGCCCCACCACCATCCAGGTGACCTACCTCCCCTCCAGCCAGAAGAGCAAGCGCGCCAAACACTTCCTGGAGCTCAAGAGCTTCAAGGACAACTACAACACCCTGGAGAGCACTCTGTGACCCGGAAGGCACCTGGGGGGCCGCCCCCTTGGCGCTTGTTTGCCCGCCTGGACCAAGAGGCCTCTCTGCCCGTGCGGCGGCCGGCAGCCCAGCTGCGCCGTTTCATCAGACGCGAAGCACGTTGCTTCGAGCGGGTCGGGGCTTCCTGGCGTTTCGTTCCCTCCGCCCCCGCTTGGTTGTTCTTGTAAATAAGTTCTTCAGTTCTTCAGTTATCTAATTTGTGACCAAGCTCGGCTCTGGGCATGCTTCTCACTTCCCGTCGCATGCGGGCGGAGCCACGAAGGGTGAAGACCCCCCCCCCCAACTCGTCCTTTAACCCTGAAACTCGTCCCCTGCCTTTTTCCACGTTGGGGGGGAAACAGTACTCCTAGTCCACTCACCAAACACTTCTCCCCTCCTTCTCTAAGGGCGCGATCCTAACCTGGAGTTAGGCTGGCACAGTTAGGCCAGTGAAGTTTGGCCAGCACCGTAAAATACGCTTGGACCACCCTCGGAGTCAGGGAGGATGGCGCAGGGCTGTGTGCCGGCCTCTGACTCCGAGAGTGGTTCAAACATACTTTACGGTGGCCCTTGTGCTGGCTGAAAATTGCCGGCCTAACTCCAGGTTAGGACTGTGCCCTGAATTTGCCCCAGTTTGAGCCACTTTGAGCTAACCCTCGGGGAGGGCAAGTGCGGGAACCCTGTGCGCAAGAGGAGGATGGCCAGAAGCCTGTCTCCCGGGCTCGCACCTTCCCCATCGTGCAGTCCGGTGGCTTTTGTCCGCATCGCTTTCTGTCGCCGGCTTGCTGTAGCTGGTCTGTAATGGGCAGGAAACAGCAGGCAGAGACCCCCCCCCCCGAACCAAAACCTGACATCGCCAACGCAGCCCCCCCTCCGAGACCCCAGGTCGTCCCCCATCCCACGCAGCCTTTTGCCCTTTCTGTCCGGGGGGGTGGAAAGTGGATACAGCCAAACATCCTCTCTCTCTTTTTAAACGGCTATTTAGTAAAACAATAAAACGTACAACTGCACAACTCTGGATTTGCCGGGCCTCTGTTCCGTCTCTGCAGAAGTAGCCGGTCGGGCAGAGGGGTGGCCAACAGTGGCCTTGTCCTCAAATTTGGAGTAATTATTTTTTTCTGCCCAGAAATGCTTTTGTTTCCCCCGGTGCAAAGCCCTGTAACCTCCGAGACTTCCATATTGTCCCACACGCTTCCTGCTGTGGCCGGTCGCATTCCCGCAGAAAGCCCAGGCGCTGAGCACAAAGGCCAAACTGCTCTTTTTTTGCCTGGGCCACCCCCCTTCCTAAGCGGGTGGCCAATAAATTAGGCAGGCTGGGAACGAGTGGGAGCAGGGGAGAGGAAGGAAACATTTGCCCCTTGTTCATTGTTCTGCTTGTTGCACCGGCAAACTGCAATTTTTTTTGGTGGTGACGATGGTGATGTTTTTACTACTGGGTTGGACGGTGACTGCAGTACCTACATGTTATCAGCAGGGGGCAGTGTCTCCTGAGAGATGGAGAGGAACAATTTGGATCCTTCTCTATCCCCTGTCTGGTCTTCCAGCAGTCTCAACCAGGAGAAGCTTGGCTGGCAATCCTTTCTGGGACCTTTAAGGTGGTAGAGACGGTGCTGGCTCATCTATGAGGCCAACTTAGGCAGCTGCCTAAGGTAGAAGATTGGTGGGAGTGCCCATCACTGTCCATCTACTTGCCTCGATTGTTCCTCCTCCTCCTCCTTACTCTCTCTGGATTGGAAAAGGAAGAGAAAACAGGGAGGGGCATGCTGATGAGTGGATGGAGCAAAGAGTATGGAGGGTAGTGTTTGGCAGGAGACCTTGGGCCGCATCTTTCCATTGCTCAGCAACTGAAGAAACAAGGAGAACCGCACTCAGGCTTCTGTCCCTGGCCAAAAGGATGTTAAACTGTGTATGCAGTTTGTTTAGGAAATACAGTAATCTGTCATGTTGGCACATATTCTGTGCGCAAGACAGCTGACAGCCCTGGTCATAACCACAGGGAGAGTTTCTGATCAATCTGTGCCTCGTGTTCCATCATAGTTCGTAAAAGAACTTTATTTCAAGGAAAAGAGAAGGTCTCAACAGGCATATGGTAAAGCACAATGCACAACATCTTAGCCCCGAGAATTTTAGAATGAAAATCTGTTGGGGCCCAAACGCAAGTGATAAATCATTAACCTAGAAATGATGTCATGACCGGAAGTGACATCAAGCGGGAAAAATTTTTTAACACCCCTACAGGACAAAATCAAATTAAATACATTAAAAGTTGGCAATGACTTTAAAAAAGGTAATGACCTCAGGTAGGATTACATGGAAGGAGGCAGTCCGTCAAATACTTTGGTCCTGAGTATTCAAAGTGTAGGGATGTGGTGGCGCAGTGGGTTAAACCGCTGCTGCTGGGCTTTCCGACCGGAAGGTTTGGGAGTTCAAGACTGCGCGGCGGAGTGAGCTCCCGTGGCTTGTCCCAGCTCCTGCCAACCTAGCAGTTCGAAAGCACCTAAATGCAAGTAGATAAATAGAGACCACTTGGAGGGGAAGGGAACGGTGTTCCGTGCGCTACAGCGTAGAGTCACGCCGGCCACACGACCACGGAAGCTTGTCCTCGGACAAAACGCCGGCTCTACAGGCTTAGAAACGGAGATGAGCACCGCCCCCTACAGTCAGTCATGACTAGACCATTCGGTCGTGGGGAAACCTTTACCTTATTCAAAGTAGCACTTTGAAGTGGGCCCGGAAACAAACTGGCAGCCAGTGTAGCTGCCAAAGCAGTAGCCAACTGAGTCGAACCAACGAGCTGCAGTAACCACACTTGCAGTTTCCAGACCTTCTTCACAGGCAGCCTTGCGCAGAGTGCATGGCAATAATCTGACCTGGATGGCACTCGGGCGTGGGTCACCGTGGCCAGGTCTGAGCGCCCCACCAGCCGAAGCTGAGCAAAGGCTCCCCTGGCCACAGCCGTCGGCAGGGAATCCAAGGGCAGCTCTGGATCCAGGAGAACCCCCAAGCTGAGAAGCTGCTCCTTTGGAATAAACGCGAGTATTCTGGAATACGGGAAAAAAAATCCAATATCCAAACCGCTTCTGGTCCCCAGCACTTTTGGGTAAGGGATGCCCAACCTCTATTGTGTTTCTCAATGTTCTCTTCCCTGAAACTGACAAAATCGAGACATAGATGGGCATCCTATTGACATACTTGGCCCTTTCTCAAGATGCTCTACCCAACCGCTGTCAATCGGCCGTCTCACAGCTACGCCCCCCTCCCTCTCGGTCGACCTTGACGGCCTCCTGGCTCCAGGGCTTGTCACCACCCAAACCGATTCAGGTTATTGACAACCCTCGTCCGAATGGGGCCAGCTTCCCTGCTCATTTCCCAGCCTGTCACCCAGCATCACATCAGTGCCCCTCCTCACAGGGTGGGCGGGCGGGCGGGCAGGGCTGTGGCCCCTGTTTGGCCGGGAATCAGGCATGCAATGCCGTCTGCAAAGGCGACGAGGAACGGACAAAGCGGGTCGATGCCACCTGATTTACACCGTGGAAACATCTCAACCGCGTCCTGGAATTCACCCGTTGGAAAAAAATTGACCGGCATTTGTTACCTTTTGATGGGACTGGGCCCAATAATAGGCAGCATGAAACAGTGTCTTTTGCCAACCCGATTCTCTGTCAGGAAGGAAGATCTATAAGATGGCTGGGCCAACACAACTTACACTGACTGGCCACAGCTCCACTTTGCTGCTTTGAGGGCGTCTGACACAGCCATTCTGCTCCCAGATCCACACACGACAGAGAAGGGGAGACTGAATTTTCGTTTTAATTCCAGGCAGCATCTCCGGGGGGGGGGGATGTACTGGTCTAAGACCGTAATAAACTCCATTCATTCATTCATTCATTCATTCATTCATCTCTAGAGGGGACATGACTGAGACGTACAAAATTGTGCAGGGGCTGGGGAGAGTGGCTAGAGGAATGTTCTTTTCCCTCACGCACAACGCAGAACCAGGGGACAGCCCCTAAAACTGAGTGTTGGGAGACTTAGAACAGACCAAAGGAAATATTTCTTTACCCGGTGTGTGATTAACCTGTGGAACTCCCTGCCACAGGATGTGGTGATGCCGTCGGGCCTACATGCCTTTCAAAAGGGGATTGGACAATTTTAGGGAGGAAAAATCCATCACAGGTTACGAACTATGATAGGTATATGCCACCTCCTGGTTTTAGAAGTGGGCTGCCTCTGAGTGACAGATGCAAGGGAGTGGCAACAGGATGCTGGTATCTTGAGTGCTCCCTGAGGCACCTGGTGGCCCGCTGTGAGATGCAGGAAGTTGGATTAGATGGGCCTTTGGCCTAATCCAGTAGGGCTCTTCTTATGTTCTTATGCTCTGAAATATCTCTGTGGCTTTAACGAGATGGTCCCTGTGATGAAGACAGGTAGGATGTTATATTTACTCTGAAAAAAATGTTTTTGTTTAAGAACATAAGAAGAGTCCCCCTGGGTCAGGCCAAAGGCCAGGATATTTTAGAGACCGCCTACTTCTATATAATCTGGTCCCCCCCCCTCAGGTCATCAGAGAAGTGCCCCCACCTAGGGAGATGTGTGGGGGGACAGCAGGTCATTCTCAGTAGCGGCATCTACCCTCTGGAACTCCCTCCCTCATGACTTAAGAACTTCTCCCTCCTTAGAGACTTTCTGGTGGGGCCTCAATAGATTTCTCTTTAGATAAGACTTTGAGTTCCGGCCTTTTCTTAGCTGGATCATAGTATATTATTTCTTGCCTTCCTGTTTTCTTTGACAACTATCAGTTTGCATATAGAACAAATAGATCTACTGAAGATGCTGTTAATACTGTCCTTCATACTGCCCTATCTCATTTGGAGAAAAAAGGAACGTATGTTAGAATACTTTTTGTAGACTTTAGTTCTGCTTTCAATACTATATTACCCCACAGATTGATGTCTAAGCTTAAAGATTTGAAGTTACCGGACTCTATATGTTGGTGGATTCTGGACTTTTTATCACATCGCTCTCAAAGGGTTAGGATGAATGAACACACCTCTTCTGTAAAGATCCTCAACACTGGCACTCCTCAAGGCTGTGTATTAAGCCCGCTTTTATTTACTATTTATACGTCCAATTGCACTTCTATCCATCTGAGCAACAAGATTATCAAGTTTGCTGATGATACAACGTTGGTAGGGCTCATTTCTGATAATGATGAGTCTGCCTATAGGGATGAAGTTTATCAGTTGACCCTTTGGTGCAAAGCAAATAATCTTATTTTCAATATAAACAAGGCGAAGGAAGTTATAGTGGACTACAGGAAGAACAGCTCGGATATCCAGCCGTTGTATATCGAGGGTGTTATGGTAGAACAGGTGGAGGAATGTAAATTTCTGGGTATTACCTTGAAACAAGATTTAACGTGGGGTGCAAACACTACAGTCCTTGGAAAAAAAGGCCCAACAACAATTGTACTTTCTGAGACTTTTAAGATCACAACAATTGCCAGAGAGTCTGTTGGTTGCCTTTAATCAAAGCTCTACAGAGAGCATCTTATCTTATTGCCTCTGTGCGTGGTTTAGGAGTTGTACAGGGGTGGAGAAAAAGGCACTCCAGAGAGTGATAAAGAGGGCACAAAAGATCATTGCTTGTCCTCTTCCCTCTCTGGAGGATTTGTACAATATGGGACGTAGTAGGAAGATACAAAAGATCTTGAGAGATTCTTCACATCTGGGACACTCGATGTTTGATATCTTACCGTCGGGAAGAAGATATAGAGTGCTGAAAGCTAGGACAAGCAGATTTAAACATAGTTTTCACCCAAGTGCTGTGATCAGGCTAAATGCAGAGTTTTGAATTTGGTGGTTTAAACAAATGTATATCTCATGGTTGTATGGTTTTTAGTGTTATTTTAATTGTTATTTGTATATGTCATTTGGTGTTGTCCAGTTGTATGATGCGAAGAGCACCTCATTTCGTTGTTCTTATACCTTGAGTACAATGACAAATATCTATCTATCTATCTATCTATCTATCTATCTATCTATCTATCTATCTATCTATCTATCTATCAGTGGGCTTCTTTTTTATATAGTGTTCACACCTGCCCTTACTGTATATGAGTTTTATTATATGTTTATTGCATTTTATTGTAATTCTGTGCTCTTTTTGAGAGTGTTTTAATTATTGCAATTTTTTGCTGAGCATCACGGCCCAAAGGTCAGACTCAGTAGGAACCAGCTTCCCATGCTCACACACAGAGCGCACATAGGGAGAGAGCCACTCTGTCCTGTGCGGACATCAGCTACGCGTGTCCCTCACCCCCTCCTCCTCATCTTCCCAAGGTCGCTCGGGTACCCATTCGGGCATGTACTTTTTGCTGCGGGGGAATCTCCATCAGCAAATGGGCCAGGGATCGATACTCTTAACGTGGACAGGAGGGGAGGTGGCAGGGGACATTTGGGTGCGTGCTGACGGGAGGCACGAATGCCCACAAACACACACAAATTGCCCGCCACGGGGGGCCTAGGCCAGAGGTAAGCCTGCAGTTCCTGCATGGGAGGAAGCCCCTTCTTAACCCAGGAGAGCCTGGGAGATAAACCCAGATCAGGAACACACCTGACCAAGAGCCAGATACCAGACCAAGGTCACCCCATTGAGTAGCATGTTGGATACACCAGTGGCGTAACTATAAGGGGGAAGGGGGGTTGCATCACCCTGGTATCACAACTTGAGGGGTGCCAACCCACAGCTCTAACAGCAGACCCAAGGTGAACAAAGCTGAGGCCTCGAAAGGCCACACGCAGCCCCACCACCCCAGCCTCAGAAGTTCTTCCAGAAGCCTTCAGAAGGTACTTCTGCTTTTAGCAAAAACCAGGCTCCAAAACCATAGAAGGGTGGTTTCAATTTTTGCCCCAAACCAGAAGAACCTTTCTGAGGCCTTCTGAGGTTGGGGTGGGGGTATTAAAAACCTCTCTGCTGTGCCACTGGGATGCACCCCCCAAGCCAGAGATTTCCAAAGCTTGGGCCCGGGGATGTTGCGAGAAAGATGGGAACAGGTGGGGAATCTGATATGGAGGCGGAGTCCAAAGGTGAAGGGGTGGGGCTTACTGAAAGGGGAGGAGCCCAGCAGTGCCGCCCACCCTACAAACAGCCCCTTTGCCCCCTGTCTCAGTGAGAGCGGGGGGGGGGGGAAGCAACAAGCTGGACAAAGTGGGTTGTTCGAGGCCAGGCTCAAATTCTCCTGCCCCGTGCGCCGGAGTTGGGTTTGTGTAGGTCCTGGTTGGAGAGGGAAATAAGGCACCAACAGAGGGCCCCTGAGAAGACCCCCACCGGGCCCACGTAATCACAAGCACTCCCCTCCAACTCCCTGCACTCCTGTCCCGACAAAAATGGCTCACTGGCCAGGGGGCGGCGTATTGATAGGCAATTGACAGAGCCCGGAGGCCTGCAGGCAGCTAGCGGAGAACAAAGATCGACCCGTATTGATCCGGATAATTTGACTCCAAGGACACGAGGAGGGGGAAGGTGGGATTAATGGGAACACAGCCACATGTGCAGCACCCCAGCCCCACGGCGGGAAGACCTAGCCCACACCCCACCCCTGCGCTGGGTGGGGGTGGGGGGGCAGCCAGATCTGGTTATAAAATGGACTCATGGCAAGAGAATCCCAGAGAATCGCCAGAGCATCCTAGGGTGTGTTCGGCTCGCTGGCCCTACAATCAGGTAAGGCCTTGGGGGTTGGGGTTGGGGCAGTGATTCACACCTAGACAAGAAAGAGGGGAAAGGGGGGATCGCTTTGCTCTCCCCTAAATTAACCTAAATTGAACAGTGGCCAGGGTCTATCACCTTTAAAAACCAAGCAAGTCAGGTCTCTACAAATACAGTCAGCCCTCGTTATCTACAAGGGTTGGGTTCCTGGAAATCCTTGCAGATAAACTATTGATGCTATGGGATCAATGGGGTTAGCTGCACGGGGTCCCTTACCTGCCATCAGAAGAACCCAGCAGAGACCCTCAGGAAGCCGGCAGAGGGCAGCAGGAAGTGCCCAAAGATCTCCGAAAGCTGCAGGGCCCTTCCAAAGGCTGCAGGGAGCTTCTGAATGGCACCTGCGACCAGCATGGACCACTTAAACATGGCTGGAGGATGCTTCTACCAGACATTTTGAAGGGGTCAGGGCTGGTCGCAGGTGCCGTTCCGAAGGTCTCTGCAGCTTCCGGAAGGGCTCTGCATTAGTGGATAACGAGGACAGTAGCAATTCTGCCCGTCATAGATAAGTTAATTTGCAGGTAGTGAGTTTGCCTATAAAGAGGACTGACTGTACATTCCAGGAGAGGAGCTCTGCCAAATCTTCACGGCAGCCAAACTGACAGAGTCCTGTGGCCGTGTGAAGACGGAGGCTACAATCTGGGGTGCATTTGCCGAAGAGGAATGCAGTGGGGCTTCGTTTCATAATCTGGGCTGTGCACATCATTTCAAACACAAGAATGAATTCAAGGCACAGCCCTGTCCGCATTCACTCAGAAATAAACGTCCCCAGGTGTTCAATGGGACCTAGGGAAGCGTACGGAGCATTTGGGGTGTACAGAGTACATTTGGGGTGGCGAAATGAGCCCCATGTCATGTATGGCTCACAGAAATATGTTGGCCGAGCTCCTTTTGGCATCCCAATTAATATAGAAGGGAAATAAGAAATTGTCAATCTTTAGAATTATTTAAAGGTAAAGGTAAAGGTTTCCCCATGACTGAATTGTGTAGTCATGACCGACTATAGGGGGCAGTGCTCATCTCCGTTTCAAAGCCTGTAGAGCCAGCGTTTTGTCCGAGGACAAGCTTCCATGGTCATGTGGCTGGCAGGACTCTACACCGTAGCGCACGGAACACCATTCCCTTCCCACTGAAGTGGTCCCTATTTATCTACTTGCATTTTTAGGTGCTTTCGAACTGCTAGGTTGGCAGGAGCTGGGACAAGCGACAGGAGCTCACTCCGTCGCGTGGTCTCGAACTCCCAACCTTCCGGTCGGAAAGCCCAGCAGCAGCGGTTTAACCCGCTGCGCCACCACATCCCTTATTTACGAATTATTTACGAGGCATAAAAACGAAGAGTCCCCTGGGTTAACTTAAAACGTATGTTTAATGTTCACGGTAAGCAAATATATTTGAGAATTTAAATGCTTCTGAAATATTGTGGCTCTCAAACATCTAACATTTATTGAATGTGGCTCTTACATTAATCAAGGTTGGCCACCTGTGGTATATATACACTAGGCCACAGTTGGTACCCGATGCAGTGCCTTGATAGGCCACCTTGTTGCCTTACACCTTCCTGGAGCATCAGCAGGACATGAGCTGCTTGGGCCCTTCTCTTGAGCAGAGCTGAGAATTGGCAAGATTTGCAGTGCTGTAGCTAAGGGGGGGTTGCTGGGGGTCAATTGCCCCTGGCACCAGGTCCTGGGGAGGGTGCCAAAACTGGGGAGCCGTGGAAATCAGCCAGGGGAGCCACAAAATCCGTGCCAAAAAAAACTTTTGCTGCCCTATGCAATGTACAGGCATGCCCCAGTATCCACTGATTCAGTATCCATGGTTTCAGTTATCCACGGATACCATGGATACTGGGACACCTATTAAAAAGATACAAGGTAAAGGTTTGCCCACAACCGAATGTTCTAGTAGTGACCGACTACAGGGAGTGAGGCTCGTCTCCGTTTCTAAGCCGAAGAGCCGGTGTTTGTCCGAGGGCAAGCTTCCGTGGTCATGTGGCCAGCATGACTCTACGCCGTAGCACACAGAACGCCGTTACCTTCCCACCGAAATGGTACCTATTTATCTACTGGCATTTTTACATGCTTTCGAACTGCTAGGTTGGCAGGAACTGGGACAAGAGATGGGAGCTCACTCCGTTGCGTGGTCTCGAACTGCCAACCTTCTGGTCAGCAAGCTCAGCTCAGTGGTTTAACCCGCAGCGCCACCACGTCCCTATTAAAAAGATAGGGGAACATTGAACAAATGTATTTTTTTACCTTGTTGCAGCAAAACCACTGATGTTCCCCTATCTTTGGAAAGGCGTCCCCAGTATCCACAGTTTCAGTTATCCAGGGTGGGGTCCAGAACGGTACCCCAGCGGATATCGGGGCATGCCTGTGTAGGATTATAGCCTAATGGGGTAGCCAGCGCCAATGGCCCAGTAGGTCAAGCGAGACACCAGTCAAAAATGTTTGGGAACCACTGACCAAATCCCTAAGCACAAAAAATGCGAACCCAGTTGCAAATCAGTGGTTAAATAATCAGTTCAGTCAGCCTGCAGTTGAACAGTTAGAGCACAATCCTAAACTGGAGTTAGGCTGGCATAAACTAAACCAGCAAAGTTTGGCCGGCATAAGGGTCACCATAAAGCATGTTTGGACCATTCTTAGAGTCAGGGAGGATGGCGCATGTCTGTGTGCTGGCCTCTCTGACTCCGAGAGTGGTCCAAACATACTGTACAGTGTCTTTGTACTTTGCTGGTTTAGCTAATGCCGGCCTAACTCAGTTTAGGATTGTGCCCTTGATCTTTCATTTTCCTGTTTTCTAAAAAAACATTGCTGCATGAGTTGGCTTTCTGCAAACCTTAAAATGGATTCAAAAATTCTCATTTTAAAAAAATCCTACTGATCAGATCAAATTATTCCTGCGATAGTAGGAATTATTCATGTATTCATGAATTCAAAGTATTCATGTGATAGTATTCGCAAGGAAAGGGCAGGATAATTTTTGGCGTAAAGTGGATTGAAACTGGTTCAAAATGTCCAACCAAATCACTGGTTACAAGTGATCAGTTACAAGATAAAACTCAGCCTTACTGAAGGAGCCTGTGGGTGCAATCCTAACCTGGAGTTAGGCTGGCACAGTTAGGCCAGTAAAGTTTGGCCAGCGCAAGGGCCACCGTAAAGTCTGTTTGGACCACTCTCGGAGTCAGCGAGGCCAGCACACAGACATGCGCCATCCTCCCTGACTCCGAGAGTGGTCCAAACATGCTTTACGGTGGCCCTTGTGCCAGCCAAACTTTGCTGCCTAACTCCAGGTTAGGATTGCACCCTGAGCCAGTTCGAAGATGGCCAACGTAACGAAATGTTTTCAAAAGGCAATAGAACCGGAGGCTGGCAAAATATAGATGAATTGAAATTGTCAAACTGAAATTTGTTACGGTCAGACTCCCTGACGGCTTTAGCCTTTTGTAGCCTCTGCACAGAGGCAGATCTAACGGAGGGCAAAGCTCTAGGTTTTGCAAGAAGCCTGACCTTGCAGTGGAAATCACTCCTCTCCTGCACTGTTCTAGCCAATCCTCACAGGGAAAAGCAACATCTTGGCATTGCTTACTAGCTACAGCAGCAAGGGAGAGGAAGGATTTACACGACAGGGTAAGGCTCCTTGCAAGACTTAGAGCTCTGCCCTCCCTGTAGATCCGCCTCTGCAGTCAGGCCCAGTGCAGAACTGCAGCTAAAATTACCCATCTTTGTTAGTGGTTGACTTAAAGGAGCTCTAACCACAGCGGGGACTCTGACAGAGTTGCGACAGGCCTCCTCCTCTCTGCGACGGGCCCTCGCGGCTCCAGGATGCGGCTCCAGAAATGCATGTATTTCTCACCATGTGCCGGGATTCCCCAGCCACACGGTTTGGGGATGACCGCCTGAAAGCCCTGCACTCATTCTGTCTCTCCTTTTACAGGTATCCCTTCACCACGGCATCGCGGCAGGTCTGTCCCACGTGGGCACCCTCTCTCTCCTCCTCTCCTGCCTCTGTCTGATATGTTTGATATTAGGTTGTTCTACTGGGAAACCAACTAAATATCAAACATATTCTTACAGCGCCAGGGTTGGTTCGACGGCCATCGTCTCTGGACCGACGTAGACCCGCTCATCTTTAACCCTGTAGCCTTGGTGGGAGTTTCTCCTGCTCTAACAGCTGATCTACAAATCAGATGTGGCACTGAGAGAAGTCGGTGGGCTGTAGGCAGTGGTGTCATTCAAATGATTGAGGAACAGGAACTCACTTTCGATTGGCACTTGTCGGGAACCCGCAACCAGCCACGGAGCCCATTAGGATCCGGAACGCCCGTTCTGGTCCGTTCCCCCTGAATGACATCACTGCCTTCTCCCCCCTAGGAATCCGGAGTCACTCCCTTTAACCCTCTGAGTGCCGGCCAACCAAGAAGAAAAGCTCTTTGCAGAGGAATTGGGAGGGGGGAGGAGGGAGAGTGAAGTGGGCGGAGTCAGCCCTAATTTTAACTAGCGGAACTGAGTTCCCCCCGAGTTCCCCCTGCATATCACTGGCTGTAGGCATTCGAGTGCCAGGCTTGGAGTGGGCAGGCTTGAGTTCAACTTCTCACTCAGCCATCACGGGGTGATTTGCGGCCAATGACTCTGTGTCCGCCTAATCTATCTCATGGGGTAAAGGTAAAGGTTTCCCCATGGTCTAGTCGTGACCAGCGATGGGATTAACAAACAACCTGGGGGAACGCTGGGCGGGACGTACTCGTAATTGGCAGCCCGTGATTGGCAGCCCGCGCGATTGGCAACCTGTCTGTTCCGCCCTGCCGCCGTCCCCGCCGGCCATGCGGGGCTGGGCCCGCTGCCCCCGGTTGGCACGCCCCACCGCTGCGTGCCCAGGCCCCCAGGGGGCCCCCAGGCGAGCAGGCACCCCCTCCGAGGCCCGGGCGGCCCACGCGGCGGTGGGGAAGGTGGCGGGGGGGAACTGACAGGCAGCCAATCGTGCGGGAGTTCCGCGTACGTCCCGCCCAGCGTTCCCCCAGGTCGTTTGTTAATCCCATCGCTGGTCGTGACCGACTGTAGGGGGCGGTGCTCATCTCTGTTTCTAAGCCTGTAGAGCTGGCGTTTTGTCCGAGGACAAGCTTCCGTGGTCATGTGGCCGGCGTGACTCTATGCCGTAGCGCACGGAACGCCCGTTCCCTTCCCACCGAAGTGGTCCCTGTTTATCTACATTCATTTTTAGGTGCTTTCGAACTGCTAGGTTGGCAGGAGCTGGGACAAGCAACGGGAGCTCACTCCGTCGCGCGGTCTCGAACTCCCAACCTTCCGGTTGGAAAGCCAATGGCTCTGTGTCCGCCTAATCTATCTTTTGGGGTAGTGTGTCGCTATCACGACTGGTAGCCATGAATAGACGTCACGTCTCTTGCATGAATTTTTCCAAGCCCCCCTCCCTTGAAAGCCATCCAAACTAGTGGCCACTCCCACCTCACCAAAGATCTAGGGGAACTAGAGAAGGTGCAGAATTGAGCAACCAAAATGATGACTGGGCTAGGGCACCTCCCTGATGAGGAAAGAAGGCTGCAGTGTTGGGGGCTCTTCTGTCAAGAAAAAAGGCGCCTGAGTGGGGACAGGATTGAGAGGGCAATCCTAACCTGGAGTTAGGCCAGCAAAGTTTGGCCGGCACAAGGGACACCGTAACGTATCTTTGGACCACTCTCAGACTCAGAGAGGCCAAAACACAGACATGAAGCATCCTCTCTGACTCCGAGAGTGGTCCAAACGCCACTCCCTTGTATCTGGCATTCTGAGGTAAATTTCTGAGGTAAAATTCTGAGGTAAAATTCTGAGGTAAATATGAGGCAAATAAAGCAAAGTCTGGCCAGCACAAGGGACACCATAAAGTATGTTTGGACCACTCTGGGTGTCAGAGAGGCCAGCACACAGATGTACACCGTCCTCTCTGACTCCGAGAGCAATTGCACAAACATGAAATGTCCTTTGACGGAAAGCAAGAGGACAAAATATTAGGTAAAAACACGGAACTAAAAACAATTTTTTTAAAAAATATAGCAAGAATCAGGTTTGCAGCTTCCAAGATGGCTGCTCCCAGCTTTCTGTGACCCACCTGATAGCAGGCCGCAACCCACCAAGTGGGCCCCGACCCACAGTTTGAATAACACTGAGCTGGAGAGCGGAGCCCTGAAGACAGAAAACGCTGGCGACTAAGAAGTGGCAGCATTTTAATAAAGCACCTTCCCAAGACCAAAAAAGAACAGGGCCAAAATTGGGACAGTGGTTTACCCTGGGACAGAGAACGGAAAATAGAACAGTGTCCACTTCATCTGTGGGCAGAAGAGGGCATCCGTCGCCTGTGGCAGCCAGTTCGGAGCATGCAGCATTGCCTGAAGAACATGCTGAGGTGTCAGGGTGTTCTCACCACCTGTCAGTGCTGCGATTGAGTGACGGAATGCCTGTGGCCTTGGGCAAAAATGGCACAGCGGTGATCTCCTTTCACAGTGCCCTGGCCTGGCGCAGCGGGTGGAGAAGGTGAAGAATTGTTCTTGGGCTATTAAAAGAAAGGGGGAGGGAGGGAGCAGGACAAAGGCCAGGGAAGAGATTTGAGGCTATTCGGGCAGTGTGAAGGGGATGGCTGACCTTGCCAGTCTGGCCACCAAGGAGACGGTACAGACGGCCACATGCCACCAAGGAGACGGTACGTGGCAGCAGAGAGAATGGTACCACTTCATGCTCTGGGCGCAGGCACGACGTTGCGGAATCCTCCCCGTGCGAGGAAAAATTCTTTGCATGCAGAAAGCTAGCAGCACAGCCAGAGCCTTGGTGAAACCCTCCACTAAGTGCACTAAGTTTCTACATGCGAGGAGGGAGCAGCTTCAGGAAGTGTGATCTTCGAGTGCATTGGGTGGGGTAGGAAAGTAAAGCCTAGCTAAAGCAGCATTAACCAGGAGGGATACAGCAAGGGCTTAAGTTTAAAATCTGTTACAAGTTGAACCCCCCTACACCTGAATCAAAAAACCAGGTCAGGGAGGGGTTTTCCATTTCCAGTTTGTCGGAATTCCCTGCCCTCAGCTGGGGGTTGGACTAGATGACCTCTACTGGCCTTTGCCACCTCCATACTTCCGATTCTGAGCCCAGTCGTACCCCCTCCTTCCTACAGTTTTTGTATTGGCTTAAAACCCTGGTGCCCAGCCTGGGGGTCCTGACCCCCTGGGGAGGTCGCAAGCTGATTTTCAGGGGGGTCACAGAGACCCCATCTACTACTGTATTTGCACAACATTAAACAGTAGCATTTCTGCCACATTTTCAGGGAATCTCCCAACAGAGAAACATGTGCTTTGACCAAAAATTTCAAGGTGTTTCTGCACATCTGGGCCCCAAATATCAAATGACCTAGCTACGCCACTGTCGGGGGGTGCCTGCGGGCTTGTGGACAGCAGGAGGGGACTCAAAGCTGGGGGGGCAATGCGGGTTTCCACTCCCCCCCCCCATTTTTTCACCTTTTTTAAAAGAACCCAGGTCTGCTGTCACTTCCAGAAGTGACATCACTTTCCATTGATACTGATAGGAACTACTGATAGGAACTACTGTTGTTAAAGCCCCCCTACCTCCGCCACGCTTTCACTCCATGAAGGCTACATCTGGGATTAAAGATTGGCAGATCACAAGAATACTGTATATTTGTTTAAAAAAAAAAACCATTGAAAAAAATGGTGGTTTTAACAAAAGAACATCAGAACATCAGAAGAGCCCTGCTGGATCAGGCCAAGGCCCATCTAGTCCAGCTTCCTGTATCTCATAGCGGCCCACCAAGTGCCCCAGGGAGGCACGAGACAACAAGACGCTTGAATCCTGTTGCCATTCCCTTGCACCCGGTACTCTGAAGTAGCCTACTACTAATGTAAGGAGGTTGCACAATCCATCATGGCCTATAGCCCACGACGGACTTTTCTTCCAGAAATCCGTCCAATCCCCTCTTAAAGGCATCTAGACCAGATGCCATCACCACCTCCTGTGGCAGAGAGTTCCACAGATTAACTACCCGCTGGGTAAAAAAGTTTTATCTGTTTTAACTCTCCTAACCCTCAGTTTTAGCGGATGCCCTCTGGTTCGGGTGTTTTGAGAGAGGGAAAAGAACATCCCTCTAGTTTTGATTAGCTTGCCCAGGTAAGCTGTCTCGGGCATTTGCTTCGGCATGGGAAAGGCGGGACATTCTTCAAATAAATAAATAAATAAATTTTAAACTGCCTTTGACCAAGTGATGAGTGAGTTGTTGGATTCGGGCCCATCTTTGGGGCGAGAGGTGCCATGGTAGATGGGAAACATTGTCCGGAGTAACGAAGACCAGGGACTATGTTTAGGTATCAAGTCTCCTGCTTACAGAAGGTCTTGAAGGATGTCACTCTTGTTAGGTGGCTTCAGAGTCTGCGCAACACAAGGAGGTACACAGTAGATTTCTGGGAGCACAATCCTAGCCTGGAGTTAGGCCGGCACAGTTCGGCCAGCAAGGTTTGGCCGGCACAAGGGTCACCATAAAGGGCGTTTGGATCATTCTTGGAGTCAGGGAGGATGGCGCACGTCTGTGTGCTGGCCTCTCTGACTCTGAGAGTGGTCCAGACATACTTGACGGTGTCCCTTGTGCCAACCAAACTTTGTTTTATTTGCCTCATATTTACCTCAGAATTTTACCTCAGAATGCCAGATACAAGGGAGTGGTGTTTGGACCACTCTCGGAGTCAGGGAGGATGGCGCACGTCTGTGTTCTGGCCTCTCTGACTCTGAGAGTGGTCCAAACATACTTTATGGTGTCCCTTGTGCCGGCCAAACTTAGCTGGCCTAACTGTGCCGGCCTCACTCCAGGTTAGGATTGCACTCTGGGTATTTCTTTCACTCCATGCCAGGGGACATTTCACTACGAGTTTATGACTTTTCAACACAAGGGCCACGTAATATATTTTACAGATTTTCACAAGCCAAAAAACAAACCAAAACCAGTTTTATGCATGCATGAATGACATTAAAATGACCAAACAAGTTTTACTCGGATCTTCTTCGTAATCGGCACGATACGATTCAGAACAAAAGAGAAACGTGACAATTGCAAAGAAACAACGCCGGGCTTCCACTGAGAAATGATATCTAATGAATAAAAATGTCACATGTTTTAAGTTCCTCTGGGCTGGACAAAATCTTTGTGGTGGGCCAGATTGGGCCCCCGGGCCATAGTTTGGAGACCCCTGCTCTATGGAAATGAAGGCTTGGGGGCAGGAGTGGGGGGGGGGCCTGATCCAGTTTTACCACACCTGTCCCCACTTGCCCCAGGGTTAGTCACCTTGGTGAGATTCTTCGCAGGGTTCTCCAGTGGTGTCATTCAAATGATTTAGGAACAGGAACTCACTTTTGATTGGCACTTGTCGGGAACCCGGAACCAGCCACGGAGCCCGTTAGGATCCGGAACGCCCGTTCTGGTCTGTTCCCCCTGAATGACATCACTGGGGTTCTCTCCAGGGGTTTTCCCCTCCAAGGCTTACAGCTTGGCATTCCGACTTCATGGGCAGGAGGTGTGGACTGAGGGTTGAGCTGCTGGTACTGCCTGAAGCTAAGCAGGAAGATCTGCGGCTTGCTTTTGGATGGGAGACAGAATGCCAGGCTGGGACAAGCTGCAGTACCTGCGGTGGCAGAGCGGAGTCGCCGTGGAGCGGATTAGCTCACCGCAAGGGAGAGTTGCGGTGGAGGGTGTGAGGAGGAGGCCAGCCGGCAAAGAAGGGAATAATACGACCTTGAGGACCTGTCCAGGCTTGACCTGCGATTGCCTGCTGAGGCTGGATGGCAGCAGCCGAAGGAGAGAACCGCACTGCGAAGGCTACATCTGGGCCTGGGGATTGGCAGATCACAAGAAGACTGCAGATTTGTAAAAACCCCATTGGGAAAAAATGGTGGTTTAGACTAGCCTGCTCATGTCAGCCGCCTTGGGCATTTGCTTCGGCATGGGAAAGGCAGGGTGTAAATTCTCCAAATAAATATATATATAAATGCATGCCACGTCTCCACCCTGCTGTGAGCTCCAGGGCTTTGCCCGCTCTCTCTCCAGCTTAGCAATCTTTCCGCCGGCCCCAGAGCAAAGCGAGCTGACCGGCTGCACCTGACCGGCTGTGAAAGGATACAAGAACAGGATGAGGAGTGGGGGGGGGGTCCGGCCAGCTCTTTGCTCGAACAAAGCAAGCCCCCCCCCCCCCCCCTGGGGGTTCTATAAGCGGCTCTCAGCTGTCCCCCTGGGAGCCCAAATATGGCGATGGGTCTGAAGTCACTACGCAGACATCCCCCCGCCCCCGGCATCGGGACAATGGGCCCCCCAAGGAAGGGCATTTTGGGTGCAGGGGGAGGAGGGAGCGTGTGTGTCCCCACCCCACTCTGAGAAAGGCAAAGCCCCCTGGAGCCGGCTGGCAGGGAGGAGGCGTATAAAGGGCAGAGGGGCACAAGGAAGGGCACACAGACACACACACATCCCCATAGCCCCGCTCAGCCCCGCACGGAGAGCCGCTGTGCCCGCCGACTGCCACCATGGAGGCCATCAAGAAGAAGATGCAGATGCTGAAGCTGGACAAGGAGAACGCCCTGGATAGGGCGGAGCAGGCGGAGGCTGAGCAGAAGCAGGCGGAGGAGAGGAGCAAGCAGGTGGGGGGGGCAGCACTGGGTCTGGGGGGCAGGGCTGGGAGCCGACTGGGGGGAGAGGGGCAGAGATCTCGGGTCCGTTTCCAGGTAGGACAATCGGACCAGGGCTGATACTCGCGTTGCATGCCAGAGGTCCTGGGTTCGAGTTCAGCCGTTGCAAACGATTCCAAAGTCTGGGACTGGGACCCGTTCTGGAGTTTTAGGACAGGTTGTTCTCAGCACACAAACCGGTTCGGAACAACCTGCTTTGGAACGGGCCGGTTATCCCTCATCTGGACTGCTTGGGGCGGGGAAGTGCCCAGACTGTGGATTTTTCCAGAGTTCGGAGCAGTGGCATCAGTACACTCGGAAACGGTGTTGCTTCCTCTCGCCATGTTCACGGCGGCCCGTTTGGGTGTCTGCTGGCCCCTTGGACATGGTTCAGCTAGGTCCGTGATGGCACACGCACCAGAGAGCCGAGAATAGAACTTGCAGCCTGTACGTGGGAATGAGCACCGCACCTTCTTTCTATGGAAGTTGGACAAAGACGTCTGGATTTCGGAATAGGCTGGATTTCGGATGTCTGAATAAGGGTACATCTACCTGTACAGGATTAGGCGGGGTGGATCCAAGAAATTAGCCCCAGACAGCTTCATCATCTAGGGCAGAGTGGCCATCGACCTGTGGGTTGGGGCCCCAATGGGGTCGCAAAGCCTCATTTGTGGGGTCGTGGCTACCTTTCCGAACCCCTCCAGGAGAGGGCCTGGATCACGTCCAATCATGGTGCTGCCTTATCAAAGCTGAGTGCTTGATCGAATCCTGCACAGCCTCTCCATGCTGTCTTGCCCTGCAGTGCCTAAGGCCAGACTCTGCTTAGGCTGCAACCTCACAGGGTTGTTGTGAAGACACAAGAGGGGGGGCAAGGGGTGGGTAACAGTGCGGGCAGATGAGGTTCCGGGAAGGGGGGAGGGATCGGTGGTGGGTCCCCAATCACTGTCTGTCTGTCTGTCTGTCTGTCTGTCTGTCTGTCTGTCTGGGTCATGGCACGAAAAAGGTTGAAGGCCATTGATCTAGGGCAGTGGTCACCAAACTTTTTCCTGCCGTGGCCCCAATCAATCAATCAATCAATCAATCAATCAATCAATCAGTCAGTCAGTCAATCAATCAATCAATCAATCAATCAATCAATCAATCAATCAATCAATCATGAGACTGGGGACATGCCATCGATCCCGCACCCCCTCCTGTGACCTGATCCACCCAACCCTGTTCATGGGAACCAAATATTCTCATTAGAGAGACCAGGAAAAGTTGCCTTGAAGCCCAGCACTAGTGAGAGCGCAATCCTAACCTAGGGACGTGGTGGCGCAGTGAGTTAATCCACTGTTGCTGGGCTTTCGAACTGCTAGGTTGGCAGGAGCTGGGACAAGTGACGGGAGCTCACTCCGTCATGCAGTCTCGAACTCCCAACCTTGCGGTCGAAAGCACCTAAAATGCAAGTAGATAAATAGGGACCACTTCGGTGGGAAGGGAACGGCGTTCCGTGCGCTACGGCGTAGAGTCATGCAGGCCACATGATCAGACAAAAATGCCGGCTCTACAGGCTTTGAAACGGAGATGAGCACCGCCCCCTACCGTCGGTCACGACTAGACCATTCGGTCGTGGGGAAACCTTTACCTTTTAATCCTAACCTGGAGTGAGCCTGACACCGTTTGCCAGCAAAATTTGGCCAGCACAAGGGCCACCATAGAGTATGTTTGGACCACTCTCAGAGTCGGAGAGGCCAGCACACAGGCGTGCATCATCTTCCCTGACTCCGAGAGCGGTCCAAAAGCGCTTTACGGTGTCCCTTGCGCAGGCCAAACTGTGCAGGCCTAACTCCAGGTTATTGCAGCACAACTGCTGAGCAGGATTGGGACACAACCTCCTGGTCCCTGAAGGGGTCTACCAGCCGCCTCTCCCTTTGCCCAAGGTCGTGCTCTGGTTCAGTGGTCTTCAACCCTTTTTTGCTCCAATTAAGTTGCCGCAACCCCAAAACTGATTGCCACCAGGGTCGCAATCCCAAGGTTGAAGAACATTGTTCTAGGGAGCATCAGTTGCTCAGAGCACAATCCTAAACTGGAGTTAGGCTGGCGTAAACGAAGCCAGCAAAGTTTGGCCGGCACAAGGGCCACCATAAAACGTTTTGGGACTACGCTCAGAGTCAGAGAGGATGGCACACATCTGTGTTCTGGCCTCTCTGACTCCAAGAGTGGTCCAAACATACTTTATAGTGTCCCTTGTGCTGGCTAAACTTTGCTGGCTTAGTTTATGCCGGCCTAACTCAATTTAGGATTGTGCCCTCTGTGTGGGTCGATGGGTCTTTGTCCAATCTCTGGTAACCCTGGGAAATCCCCAGGTGTTTCCAGGCCCAGTCTTAGGGCTCAGCTACGGTGAACCGTGGCAGCTTAGCAGCATAGAAGGTACACTCTGCATCTGCTCAGAGGACCTCTTGACTGTAAGTCGACCTGACCCAGAGTATACTCTGAAACGCCAAATGGATTTTCTGGCTTAGCTGGAAGCAAAGATGTGCATTATGAACCCTCCCCTAGGAAAAAAAAAATCACCTTTTCTCTGGGCATATTTAATTAGCCTGGAGCAGGCCAGAAAGAATGTCTCTCCAGCTCAGATTCCTGTGCAGAAGGGTTCGGGTTTCACATTCTTTGAGCCTGACAGGGTTTTGGCAAACAAAGGAGGGACGGCAATTCCGTGCTCTGCGTGGCTCTGGGGTGACCGAGCAGCTGACAATAGGAATAGAAGGGAAAAGGGCATATGAGGTTCACATTATACTGTACTTCCAGAGCGGCCCATAGATCTGCCACCAAGGCAGATTGACCTGTTGCTGGTGCACGTTGATTAGCAGCTTGGACTTTGTTCCAAAATAGAGATGGGTGGCGATGCTCCATGAAACTTGACCATTCATTCCCTCTGACCTGGGCGGTCATAGGAGCATAAAAGCCCGTACTGGGTCACCAGTCCAGCATCCTGTGTCTCGCAGTGGCCCAGCAGATGCCGTAGGGAGCACACAACCAAGTTCCCCACCTCCTGTGACCACTCCCTTGCACCGGTGGGACTCCTTGCCACAGGATGCGGTGATGGCGTCCGGCCTGGGCGCTTTGAAAAGGGGATTGGACAGGTTGATGGAGGAAAAGCCCGCCCCCCAGGTTACTTTTGAGACGTAGGGTGGCCTACGTCTCAAGGCTTGTAATCTAAGATGGACAGGTCCTCCATCAAAGCTGTCCAATCCCCTTTGAAAAGCACCCATGCCAGACGCCATCACTGCCTCCTGTGGCAAGGAGTTCTGCAGATGACTTGCATGCTAGGGAAACCATGGAGAGTGGCTGCCAACCAGGGCTCGACCATAGTAAGCAGATGTATCCTCTGTGTTGTAATTTTGGAAGCCATCTAAGCCAATGGCCATCACTATGTCCAGCAAATTCCATCCACGAATCATTTGCAGCATGATGTCTTTCCTTGTGGTCACTCCAAATCTTCTGCACATTGGATGATCCGGGGTCCTGAGCGATATCATTTTCCCTCCTGTTCCAGTGGCTGCAATATAACAATATTGGACGATGCTTCAGGTGTCTTCCTTCCACAATTCCTCTTCCCCTGTCCACCTCTTCCTTTTCCAGGCCAGGCAAGGAAAGGAGAAGGAGGAACAGCGGAAGCAAGACAATGGATAATACCCCCCCCCACACACACAGTGTGTGATTAATCTTTGGAACTCCTTGCCACAGGATGTGGTGATGGCATCTAGCCTAGGTGCCTTTAAAAGGGGATTGGACAGATTTCTGGAAGAAAAGTCCATGATGAGTGTATGCAACATCCTAGTTTTAGAATTAGGCTGCCTCAGAATGCAAGCGGCAAGAGAGTGGCAACAGGATGCAGGCATTGTGTTGTCTCATGTGCTCCCTGAGGCATCTGGTAGGCCGCTGTGAGACACAGGAAGCTGGATTAGATGGGCCTTTGGCCTGATCCAGCGAGGCTCTTTTTATGTTCTTAAGGCCCAGATTGGGTTGCAAGTTATTATAGCTCCCTCCCCACAGACAGGATAGCAAATTATATTTAATTTTCCTTATAATTCTATGTTAGAAATTTACCTCAGAATGCCAGGTGGCCGCAGGATGCAGGCAACTTGTGGTCTCCTGTGCTCCCTGAGGCTTCTGGTATGGGCCACTGCGAGGTACAAGAGGCTGGACTAGATGGGCTTTTGGCCTGATCCAGCAGGACTCTTCCCATGTTCTTATGTTGTTAGCTCCCGTCTTCTCTAAATCAGTCCCCCAAGATTTAAAGCAATCAGACTTGACCAGCTGCCGAAACACACGCCGCAGGCTCTGGGATCCAGCTAGCTCTCCTTTCTGGCTGTGTTGCCCAGAGCCACAATCAATTCAAAGAAAGGAGGAATATGTTTGTACACGCCCAGATTGCTCAGAAAAATGAGGAATGATCAGGATGTGCAAGAGGTGATCGAATCTTATCTCCATCTTCAGCTATATGCTCTCGCCATTCCCTTGTAAGGGAAAGAACTACACCAGGCAAACACCGGAACTGGTTGTGTTGGCTAGAACTGATCTTGTGCGGTCAATTTCAATCTATTTGGGCAGGTAGATGGAAGACGCTCAGGTCAATTACTCTCTCGCACAACTCTTTGGACTCCTTTTGTAACTGGTTTTTGGGCAGTTAGATCAGATGTCTTTTTAAGCACTCGAGGTGAAGAAACGAGCCCCATGGAGACAAGAACCAGGGGCCATCCACTAAAATTAAGTGGATGTTTGGGAGAGTTGCGACAGATAAAAGAAAATATGCCTTTACCCAGTGGATAATTAATCTGTGGAACTCTTTGCCACAGGAGGTGGTGACGGTGTCTGGCCTGGCTGCCTTTAAAAGGGGACTGGACAGATTTCTAGAAGAAAAGCTTCATTACAAGTGACAAGCCATGTTGGAGGTGTACAACCTCCAGGTTTTAGAAGTGGGCTGTCTCTGAAAGCCAGGCACAAGGGAGTGGTAACAGGACGCAGGCATCTTGTGGCCTAATGTGCTCCCTGAGGCATCTGGTGGGCCACTGTGAGATCCAGGAAGCTGGAATCCAGGATGGGCCTTTGGCCTGATCCAGCGGGGTTCTTCAGTAAAAAGGTAAAGGTTTCCCCACGACCAAATGGTCTAGTCATGACCGACTGTAGGGGGCGTTGCTCATCTCTGTTGCTAAGCCTGTAGAGCCGGCGTTTGTCCAAGGACAAGCTTCCGTGGTCATGAGGCCGGCATGACTCTACGCCGTAGCGCACGGAACGCCGTTCCCTTCCCACCGAAGTGGTCCCTATTTATCTACTGGCATTTTTACATGCTTTTGAACTGCTAGGTTGGCAGAAGCTGGGACAAGCAACGGGAGCTCACTCCATTGCGTGGTCTCGAACTGCCAACCTTCCGGTCAGCAAGTTCAGCAGCAGCGGTTTAACCCGCTGCGCCACCACGTCCCATGTTCTTAAGTAACCATGTGCTAATTTAGGCACATCAGTTCATGGAGCTGGTGCGAAATGTGACAACCCCCTTTCTTCATGAAATACAAGGGATTTGCATTGCACATCTAGGGTCTTGCATTACATGTGAAATTTATTTATTTATTTATTTATTTGAAGAATTTATACCCCGCCTTTCCTATGCCGAAGCAAATGCCCAAAGCGATTTACAGTCTGTTTTACTCCCTTGGTCAAATGTTTTTCCCACCCTCCAATGCGTCCTGATGTGGAGAATTGGGTCTATCATTCCTGTTCCCTCGCGGTGTTCCCGTTCATGTTAATTTTTTTTTGTTTTAATATGTTGTTTTAATGTGTTTTACTTATTATGTTTTACTTATTATGGTTACGTTGTATTTTGTTTTTGTTCTCTGTAAGCCGCCTTGGGCATTTGCTTCAAATAAATAACATAATACAGAGAACAAAACAAAATACAATGTAACCATAGTAAGTAAAACACATTACAACAACATATTAAAACAACAACAAATTAAACATGAACGGGAACACCGAGAGTGAACAGGAATGAAAGCTAGATCCAATTCTCCCCAGCCCACAACTGGATTTCCATTTCAGAGTTGCTGCTATTTTATTTTTTTTTACAGGTTGGATTATTGCCAAAAATGCTGATTTCTCTTTGCTCAGATAGGGCATGGGGTGATTGTACAAAAATAACGTCCTCTTGCCCAATGATCTTTATTTTCAAAATATTATAGCCCGCTCGGTCCTCTCCAGTTAGGAAGGTGCTTAGGGCAACTAGCGACACGAAGCAAAAAACTATCAAACCAATCAAAAAGCAATAAAGCAATGATATGGGAACAAATAGGAGAACAGCGCAAAAAATATGAACCAGCACCAAAGCTAATTAGGAAAAGCCAACTGAAGCAAAGCATGGTTTTCAGCCAGCATAGGAACCAAAGCAGTGACAGCTCTGATCTATGCAAGCATAGGATCTTATTAGGAGGCAAATTGAAATGGCCTCAGGGTGAGAAAGGCCGTGTGAATGAATTGGAGGAAACATGTTCCATCTTTCAGCTGTCCGATCAATGAATAAATGATGCAGCCACATTCATAAAACCAATACCATCCATAAATGCAAAGGTTCAGGAAGGGGGGGACGTATAATTTTGCATGCCAATTTAGGCTAGTGAAATTAACAATAAATCTCAAAATTTGCAGATGCGTCAGGCCACAAGCTGGCTTGTTCTGCGGTGCGCTGACGGACGGTTTTCTTCCGCATTTTTCAGCTCGAAGATGAACTGGCGGCCATGCAGAAGAAGCTGAAGGGGACAGAGGACGAGCTGGATAAATATTCAGAGGCTCTCAAAGACGCCCAAGAGAAGTTAGAACTGGCTGAAAAGAAGGCGGCTGATGTACGTATGTCAGGCTGGGGCATCCGGACCTCGAAGACCTCCCTCAAGTTCACATTTGCAGTACCACTTGCAGGGGGATTTCCCCCCATGAACGTGCATGTGGTTTGCAACAGGTTTAGGGGTCCTGACCCTTGATCCCAAGGACGTTCCAAGAGAGCCCTTCCATCTTCCTACAAAAATTCCAGGCAGATCTGCTGCACCCAGCCTTTCCATTCTCCCATTAGCTGAGAGCAGGAAGAGGTGGGAACAAGGTGGGCAATATCTGGGTAGGACTAGGAAAGACCCCACCCTGGACAGCGGCAACCGGGCAGGGGTGATTGTATTGGGCCGCTAGATACAGCAATGCAGGGGCGGATCTATTTGAAAGGGCGCCCGTGGCACCCAATGAAAATGCGCCCCTAGGGGCACGCAACGTCATGACGTCACATCGTGACGTCATGACATAGCGCCCTGCCGCTTCTAAGAGGCGCGTTCTGTTCACTGCCGCCGGCCCTTTAAGGCCAGCGGCAGCGAACAGAACGCAGCCGGCTCTTTAAGGCCGGCACGAGCGAACAGAAAGAACGCGGCCGGGGCTCCGCGTTCTGTTCGCTCCTGCCGGCTCTTTAAGGCCGGCACGAGCGAACAGAAAGAACAGGGGGCGCGCAGCGGCGTGCAATGTTGTGGGGGCGGGGCCCAGGGGCGCCAAACGGCACCCCCCTGAAGAATGGCGCCCATGGCTCATGCCATGGGCTGCCACAGGTTATTTTTGCCTCTGGAGCAATGATTTGGTATATAAGGCATCGTTGTCTGCTAGGGAACGATTGTAGCAGAGGCAGATCTAAGGGAGGGCAAAGCTCTAGGTTTTGCAAGAAGCCTTACCTTGCAGTGGAACTCACTCCTCCCCTGCACCGTTGTAGCCAATCCTCACAGGGAAAAGCAACATCTTGGCATTGCTTACTGGCTACAGCAGCAAGGGAGAGGAGGGATTTACATGGCAGGGTAAAGCTCCTTGCAACACTTAGAGCTTTGCCCTCCCTGTAGATCCGCCTCTGGATTGTAGCACAGAGGTACAGCCCCTGCTTTTCGTGCAGAAGCTCCGGAAATCTTTCAAAGACTAACAGGTCCCAAAGCTGGGGAAGATTTTTCCCGTCAGTTTAAGACTGATGAGAGAGAGAGAGAGAGTGAGAGAGAGGCTCTAGAGAGCCACAGGTGCAATTCCTAACCAACTTTCCAGCACTGACATCATAAGAACATAAGAAGAGCCCTGCTGGATCAGGCCAAAGGGGGCCCATCTAGTCCAGCTTCCTGTATCTCTCAGCGGCCCCACCAGGTACCCCAGGGTTCCGATGGAAGGGCTGCATTCTGCAGGGGAGTAGTAGTCACAGAGGCCTCCTCAAGGGAAGGGAATGTTTATTCCCTTACCTTGGAGCTGCATCGTCCCTACCCCGGTGCTGAAACGTTGGTTAGGATTGTGCCCACAGTCGGTTAGGTAAGACAATATGAAGCGAAAGATGGATAGATCGCCAGGCTCGTTCGTAGCATACCAAGAGCGCAATCCTAACCTGGAGTTGGGCCGGCACAGTTAGGCCAGCAAAGTTTGGCCAGCACAAAGGACACCGTAAAGTATGTTTGGACCACTCTTGGTGTCAGGGAAGATGGCGCCCATCTGTGTGCTGGCCTCCCTGACTCCAAGAGTGGTCCAAATGCCATTCCCTTGTATCTGGCATTCTGAGGTAAATTTCTGAGGTTAAATTCTAATATGAGGCAAATAACGCAAAGTTTGCCAGGCAGAAGGGACACCGTAAAGGATGTTTGGACCACTCTCGGAGTCATACAGACGTGCGCCATCCTCCCTGACGCCGAGTATGATCCAAACGCGCTTTACGGTGGCCCTGGTGCCAACCAAACTTTGCTGGCCTAACCGTGCCACCCCTAACTCCAGTTTCAGATTGCACCCTGAACGGTGAATAAACAAAATTTAAAAAACAAATAAAACTTATTAGAGTCACTGAGAACCTAGAAAATGACTGCTGCCTGTGTCGGACACTTGGTTCATTGGCCAACAGTGCTGGCAGCACTGACTGGCAACAGTAAATTTGGGTTTCAGAGTAGGGGTCTTTCTTTGCCCTACACGACAAAAAAAGGCCCACAGAAAAAAGGCGCCTGAGCGGGGACATGATTGAGACATACAAAATTATGCATGGAAGGGAGAGAGTCGATAGAGGGATGTTCTTTTCCCTCTCTCAAAACACCAGAACCAGGGGGCATCCGCTAAAACTGAGGGTTGGGAGAGTTAAAACAGATAAAAGGAAGTACTTGTTTACCCAGTGGGTAGTTAATCTGTGGAACTCTTTGCCACAGGAGGTGGTGATGGCATCTGGTCTTGATGCCTTTAAGAGGGGATTGGACGGATTTCTGGATGAAAGGTCCATCATCGGCTATAGGCAATGATGGATTGTGCAACCGCCTTACAAAGGTGGTGGGCTACTGGTACCGGGTGCAAGGGAGTGGCAACAGGATGCATCTTGTTGTCTCATGCCTCCCTGGGGCACCTGGTGGGCCACTGTGAGATACAGGAAGCTGGACTAGATGGGCCTTTGGCCTGATCCAGCAAGGCTCTTCTTATGTTCTTATGTTCTTATGTACGACACTGCTAGGAATTGGACTTTGGCCTGGAAGTCGGATGCTTCTGCATAGAACCTGGGTCCCACCCCAAATTTTAAGGTGCATGCTTTAAAAACTCCAATTAAGGAGTGTTCCTGAACACAGCAGGGACAGAGTGCCCAGTATCTGCTACGGCAGGAAACTCTGACTCACTTCAGCCTTAGAATTTAGGCAAGAGCTATGTCCAAAGTCTGCCCCCAGAACTGACAGCCAGGAGTTTGGGATAAGTGGAAACCCAACCAGGCCTCTCCCCTAAGGCCTAAGGCTGGGCTAGAAAGGTATGCCACAGGGCCCCCTCCGAGACGGACAATCAGTTGCATTGTTGGCCGCGGTTTCTAGGCAAACAATGGCCTCGAGTGTCTCTTGGAGTGAGGTCTGGCCCATCGATCAAGCGGCTAAGGGCTGTCAGTGCCTCACGCAGCTGCTGGCTGGCATTCGGAGAGGATTATCTGTGCAGATTTATTACCCCAAAATATTTGGCGGACGTCTCCGTTTGCCACCACCTCCTCCTGCCACCGTTCTGTCCCTTTCGGGAGCCTGCTCAGACCGGGCACGGAACTGCCATCATGAGGGGTATTCTGCAGGAGGAAGAGCTGATGTTTAACATGCGTCATCAGAGGGGCTGATGTTCAGCAACACCCCGGTGTTGTGTCGGAGCCTCAGGGCACGATCTTAAACTGGAGTTAGACCGGAACAGTTAGGCCAGCAAAGTTTGACCGGCACAAGGGCCACCGTAACACGCATCTGGATCACTCTCAGTTAGGATGGCGCACGTCTGTGTGCTGGACTCTCTGACTCTGAGAGTGGTCCAGACATACTTTATGGTGTCCCTTGTGCCGGCCAAACTTTGCTTTATTCACCTCATATTTACCTCAGAGTTTTATCACAGAAATTTACCTCAGAATGCCAGATACAACGGCGTGGCGTTTGGACCACTCTCGGAGTCAGGGAGGATGGCGCACGTCTGTGTGCTGGCCTTTCTGACTCTGAGTGCGGTCCAAACATTCTTTATGGTGTTTCTTGTGCCGGCCAGACTTTGCTTTATTTACCTCATATTTACCTCAGAATTTTACCTCAGAAATTTACCTCAGAATGCCAGATACAAGGGAGTGGCATTTGGACCACTCTTGGAGTCAGGGAGGATGGCGCACGTCTGTGTGCTGGCCTCTCCGTCTCCGAGAGTGGTCCAAACATACTTTACGGTGTCCCTTATGCCAGCCAAACTTTGCTGGCCTAACTGTTTAGGATTGCTATCTCAGTGACAAAATTGGGAGTTTAAGAGGTGTAACAAGGGTGGTGCCATAGTGACTGCCTTGCACCTTATTTATGGTGCTCCTGGAAGAGGAGCCGCTGTTCCTTCTCAGTGGTGCCCGCTTCAAGTGGCACCCTTTCATGGGGGAACCTCAGCAGGGGAAGGAATGGGGGTGCAAAGCCACCACAGCAAGCGCCCCCTCCTCTGGGAATACCGTAAACAGCACAAGCCAATCACTACCAGGTTCAACCCAGAGCAGGAAGAGGAGGAGCGGGCGGCATCACAACCCAACTCCTTATCCCAGGAGGCTCCCCCCCACCCCTTCAAAGGGGACCATCTTCAGGAGAAGGAATGGGGGGCAAAGCCACCAGCACTTCCTCCTCTGGGGGGATCCCGGAAGTGACATCACAATGTGACATGACATCGGAACGTCAGCGCCCCAGGGGGCAAGGCTTCTAGTGCCTCTGATTGCCCCCTCCCGCAAAGATCTGGCTGGCTATAACAAGAGTTGGGCTCCAAGCTGTCAGATTCTGGGAGCAGAGAGAAGCTGGCCATCGCTAGGCCGGGAGGAGGGTTCCCAACCTTTCAATATTGGCTTGGAGAAGTATCCCGGCGTCTGCTTTCAGGTGAGTCCGAAAGCAATCCTGGACATGTTAATGGGCTCTCCAACAGTGGTTGAGAGGAGGTGGTACTGGCGGGGAGGGGGGGATGAATTCCAGGTCGTGGTCCACAAAAAGGGATGCACTTAGTTGTCTGTGTCCTCACACTGGAGAGGAGCCGATTGGCCTGAGAAGAGAGCTATGAGCCTAAGGGTGCAATCCTAACCCACTTTCCAGCACCAGGTAAGCTCCAATGCACCAATGCAGCTCCAAGGTAAGGGAACAAACATCCCTTTTATTTACCTTGAGGAGGCCTCTGTCCACAGCAGGATGCAGCACATGCCCCATTGGCACAGCTAGGTCAGTGCTGGAAAATTGATTAGGATTGTGCCTCAGACTTCATAGGGTCTGGTGGACTGGGATTGGCTGAGGGCCAGCTGATGGAACACTCCGACAGACTGGCACTGCAGCCAAACTGCAGGACCGGCCTATCCATGCAGCCAACTGAAACAGTTGCCTCAGGCATCTTGACGTCTTGGGCTGGCCCTGCGTAGGTGGCTCCCTTGAAATACAGAGCCCGGCCTGCCAGGCTTGGGGGAAGGAAGGAAGGGAGATGCTGACTCAAACTACTAATTATTCTTAGAGCCTTTAATTCCTTAAGATCTTGATCCGGCTGGATTAAGGACTTTAGTACACGGCTTTGCGGAAGCGATAAACTGTTGCCGTGTGTGTTCCTAGTATTGGCCAGGAGAGGGCGGACGAGAGCACATTCCCTCTCCGCGATGATTTTGGAGAGGCCCTTTTGGTTGCTTTTGCTGTGGCAACCAAAGAATTTAAATGTGGATAAGGAGAGATGTGGAGAGGAAAGTGGGGAGTGCTCTGCAGCCACTGCTGGTTCCAGGCTATGTGCCCCCCCTTATATGGAAGCGCTAGGATGCTGCAATGCAGCCCAACCATTCCTTCCTTTAAATTTCTGCAGGGCTCTGTCCAGGCTTTGCATTGTAAGCTGTGGAATTTTTGCAGGACTTTGGGCCTCTGAGCCAACCACCAGCCTGGCCCATGAGATGGATTGCAGGGTCATCCACCTCCATCCACCCACTTTTGCTTCTTCTGCCACATTGGAGAAGAAATAGAGGGACAAAGAGGAAGAGGAAGGGTGAAGTTATAGAAGAGGAAGGGTGGAGAAGAAAAAAGTAAGCAAGCAAGCACACAAACTCTAAAGAGAGTCAGGACTCGAGTCAAATTCAAATCATGACTCTTTTCCGAGTCTCTGCCTATGATCTCAAGTCATGCCCGAGTCAGTGACGTCAGTGACTCGCGTCCAACACGAGTCGTAAAAAAAATGGCATTGTCGCGACTGCAGTCCGTCTCATGACTCAAGTCTTCATCCCCTGCCTAAAGTCTTGGCAAACCTATTTCGAGAGGTTCATTAGCGGAGCAGGAGTCAAAACTCCCCCCTCCCCACGATGGGTATCCAATGGAATGCTGTTTTGCAGATTGGGTTTGCAAAAACGGCACTGGAGGGAGGAAGTGGAGCCAGCTTTTGTGGCGTATTCCTTGAGTGCTTCAATCACTAGATGTCCCTTTGTGGCTCCAGGCGGGTGAGAGTAATCGCAGAAGCCGACTTCTGGGCCAAGGAATGCATTCTTCTCTGGTGCTAATCGTGGAGGCTGGCCAAGGATTCCTAAGTTGACCACAAGGAGGAATTAAATCAGAAGTGACAGATGCAAAAGGCTTTGAGACTTCCTCCGGACAGCTCTTGATGGCAGCCAGCTGGCCGCCGTGGGAGACGACAGACCCATCGCCCAATCCACCTGGGCTCTTCTTTAAGCAGTTGCAGAGTGGGGGGCTGGGGAGGCAAGTGCCCCCCCCCCAGCATCAATATATATTCAGAGCAGTTTATCTATTTTGCAGAGCGGGGTGGGAAAAAGGAAAGGGCATTGTTCTGGACTATTCTACTTCGGCTTGCACATGCGGGTGATCGTAAGTTAGAATGCTCTCCCATACCAAAAAGCTTGCCGCTTGCCGTAAGGAAGCACATCAAAGAAAAGGCTGAGCTCTGACCTCTCTCTTATTTGCTGGCTTACGATATGCAGGGTGCCCTACCCATCCCTCTCCTCCACACTTCCTCTCTATTCCCCTCTTCCTTTTCAGTTTGGGGAGCAGGAAGAGGAGGCGCAGCGAAGCTCGGAATAATAATAATAATAATAATAATAATAATAATATTATTTAGTATTTATATATCGCCTTTCTAGGTCATCAGATTGCTCTTTTGACTTTATTCAAGGCGGTTTACATAGGCAGGCATTTCTAAACCCAAAGGGTTTTTACAATCACAAATAAGTTCTAATCTTACAAGAACTGCTACGTTCAGATGACACTTTCAAGTCCAGACTTTCTTTCTTAGCCGCACGATTGCCTTCCTGCCGACTGATAAACGACTTCTTGCTCTCACCAAGAAACAGCTGGCCCAACACAACTCCTCTCTCACAGGCAGCCAACACAGCTCAGATCTTATCAGCTCAGATCTTATCAGGCAGATGGAGGTGCACATCTCACTCACAACCTGCTACCTGAGACCATTGACTCAGTTGGCCTCACAGATGGGCCAGCCCTGGGTCTGAATGTCTGCTACGGGAGGCAGCAGTTCCTCTTTAATCCCCGATGCATTGCATCAGGAATTCAACAAAGGTGGATGGTTGGAACAAGACTTCCAGAGGGTCTTGTTGCACCATAAAGCCAACCCCATTTCTTTTAAGCCTATACTCCCCTGGCCTGCCCCCCACTTCTTCAGACGCATGGGGCACGGACGGAACATGGAAGAGTAACCTGACTGTTGCTTGCTTTGCCACCTCTGGAATTTGATTCCTTGTTTTTGCTCTGCCTGCCGAGCTCGTCACACCTAAAACGTATTCAAGATGGGCGAATGCTACCAATGTTTCTCTGTGCTGAGAAGGGAAACAATGGTGGAATTTTCCTCATGCCAGACTGAGTTCTGTGCGACTCCCACCGCGGTCCCAAACCACCCGGAAATGGGATTCTTCCCCTGATCTGGGAAGGGGACAGCCAGAGGGTTGCCTGTGTGTGCGTGCAAGCAAGATCTCATTGAAATGGAATGTTTCCCAGCTCCACTCCTTTCTCCGAGCAAAAGCCCCCAGATTCTGTTTTGCAAAGGTTAATGCCAGTTCTCATGTCCATATATGTCCCTAGTCGAGCTCCCAGCTCTGTAATTTTTTTTTTGGGTGGGACAAGAGGGCTGCAGAGGTGAGCAGAGAGGGGGTGGATGGAAGAATTTGTAAGGCCAAAGAGCTTGGAGGTTGGGAAAAGGGCGTATACTGTGTGGGGAGATGCAGAGGGGATCCACAAGGCTTGTGTATCTGTGGTGGGGGTGCTTCTTAAGAACATAAGAAGAGCCCTGCTGGATCAGGCCAAAGGCCCATCTTGTCCAGCTTCCTGTATCTCACAGCGGCCCACCAGGTGCCCCAGGGAGGCAGGAGACAACACGATGCTTGCATCCTGTGGCCACTCCCTTGCACCCGGTACTCTGAAATAGCCTACTACTAATGTAAGGAGGTTGCACAATCCATCATGGCCTTTTCTTCCAGATGGACCACGATGGACTTTTCTTCCAGAAATCTGTCCAATCCCCTCTTAAAGGCATCTAGGCCAGATGTCATCACCACCTCCTGTGGCAAAGAGTTCCACAGATGAATGACCCGCTGGGTAAACAAGTACTTCCTTTTATCTGTTTTAACTCTCCCAACCCTCAGTTTTAGCAGATGTCCCCTGGTTCTGGTGTTTTGCGAGAGGGAAAAGAACATCCCTTTAACAACTCTATCCCTTCCGTGCATAATTTTGTATGTCTCAATCATGTCCCTCCTCAGGAGCCTTTTTTCTAGGCTGAAGAGTCCCAAACGCTGCAGTCGTTCTTCATAAGGGAGGTGCCCCAGCCCCGTCATCATTTTCGTCGCTCTCTTGCAGACCCACTATGCGTCACCATCACAACCATCATCACCATCATTGCTTCTCTTTCCATGCATCTTCTTTCCAGACCATTTTTAAACATGCTTTCTTTAAAGCAAACCCCACTTGCTTTCAGCGGGGCTTCCCCACAAATAAACATGGTTCGCTTTTCCAGGTGAGCTCTTTGCACATTTATGTGAAAACAGGACACCAGTCCCAGTTAGGTTAGTTCAGGAACAGATGCGCACAGGACCGTGTCTTCCGTATAAAGCTGGTCCTTTGGGCTTGTTGACTTGGGCTTGTTGTTTGGGCTTGTTGACAAAGTGGAGCTTCCTTGCTGGTAAGCGTTTATAGGACTCTCTCTTCTTTCCTCAAGCCGCAGTTCCTTACACACACTTGCCTTGAAGCGACAATGCTTAAGGCTTTCCCACGGAGTAAGTATGCACGAGGCCACAATCCACTGGTTGTGGTTGTTGACACATCTCACTAATTTAAGTGACGTATTTTATATTTGATTCCATATGTCAAGGACTTGGGTTTTGTACTCTGCTTTGGACCATTTTTCAGAGAAAAGCTGGAGATTCTCGTAAGAAGACACGTTGGTTTCTTGGAAGCATTGATATTTCTCATCCAATTTAGGTATAAAGGCCCATTTTTCTATCAGTTTTTCCCGGGCTTCAGAATGCCTTATAAGGGCACAAAAATGTCGCTTCTGGTTTTCTCTGAAAACTGGAAGTAGTGGGGTTTTTTTTTTTTTGCCCAAAATGGGCATTCTGAGGCCAGCAGAGGATGGGTGTAGAGCAGTGGTTCCCAAACTGTGGGTTGGGACTCCACCAGTAGGTCGCAAGCCAATTTCAGGTGGGTCGCAAAGCACCTAGAGCAGCCATATTGAAGATGGGAAGGTGGGGTGCTGGAAAGGAGGAGGGCGATGTGGTTGTTTTGCGTGCGCCGAGGTTGGAAATAGGCTTTTTTTTCTTTTTGATTCACGTTGCTGTTGAAAAATAACCCAACTTATTGCTGCATTCTCAGGAAAGCAGCAGGCTCTGGCGTCACAATGATGGCAATTCCGGCCACGACCTCACTTCAAGCAGGTCCTGGACAGACTGTCGTTCTATAAAATGGGTCCTGGTGTTAAAAGGTTTGAGAACCACTGGTGTAGAGGCTTTTAAGGTTTTTATTAACATGTGCATTTTTAAAGCAGTGGGTGAGTGTGTCAAACAAGGAAATGCACATGCGGTCCATATAGTGTCTTTCCTGCATGCGGTCCGTATAGTGTCGTGGCCCCAAGAGACGGCAGTGTTGCAAACACGAATGTCTGACACGTCTTCGTGTTTGCAACGCTGCCGTGTCTTGGGGCCGCGATGTGCAGGTAAGACACTATATGGACCGCCTGCATTTCCTGGGGGAGCAAACTCTTGCAGAAT
The DNA here is from genome assembly GCA_029204185.1 of Lerista edwardsae. Classification (NCBI taxonomy): domain Eukaryota; kingdom Metazoa; phylum Chordata; class Lepidosauria; order Squamata; family Scincidae; genus Lerista; species Lerista edwardsae. The sequence continues at coordinate 3,128,777 of JAJKFI010000090.1, forward strand.
TGCACCCGGTGGGGCGCAGTGGGCTTTACTCCCAGGTCACCCTGCAAGCCAGGGATGCTGAGCATGGCACGCAGGGCTTAAGCATCCTCAGCTGGCCAGGTTTGCTTGGGAGTAAAGCCCGGGATGCCGAAGACGCTGCCAAGATCTCGTGGGGAGAGAGAGAGAGAGAGGCAGAGAAAGGCCTCTCCCCGTTCCCATGGCAACGCTGCAGCCGCGCGTGGGCGGAGCCGCCCTCATCCGGGGCCTCCGCGCGGGGCGGGGCCTCGTGACGTCGGCGGGAGGGGCGTGCCCCGGTATTTCAGGGTGGGGCGCTGGGGTGGTCGGGAGCGGCGGCGCGGAGGAGAGCGCAGCGCGGCCGGGGAGGGGACAGGCGGCAGCAGCCATGGCCGGGGCGACCACCATCGAGGCGGTGAAGCGCAAGATCCAGGTGCTGCAGCAGCACGCCGACGAGGCGGACGAGCGAGCCGAGCGGCTGCAGCGGGAGGCGGAGGCCGAGCGCCGCGCCCGGGAGCAGGTAGGCGAGGCTGGCTGGCTGGCTGGCTTGGCGGTGGCGACGGCGGCCGCCGCTGCGCTCCCAGAAGCCCCCGCGCGCTTGGCCACGCTCCCAGAAGCCTTTGCGCGCTTGGCCAAAGTGCTGGCCTCGCTGGAGCCCCCCTTGGAGGCGGTGGTGATGGGGGCACTGAGTGGGGCGGCTGAGTGGGTGCGGGTGAGTTGTCTGCTCTCCCAGAATCCTTTGGGGGGTGATGCTTACTGGAGGCAGTGGGGGTGATAGAGGGCTGGGGGGGGGGGGGGTTGTCGGGCACCCCAGAGCATCCTGAGAGAGCTTCTCCTCCTGTGCCCTTCGGGGCTGCTACTTTCTGCAGCCACAAGGAAGCGATGTGGGTGAAATGGGAGGCTGGGGTGGCTTAGCCACTCCAGAGCATCCTGCTACTCTCCCAGAATCCTTTGGGGGTGGGTGAGCTGGCTACTCTTCCAGAATGCTTTGGGGTCGGGAGGGGAGTGATGTCTGTTGGAGCCTCAAGTAGAGAGCGTGGTGAACAGAAGGGGCTGGGGTGAGACAGGTACCCCCGAGAGCATCCTGAGAAGGTGGCTTGGCCTGTCTTGCAAAGTCTTTTGGGGCCGGTGCTTTTTAGAGCTCAAGGGAGCAGTGAGTGTGAGAGGAGGGGGCTGGGGTGGCTTGGGCCCCCCAGAGCATCCTGAGAAGGCTGCTCTCCCAGAGTCCTCTGGGGTGATGCTTATTGGAGTGAGGGTAAGAGGAGTGGGCTGCGTGGGGTCAGAGGCCTTCAGGGTGATACTGGAGCCACAAGGAAGCATTGTGGGTGAGAGAGGTTGGGGTCGCTTGGGCACCCCACCCTTGGAAGGTGCGTTGGCGATCTGTCCCAGAGTCCTTTGGGTGCCCTAAAGAGGCCATGAATGCAAGAGTGGAGTCTGGACTGGTTTGGTCTCCCAGAATCCATTGGGAGGGTTGGTCTTTGTTGCCGTTCCGCAGAGGCAGTGACTGTGAGACAGAGAAGGCAGATGCGAGTCACTCTCCCAGGATCCCTTTCGGGTGACCTTTGTTGCCTCCAAGGGGCAGTCAGTATGTGAGGAAGGGCTGGGCACGGCTCCCATAATGCCTTGGAGTGAGTTGTTCAAACAACAAAGGTGGGGGAATCCATCCTGCTTCTCTTCCCCCCCCCCCAATGTTTGATCAACTGGATGCTGTGGGGAAGGGGCAAGAAGATTTCTGCCCTCCCCTGTTGCTTGGTTCCCATTTTTTGGCACACAGTGGTATCCAGAAAATGGAGGTTCCCTTCCTAAGTAGCTCATGGCAACACCACCCAGTACTTTCGGGGTTAAAGAGATGGTGTAGTCTTCCAGTGGCTAAGCAAGCCCCCCTCTGTGGAAAACCCCAAAGCTAGCTAGAAGGCAGCAGCCTTCCTCTCTCTTATCCCCTGACAGCTAGTATTCAGAGGTAGACTGTGTTTGGAAATGGAGGTTTGGTTCCTAGCGGAGCACGTAAAGAGAGCTTTTCTGGCTCAGGCCAGAGGCTCTCTCCAGTCCTGCTTCTAGAAAGCCCCGAGGCAATTCCATGCTGTGTGGACTGATGGAGATTTTGGGGTTGGCTAGCAGTAGATGGGTTCTGTTGTGAGTCTTTGTGGCCTTGCTGAGTTGCACCAAGAGCTGTGAAGGTGAGGCGGTCACAAGTGCAAGGGGTAAAGATGATGGTCTGCCCTGGGTGTTTGGCATTAGTCTGTGGACTCCTTTTAGGACTTCTGTTCCAAATTATCATGGCTGTTGAGGCCTATTTAGTCGATGCAAGATGCAAACAGTTGGCACCCAACTGCTTGCATCTTGCATCGACTAAATAGGCCTCAATAGCCATGATAATTTGGAACAGAAGAAAGCATGGCCTCCCGTTTGTCCTTCTGGCTTCAGAAGCTGGATTGCCTTGGAACATGAAGGAGCCGCCTTGGTCTTGTGGCTCGCAAACCTGTCCTCCTTCACCAGCCGGTCTAGCCTCTTTCGTGAAAAGCCTCTATGCTTGGGGGCCGTTGGCGTAGCTTGGTTGTGAGTGCCGGACACCTTTTGTGGAAATGAGTCTGTGAAATGCTTGGGTCTGCCCAGGAGAGAGAGAGTTGGGGGGGGGGGGGGCTTGGGGCCAGTGTGTTGGCAGGATCCAGGTTGTCTGGCTAGAAAATGGTCAGAGAGCGGTGTGATAGAGTACGGGGTAGGCTGGAGCTGTGGAACCTTAAATGGAAGAGAGGGGCCCCCTTTCACCCAGAAGCTTCGAGGTCCTTTGGGTGGCGTCCCCAATTATAAGGGCTGAGAAAGCCCTTTTTCTGAAGCCCTGATGCTTGCCTAGGTGTTGCTGAACTGGCTACAGGGCCGCTGACGCTCCTCGATTCTTGCGTTTTTTTCCAAAGGGACGTTCCGAGAGCAACTTGTGGCTCTGGGAAGGGACGGTGGGGAAGGCGTCGAGCGTTGGCGGCGCGCTGATGTTCCAGGCTGCAGTGTGTGAAAAGCTGAACAATGGTGGAAGGAGGGAGCAGGGCTGGTTAAATTCTGGGTGTCGGTGCTGCTTGCTCGAGAGCCTTCGGTGGAAGCTGGAACTTGGGTGGTGCTTGACCCTCGCTCCGAAGCCCGGGGCTAGGGAGGGGCTTGGGGATGGAGTCACTGGCAGTCGCCATCCCTTTGTGTCCCTGTGTGAGGTTTGCCAGAGGCACGTCCCACTAGATCAGATATGGAGTGATGGGGGGGGGGGAGAAAGAGAGCAGTTGCTGGCTGGCCCTGGATGAAAGAAAGGCGTTTTCCGGAAAGCAGGCTCTCCGCACTGCTGCCGGCGTCCCCTCTGTTCAGGAAATGAAGCAGCGGTTTTGGCCGGAGGCTGGTGGGGCCCTTGGGATGTGTGGAGGGTGGGGTGGGAGGTCGCCTTCCCTCCATGCTCTACTGCTGCATGGGAGGGCAGGGGAGGGCAGCTCCCCCAGAATTTGCAGTGGCGACCCTTCCCTCCCACCCACTGCTGTTGGTGGGTGGCCCAATTGCTTATCAAGAGGGGGGGGCGGCTCTCCCCCATAGCCCAGGGGCTTCTGGCTGCCGGATCCCAAAGCAGGGCACTCCCAAGGTGGGAGCTGCTGGGGGGGGAAGTCACTCCGCCTCAAACCTGGTCCCACCTGGAGGAGGAGGAGGGTGTAGTGGTTTCAGAGTTGGACTTAGACCAGGAAGATCCGAGTTCAAAGCCCTGCTCCGCCATGAAACATGCCGGTGACCTTGGGCCTGTCACTCTGCCTCGGTCTGGCCTACCTGACAGGGTTGTTGTGAGGGCGAAAGGAGGGGCGGAGCCATGATTGCGCCACCCTGGAGGAAGAAACAAGATAAAAACGTTAAAAATAAAAATGGGGTCGCCTTCTATAGGAAAGCAATCTTGGGTTGTGATTGGGCGCGACTTCCTTTTTGCAGGGGATAGCTTCATGGGTATATAGCTACATGAATATGTATTTCATCCATCCTTGTTTCCCAGAAATCTCAAAACGGTGCACATGTCTTGGCCCCCCCTCCTTTTAATCCTTGCAGAGCCCTGCCAGGTAGGCTTGCCTGAACGATCACGACGGAACAGAGCTTCGCTTGCAGTCAGAATTAGAACCCAGGTCTCGCCCTTCCTGCCTCTCCATTTCGCCAGTCACCACGCCGCATTTGGTCTGAATGAGGAGGCCAGGAGGGACTGTAACAAGGGAGGGCCGATTTCCTTCATGCCTTTCATTGTGGGTCTGCCAGTTCTAGGAAAAAACCCAAGGTCAAAAAAATCCTCTAGGCAAAAAGCTTTGGAAGTTGGGGACAGAAGAGCCTCCAGCCTCAGGGGCAGTGGAGATGATAAACTCCGAGCTGGCCCTTCCTTGGCCAGGAGGGCAGCGTTCTGTTGCTGCCCTACTGGTTGCTTCTGTTGCTGCTACTGAGAACGTAAGAACATAAGAAGAGCCCTTATGGGTGGCCAAAGGCCCATCTAATCCAGCTTCCTGTATCTGACAGTGGCCCACCAGTTGCCTCAGGGAGTTCAGCAGACAACAAGATGCCTGCATCCTGTTGCCACTCCCTTGCACCTGGCATTCTGAAGTAGCCACGATGAGCTTTTCCTCCAGAAATCTGTCCAGTCCCCTTTGAAAGGCATCTAGGCCAGATCCCATCACCACCTCCTGTGGCAATACAAGGAGTTCCATAGCTTAATTACCCGCTTGGGTAGAAAAGTATTTCCTTTTATCTGTTTTAACCCTCCCAACACTGAGTTTCAGTGGATGAAACACTGAGTTTCAGTTGAGAAAACAGGGTTTTAATCACTAGAGACTCCAGCACACAGTTATTCCGAAGGTGGAGAGTTGGGACTTCAGATCTACACTTCAGTATTATATGACCTTGGGGTGATACTGCCAGGCTTCTGAAGCCTGGACTTACTTGCCTGCTCTTAATTACCGTTGCTCTCAACACAAACTTATAGCGGTTTGCAGACAGGAGTGTAGGCCCTTGGTTTCCTGCTGGGAGGAGGGGTGATGACATGCGGGTGATGAGCCAGCTAGCATTTTTCACCTGGTTCATCAGCCTGTCCGTAAAACCTTGAGGCAGTGATTTTCCATATTTTGCATCTCCTGGCACACTGACAAGGTGCTGAAATGGTCAATGCACACCATCAACGTTTTCACCGTTGACGAGGCGCGTGGCACTGCTGGTGTGTGGCTGATCTCCCCCAGTGGCCCTACTAAGAAATGGTGGGCACTCAAACTTCCGTGGCACACCTGCAGACCAGTTGTGGCACACCAGTGTGCTACGGCACACTCGTTGAAAAAGGATGCCTTGAGGGCTAGGAACTTGGCCCTGATTGCAGCAAAAGCCACACCTTGGCGATTTGGGAGCCTCGGAAATTGGGGCATGCCATGGGGTATCTCTTGCCACCTTTGCCACATGCCAGAGTATCTCTTTCCACCTTTGCTGATGAACTTGTGCCTTTGAGGACTCCCACAGTGTGCATTTCCTTTAACAGAAAATGGGCTTGGGACCATGTTTCTACCAGCAGACTCCTGTATAGCTACCAGGTGGGCCAGACTGAGCAAACATTATTTTTTGTCCCAAGTGATCAGAATCCTGTACTTGGAATAATTAAAATTTACCTGGGAAATTGGAATGGCAGTGAACAGCCTTGAATTTAAAAACTAGTTAAGAGCACAGAAACAAACAGACCGCACTCACCCTTCATTCTCAAAACTAGGGCATACATGCCAAGGTCTGCCCAGGGACCATGAGGGCTAGAACCTTGATTTTTTTTTTTTGCCTTAAATGAAGACTGAGCTCCTTGGCCCACTTTCGAATGGCAGTATTTGAGAACAGTGCTTCCCAAACTGGGGGGTTGTGAGCTCTGGGAGGCACTGAGCTCTGGCCAGTGGTGTCATTCAAATGATTTAGGAACAGGAACTCACTTTTGATTGGCACTTGTTGGGAACCCGGAACCAGCCACGGAGCCCGTTAGGATCTGGAACGCCCGTTCTGGTCCGTTCCCCCTGAATGACATCACTGGCTCTGGCCCATTAATGGGTGGGGGCCAGCGGGTAGCGGCAGCAAAGCACTGCTTTAGTTTGCGGGGCTCAGTTGTCTTTGCAGAGGGTTCCTTTTGGCCCTTGCCAAGTTCTGTGCGAGGGAAGCGCAGTGGGATTTACGAGTGGGCTGGCCTGGATTAACATGCAGGATTGTTGTGTGTTGGAGCTGTTTGACCTCTGAGCACTAGCCTGCCTGCGGTTGGCATAGAGGTCTGCCCTTCTCCCTCCACAGTGCAGCAGGGAGGTTGGATTCCTCTCCTTCCCTCTGCAAAGTAGCCTTGAGCGTCTCTCCACATGTCTCTTAAAAGGTGCTGGCAAAAGCTTGTGATCCACCCCTCCAGCTTTGTAGTCTGGGATGGAAAAGGCCTTTCCCTTGCTGGGAAGAAAAGTTCCTTGTCAGCAGGCTCGAAGCCAGTTGCCGAGATTTATGGCTGGCTTTCTTTCCTGGGAACAAGGGAGATGGCTAGTGTGGGGGGGGGGAAGGGTAATCGGTTTGGCTCTTCTCTTCCCCGCCTCCAAGCCTTTGTAAGCTGGTGAGAGACAAACTGGGGCTCAGCGGGGCCTGGTGCAGAAGAAAGCTTGGGAAAGCTTCGTTTGTCTCTTTTCCCCAGACGGGAAAAGTATCTGGCTCTCCCCACCATAAAACAAACAAAAAATTTTTTTTTACCTAGGGCGTAATTAGCCTGTGGAACCCCTTGCCACAGGATGTGATGGCATCTGGCCTGGATCCCTTTCAAAGGGGATTTGGGCAGATGGATGGAGGAACAGGTGACAATCCATGACTGCATATGCAACCTCCTGGTTTTAGGAGGACACTGCCTAAGAAATGGGTTATCCCTGAAGGCCAGAAGCAGGGGGGCGGCGGCAGTGGGATGCAGGGATTTTGTGGTCCTGTGTGGTCCCTGAGGCATCTGGTGGGCCGCTGATGTGCAGAAAGCTGGGCTAGGTGGGCCATTGGCCTGACCCAGTGGGGCTTTTCCATTCTTAGGGATTGACACGTGGAGCTTCCTCATGCCAAGTGCTAGCTTTGCCACTGAGCAGCATTTACTCTCCCAACATGATTCCTGAGGGGAGGGGGGGTTTGCAGGTGGCAAAAGCGCATTGGGGGTGCAATCTTGGAATGGGGACCCCTGACACGGGAGGATAATGCGCAGGCTTTTCCTCTGGCTCCCCCATTGCCCACATCGTAGCAGTCACTCCTAGCATTTAGTTTTAGCCAGGCGTTGGAGGTTTTACCCAGTGGGTAGTTAATCAGTGGAACTCTCTGCCACAGGAGGAAGAGGCATCTGGCCTGGATGCCTTTAAGAGGGGATTGGATGGATTTCTGGAGGAAAAGTACATTGTGGGCTGTAGGCCATGATGGATTGTGCAACCTCCTTACATTAGTAGTAGGCTACTTCAGAGTGCCAGGTGCAAGGAAGTGGCAACGGGATGCAGGCATCTTGTTGTCTCCTGGGCTCCCTGAGGCACCTGGTGGGCCGCTGTGAGATACAGGAAGCTGGACGAGATGGGCCTTTGGCCTGATCCAGCGGGGCTCTTCTTATGTTCTTATCTTCTCTGCAGCTGTGTGTGTGTGTGGGCAGGCAGGCAGGCAGGCAGGGGGTTGTCGGTCTGCTCTCAGGCCCTGGGGTCTGGAAAGGTGATCTTGTATCCCCCACCCCGTCCTGCTGCCCCTGTGCTGACCTGCAGCCTGGGCTTGCCGGCGTGTCGCAATACCGGCAGGGGAGCCCTGGGGCGGCGGCCCCCACCTGCACGGAGGTGCCGCGGTATCGGCCGCGCATCAGAAGCAGGGGCCTGGTGTGTTTCAGCGTGTGCAGATGTGCCTGCGCTGGACATTGCACAATGCGGCCAGCGCCCTGTTTGTTTGTTTTGTTAAACGAAATCTTGACATTCCGTTCCGTGTGTCGTTGCTGGGCCGTGCAAGCCGGGCTGAAGCGAGTGGTAGCCAGGGCCACGCCACCTCCTCGCTCGGGGTTACTCGGAAGCAAGCCCCTTTGAACGCAGGGGGGCTTGCTCCCCGGTCAGCGCGCATCGGAGGGCTTTACTGCCGCGCACCCTGACACGATTACGTGGACAGAAGTACCTTGCTTTTGGATCTTGTGGCAATGTCTGGCTTCTCTCCTTCCCCAGCTCCTGTTGGGTAGTTGGAGAAGAGGTTGGAGAGTGGGGCCTATCCCACTAGCAGGCTCCGCATTTCTTTGTGCGCCATCCCAGGACCTCCTGCCCTCCCTCTCATAAAAGCCACGTCTGGGCTTGCCTTGGGGGTAGCCAAGCAATCGGGCTCACCAGGCGAGTGGAGGTTTCCGCATCGGAATCGCAACGAAACGGATGCTGGATGTTTCCTGGGCTTGGCCTACCTCGCAAGGTGGTTGTGATGCCAGCCCGCCAGCCTTGCTGTACGCTGGATTGAGCTGCAGTGCCGACAAAACCAAGAGGAGGCCTTTATAAGAACATCAGAAGAGCCCCACTGGATCAGGCCAAAGGCCCATCTGGTCCAGCTTCCTGTATCTCAGAGTGGCCCACCAGGTGCCTCAGGGAGCTCAGTAGACAACGAGATGCCTGCATCTTGTTGCCACTCCCTTGTATCTGGCATTCTGAGGTAAATTTCTGAGGTAAATTAAACAGAATTTGCTGTCACAGGAACATCAGAAGAGCCCCACTGGATCAGGCCAAAGGCCCATCTAGTCCAGCTTCTGTATCTCACGGTGGCCCACCAGGTGCCTCAGGGAGCTCAGTAGACAACAAGATGCCTGCGTCCTGTTGCCACTCCCTTGTGTCTGGCATTCTGATGTAAAATTCTGAGGTAAATTAAACAGAATTTGCTATCACAGGAACATAAGAAGAGCCCTGCTGGATCAGACCAAAGGCCCATCTAGTCCAGCTTCCTGTATCTCACAGCGGCCCACCAGGTGCCTCGGGGAGTTCCATAGACCTCCCCGTCACTTTAATTTTGTTCCCCTTTGTCCCCGTCACCTTTAATTCATTCCATGCTTCGGGGTGTTTTGGTTCCCTGTGTGTCTGGTTCGGGGCCTCATCCTGCTTGTTCATCCTGGGGGCAGCAGTGGCAGGCAGTTGGCTTTTCACGCTAGCTGCACGGCCACGACGTATGGGGTGGAACGGCGCTCGGTTCAAATGGCAGGCGTGCCCTGGAGCCGGGGAGAGAAGTTGCCCCGGCTCTTGGGGGAGGGCGATGACATCGGCATGGCGGCAGGGTCCCGGGTGGCGCACCAGCTGAGCACCGACCCTGGCACGGATGCTCTTGGTCGAACTGTGGAGGCCCTGTTTGTAACATCTGTGTGAGCTGCCATTCCTCGATGACCTCAGCTCGGAGCTATTTGCCCCAAGAGGGCGTCTCCTTGTCTAGGCCGGAGCTGTGGGTTTCTCCTGCCCGCCAGCCAGCCTCACCCCGTTCCCAGACGTAGCCCGGCCACAATCACAAGCCAGCCTTCCCCTGCAACTTCTGGAGTACGCAAAGCAGATCAGTCGGGGGGGGACTGCTTGGGAGCGTGTCCCGTTGAGCAGAGTAGGATTTACTGCTGAGTAAAGCTGTGTCACGCTCAGTTGCTTTCAGGGTGGGGCATGGTGCACCGATTGCAAACCGACCAAATGCTTTGTGGCTGCATTAACACAATCCTCAGCTGGGTACTTGGCGCACTGTGTGTGAGTGTGTGGAACGACAAAAGTGCTTCGAAAGTTGTGGTGCTTCTTTCTGACCAATCAGGAGGTCTCCAGGCTTTCAAGGGCCACATTGTGTATTTTACTGATTTTCATGGGCAGAAAAAAAAAATCAGTTTTATAAATGGATGAGACTTAAATGAATTAAGTTCTACCTGATTTTTTTTGCAATTGGTATGATATAATTTAGAACAGGAGAGAAATGTGACATTTACAAAGGGACAATGCCATGCTTCAATTGAGAAATGATACATCATGATACAAATATTTTAAGTTGCTGCAGTCTGGATGAAATGTTGTAGCAGGCTGGATTTGACCCTCAGGCCATAGTTTGGACACCCCTGTTTTAGACCACAAGCTCTCAATGCAGATATCTGCGAACATGAATTGGTTATGGTGTGTCTTTCTCCCCGCCCCATGCATCCAAAATAAAACTCAAGAGTGTCCTTTTGAACTTGCTAATAACCAAGAGCGTAAATTTTGGAAGTTGTAGGGTGGGTGAGTTTGGCAGGCTGCTCAGCAACCGCTGCCCAATTGCGACCTCGCAAATTAAATCTTCCAAAGTTTCTAGTCCCTTTCAAGCTTGAAAAGTGGTGTGGGGAGGGGGCGAGTGTCACGCGAGAGCTGGATACAGGTGGGGTGGTCACAATAGTTGCTTGCTGTGTGGAGCCTGCTGGGTGACAAAGGAGCAGAGACTTGACTTGGCCTTCCTCGCAGGGTTGTTGTGATGATAAGCAGCAGGGTGGGGTAGAGAAACCGCCAGGGCTCCTGTGAGCTCCTTGGGGCATCATAAAAAATGCTGCGTTTCCATAATGGGATCTCTGATAGGCAACGATATCGTCAATAGTCTAGGCCGTGTATGTGTGTGTGTGTCCTCTACCCTGGATACATTCCATTCCTTTATAAATCTCTGACAATTCCCCCTCCCTTTGCCCCCGAAAGAGGCAGGCTGCGCACTCCTGGAAGTGTTTCGGCAAACATGCTTGGGGTGAAGGGTGCGGGGAGGGTGTGTGTGAGCCGTACTAGCGTGGCCCACCCCAAGGTTAACAGCTCCCCTCCCCGGCTTTGCAAACAGAAGGCTCTGGGTGTGTGTGTCCTTTGTGCCCGACAACCAGGGCCTGTTTGGAAGGAGTTAACCGGGCCCCTCCTTTCTTCCACCCTTCCCTCTCCTCCTTGTTTGGCTTCAGGGAAGCCCTGGCCTCCTTCCCAGGCTTGCTTGCACGGGAGACATCTGTGTTCTTACTCCTTTCTTTCACCCCGTCAAAGAGTCTGCCTTTGCCTCTAGCCTCTGCAGCCACAGAAGGGGTCTGCCGCCGTTGGCAGCCGCTGGAAAGGGTGGTGGGATTCTACGAAGTGAAGTATTGCTGCTGGTGGGGGAGCTTATGGGGGGGGAGAATTCCCAGGCTTCCTGTTGAGTCCGTGGGGGGGTCTAGTCGCCAGGCAGGAACCGACATTCCTAGCTTTGGGGGGGGGGGTGTTGAGGCTGTAGCTCCACTACGGAGGCTTGCCTGCAGAAAGGCCCAGCTTCAGTCCTTGGCAGCGTCTGTGGGTAGGCCTGGGAAAGACCCCTGCCTGGTATCCTGGGGACGCTGCTGCCAGCCAGCGCTCGACAACTCTGAGCTGTGTACACGAAGGGCCTGACTCAGTTCGGCAGCCTCATACGTGCACGCGTCTCTAACGCTTGTGTAATTTGGCTGCCAGCCCGGGTAGGGCTTGCCCCATATTACTGCAGGGGTAGAGCACCGCCCCTCTCTGTGTCTCTAGAACAGGGGCTTCCAAACGTTTTAACGCTTCTTAAGAAGACACTCTTAACGGGACCCACTTGGCTTTACGAGACTGTGAAAAAAAAGGTGATCTAGAAAGGAGTATTTCTATCGGCAAAATTTGGTCCATTTCTTGTAATGAGGCAGCCCTAATGAATAGTTTCATTGAGGCTTGAGGGGGCTTAGTTGTGTTACCCAACCTTCACTGGCCCCTACTACCTGTCACTGATGGACTGGCCCGGGGGGGGGGGAGTAACACACCAGAGAAAGACGGTCCTCTCCCCAGGTTTACACAAGCTTGCAAACTGCCGGCGCTCAGTTCCATGCAAACTGTAGGAGCTCAACTCTTTGCAAGGCAGTCCGCAGCTATCTGATGTTTGAATAGCCTCAGGCAATGGCTTGAGGCAATTTAATTATCTGATCTTTCTGTCACCCTTGTGGAGGCTCTGCAGGACCCCCCAGAAACCAGATCCCGAGTCACCAAGTGAGCCCCGCCCCACAGTGTGAGAAACGTTAGTCTAAGGGTTGGACTGGGTGCAGCACCCTCATATCTTCACGTATCTCCCTGTTCGTGCAATTTGGCTGCCAGCCGGTGTAGGGCTTGCCCCATATTGCTGCAGGGGTAGAGCGGCGCCCCTCTGTGTCCCCAGAGAACTGGCTCACGATCAGTAGTTCTTTGCTGCAGCATCTTCCTGACTGATGTGTGTGTTTGTGGGGGGGGGGGGGGGGGGGGTATCCAGAATTGTTTTGCTGGGGGGGGAAAAAACAGTGCCTCCCCTTTAAAAAAAAAAAAAAAAAGCAAGCCTTGTATTTCTGGTCAAGGAACACGCACTCAAAATAGCCTTCTGTACAATTATGGTCTGGAAGAAGCACCGAGCTTGGGCCTGCTTCCCTCCCCCTGTACACCCCCACTTCTCAAACTGGGCGTGGTCTGTCTATAGCACAGGAGCCTCGGTCAGGATTGGCCCTACGTCGGCAGCCCCAGCCTGCAGCCACCCCCATAAGGGACAGCGCCAGTGGTGTTTAGGAACAGGTACTCACTTTTGATTGGCACTTGTCGGGGTCCGCCCACCGGAAGTGACATCATAAGCTGGAAGTGAGGTCATGATTGTTGCCATGGAGGTGATCATGTTTGTAATAACTTCAGCGTGCGGTTAGTGTTGATTTAACGTCTATTGCTTTGCTTTCTAGAGATGTGTATAGACAGATTTTGCTTCGACTGTTCCCTGGTTCAATAGCAGGGGCCAGCTTCGAGTGGGCGGGGCCAGCTCAACGTCTAGGAACCGGTACTCGCGTAGCGGTGCGTAGTGGGTGCATGACATCACTGGATAGCGCCCTGCCTCCGTGCAGGGGCGATGCAGAGCCAGGGCGTTGTGGCCGATCTGTGGCCCGGAATGCAATGCTTGGCTGGCCCTGGGATGTGATCCTGCTGCTGTGGTTGCCTCCGGTTCCCCGCGTCGCAGGTGCTCCATGGAGGCCTTCCCTGCTTCTGCTCAGCTTGCCTCTGCCAAGAGCCTTCTTGGAGGTAGAGGCGGCGGTGGCGGCTGCAGGGAGTCCCGTGCCCTGCAGCACCTCAGTGGCACCAGGCCAGGAACAAAGAGGCGTTCCAGGCAGGGAGTGGCGCAGGGGCCTGGCTTGTCCTTCGTGGCGGCTGGCTTTTGACCAGGGTGGGGCAGGCAAGCTTCCCTCCAGGCTCCCGCGAACCCTTGGCCAGCACCTGCGGCCTGGTCTGGTGCCCTTCCAGTCTTCTAATTCAGGGCCTGCTTCCTCCCTCTGCCCACGCCAAGGAGGGAGCTGGTGGCCCCAGATGGTACCAAACGTTGGCCGGGTGGGACCAGCTACAGGGCTGGCAGGAGTCGGTTTCCTCTAGGGGAAGACTCTTGCCCTGCCCCTGCCCCTCCTCTCCAAAATGGGTGTGTGTGTCTGTGCTGGCTTTCCTCCCTGTTTCCTGCCCAAGTGCGAGGAGTAGCGCTCTGTTCTCTAGATCAGTGGCTTTCAATCTTCTTAGCGCTGGGGCCCACTTTTGAGAATGACCCTTTGTCCAGGACCCACCGGAAGTGATGTCATGCCTGGAAGTGCCGTCGTTACGATGCCGTTCTCGGGAGAATGCAGCACTAAGTTGGGGTATTTCTCAGCCGTTTTCCAGTAGCAAAGTGAATTGGAAAGGTGGGGGGGAGCCTAGTTACAACCTCGACGCAAGCAAAATAACCGCACACAGCCCACCCCCTTTCCGGTGTCCCGTACTGTCAATGATAGCCGTGCTCTGTGCTATGTCACCCGCCTGAATTTGGCTCTCAGCACACCTAGTGTGCTGACCTACAGAAACACTGCTCTAGGTAGTGGGGGGGGAGGTAGGTCTGTAGCTCAGGATTGGATCCAGTGGTGTCGTGTAGCCGGAATGCTCCGCCGGCCTAGCTCCGCCCACTCACCACCATTCGTCCTGCTCCGTGATGGACAGGGCGCTGTGAAGAGCCTGTGGCCGCGGAGGGGGCTCCTGCTCGCTGGGGGGGGGGACAGGTGGTGGGCATGCCGGGTGCCTGGGTGAGCGGTGGTGGGGCGTGTCGTCTGAGGACAGCCCGCGCGGTGGGCGGGATGGCGGTGGAACCGGAACGGACGGGCTGTCAATCGCAGGTTAGTCCCGGTCAGCGTTCCGGTTCCTAGAGCCTTGGATTACACCACTGATTGGATCCCTTGCCCTGACCAGTAAGTGGTCAGTATTTATGGTTATCAGTGGATAACTGAAACAGTGGGTACCAAATCAGTGGATACTGGGGCACAGATGTCTGCACGATGGATGCATACGATGCTTCGTGCTGCCTTGTGATGCAGGGAGTTGCGTGAGTGGTGCTAAATCCCTGTCACGGACAACCCCCAGCTGAGGAGACTTGGGCAGGCTTTGTGCCACTGCCCTGCCCACCATGAGGGCTAGTGCCTTGGGTTTGCTGCGTTAAACAGGGAAGATCCCGGCTTTCTGTGGGAGGAGCCCAGGTTCGGTGCTGGGGGCCCACGTTCTGTCCGTCCCCCTCCAGGCCGAGGCAGAAGTGGCATCCCTGAACCGCCGCATCCAGCTGGTCGAGGAGGAGTTGGACCGGGCCCAGGAGCGCCTCGCGACGGCCTTGCAGAAGTTGGAGGAAGCTGAGAAGGCAGCAGATGAGAGCGAAAGGTAAAAAAGGGGGTGGCGGTTTGTGCTCATGGGGGCGTCAGTAACTGAACTCCCTGGAAGGGCAACGGAAACCTCGGGGCACATTGCAGTGACTACTAGGGGCTTGCATTGTCCACAAGTTTGAAACGGTCCCATCCTGCAGCCTGATTGGAGCTCAGCTCTGGTCGGGTCCCTAGGCCTTCTGAAGCCTGCAGAAGCTGCAGGTGGAGGTGTGCAGCAGGTTCCAGGTCTGACTGGAGCTCTGGTCTAGGTTTTGAGGTTGGGTTTGGGCCCAAATCTGCCGGTTCGAATAGCTGCCGTTTTCCTTACCTGCAAGCGTTCCTGGGAAGGTACACTCCGCGGATAATGAGGGCCTGCTGAACTTGACCTGCTGAATGAGGACCTCGGACTTTTGTCTGGTTAAGGACCAGAGTGTGGACAAAAGTCAAAAACGGATGAATGTCGAAGCAGAGCCTTGCTTAGCTTGCAAACATGCTTTGGCCGGCAGAAAATGTAAATAACAGATACGGTTATTTATATTTGTTGTCGGCCAAAATAAACGTGCAAAGGAAGTAAGGCGTGTGTGTGTGTGTGTGTGTGTGTGTATGATACATGCAAAACCTAAAGAAAAACAAACACAAGAACGTTGATGAATGTTGTGGAGGGTTGGATGAAATCGGACAGAAGGAAGCCCACAGGTGAAATGTGCCTGAAAGCGGTTGAAAGAGCCAAGCGATGAAAGTCAAGGCAAACCCTTTTGCTTGCCAAGCTTGCCTTCTGTGTGTATCCGTTTTCTTTTTGGTATTGAAGTGCTTCCTGGTGTGTGAGCTTCCCCTTCGACAGTGTAGCCACAGAGCCGTGATTTTCAATGTGCTCGTGGCACACTGACCTCTGTGGTCTCCCCGTCCTGTGATGTAACTTTCGGCTTCCAAGAGACCCTTCTGTGGCTCTTTTTAGAGGGCCCCTGTCTGTAGTTTTTATCTCGGACCGTTGCCCTAGAAACAGAGCTGCAGAACCCGGATGGTTTTTCGACTGTTTTCAACACTGTGCTCCAGACTCTTGTGGCACGCTTATTTATTTATTTTATTTTTTTATTTATTGAATTTATATCCCGCCTTTTTGCCCGAAGGCACTCAAGGCGGCATTACAATAAAAAAGCAATAAAAACAAAGTTTACATGAAAAAACAATTAAAAACAATGTTAAAATACAATTAAAAATTTAAAAACAGCAAGCAACAAACCCCGTGGATCATAAGATTAATAAAGTTAAAAAAATAGAGAGATATAGCCTGTCAACAGTTAAAAGCTTTTTGAAATAAAAAGGTCTTCAGCCCCCGCCGAAATGTTAACAAAGAGGGGGCAGTTCTCAGTTCGAAGGGGAGGGTGTTCCAAAGTTGGGGGGCCACCGCCGAGAAGGCCCTCTTCCTGGCCGCCGCCCCTCTCACCTCTCCTGGTGGCGGCACAGTCAAAAGGGGCCCCCCAGATGATCTGAGAGTACGGGTAGGTTTATATGGAAGGAGGCGGTCCCTCAAATACCCTGGACCTGAGCCGTAAAGGGCTTTAAAAGTCAAGACTAGCACCTTGAATTGGGCCCGGAACAGAACCGGCAGCCAGTGTAGTCGTCGAAGCAGCGGCTCGGCAGAGTCAAACAGACGTGCCCCAGCAGTCAGGGGCCGCCACGGGTGGACCTTATAGGCCTTTCGCAGCACAGCAGTGTGCCACAGCACGCGTGATGAAAATGGCTGCCGTGGACCGTCTGTGTGCTGGCGTTCTCTCTCTCTCTCGCAAGCCCTCGGAATGTGTCAAGCATCCTCCTTGCGAGCTGAATCTCCCCTCTTGCTGTCTTGCGCAGGGGCATGAAGGTCATCGAGAACCGAGCCCTGAAAGACGAGGAGAAGATGGAGCTGCAGGAGATCCAGCTGAAGGAGGCGAAGCACATCGCTGAAGAGGCCGACAGGAAGTACGAGGAGGTGAGGAGTGGTCAAAAACGGCTTCCTCGAGGAGGAGCCTTGCTCCGGGTTGGGGGTGAGTCTGTCGGCATCCTTTGTGAGCGGGTGGCTCAAAACTTGTCCATTGCCCAGAGGCTGTAGGATAGGGGGTGGCAGTTGGTTCTTGCCCTACCTGGCTTTGAGAGGATGCAGTCTCGGTCAGTTCCGCAGTTCTTAATCTGGCCTCATTGCTGGCTGTCGGAAGGCCAAGCTAGCGCCCACCTTTAATCGTGTCGTCCGCCATGCTGTGCGCCCGTTCTTCCACGTAAACAGCATTCCTGGGGGAGGCGGTTTGAATTGTGGGCTGCTGAGAGGGCGTCGGCTGTGCCCTGCTTGAGTTCCGGTCCAGATTTACTATTCCTTGTGTGCAAATGGCCGGCAACTCGGTTACTTCTGATTGGCCCCTGACTGCTGGGAACAGTGAAGGAGGGGACATGTCACCACTTTTTGTACACTGCTTGGAGCGCTGGAAAAGCAGTATTAAAAACCTTTTAAATAAATGACTAAAATTACCCGTGGGGTGGATAGAGTGAAGGTCTTTTCCTCTGCACAGAACGTCCCTGGTCCTCTTAAATGTGGGTGGCAGGAGAGTTGGGACCACAAAGGCCACATTTCTGTCCCCAGTGCATAATTGATCTCTGGGACTCCCTGCTTTAGGGGGCAGTGATGGCACATGGCCTAGGTGCCTTGAAAAGGGGCGTGGACAGACTGATGGCGGAAAAGTGCATCCCAGATTACAAGTCGAGGACTATATGTGACCTCTGGGTCTTAGAGGTTGCCTGTCTCTGAATGCCGGCTGTGAGGAGTGGCAGAAGGGTACAGGTCATAAGAAGAGCCCTGCTAGATCAGGCCAAAGGCCCATCTAGTACAGCTTCCTGTATCTCACAGCGGCCCACCAGATGCCCCAGGGAGGCACAACAAGATGCTTGGATCCCGTTGCCACTCCCTTGCACCCGGTACTTTGAACTAGCCCACCACCAATGTAAGGAGGTTACATAATCCATCATGGCCTGTAGCCCACGATGGACTTTTCTTCCAGAAATCCGTCCAATCTCCTCTTAAAGGCATCTAGGCCAGATGTCGTCATCACCACCTCCTGTGGGCAAAGAGTTCCACAGATTAACTACCCGCCTCAGACACAGAGGCGTTCGATGGGCCACTGAGATACAGGGAGCTGGACTAGATTGAACTGATCCAGCAGGGCTCTTACGAAGGGGTGAACAAGGAAGCCAGTCCAAGGCTCACCTTGTTAGGACCTTCTGATGTCTACGGGGTGGTTGGCAGATGCTTGAGCTTGACCGGCCCTGAACAGAGGCACGCCACTTACTGCCCTCGCCACAGTGCTTTACCTTGCAGTCAGGGCTCTCTGCTTGCCCCTCCAGGTTGCCCGGAAACTGGTCATCATCGAGGGGGACCTGGAACGTACCGAGGAGAGAGCCGAGCTGGCAGAGTCGTGAGTATATCGAGTCCAGCCTTGTCTTCGCCCCCGCCCTCTGCATCCTTGCCGCATGGACGCTGACGTGCTTGTGCCAATGCCCTTTCTCCCCCCCCCTGCCCCTCCTGCTGGTTAGACGAGGCCTGAAGCGTGGGGGAGCCGAGGCTGACCCCCGGCATCCAGTCCGCAGGGATTTGCCGGTCTGGTTTGTAGGGTGTTCGGCGACAAGACTGCTGTGTTCCGGCCATCTCCCGATGGGGCTCAAACGCACCAAAGGCAGGAGACGGCTGCATTGACAAGAGGTTCTCAGAGTGGGGCCACAGTGTCGTTGTGCCTCTCTGGTTCCTCCTATGGGTCTTCCTGGAGGAGTGGGGTGGTGGTGGTGGTACAGTCCCTTTGCAGGAGGCTGCCCCTTCATGGGGCGTGTAGCCCCCTCCTACCTAAATCCCTACAGCAGCGCTAGCACGGCTTCTATATTGTGGAACTCCTTGCCACAGGAGGTGGTGATGGCATGTGGCCGAGGTGCCTTTCAAAGCGGCCTGGACAGGGGCAAACTGGTGATAAATGCATAACACCACTTTTTGCATGTCTCATTTTTGTAAAAAAAAAAAACCCACCCAAAATCTGCAGAAAACCCACTTTCTGTTCTGTTAGTTTTTATTTATTAACGGGGAGGGGACACACACACGGGGAGGGGACACACACACACACACACACACACACACACACACACACACACACACACACACACACAC
>JAJKFI010000090.1:3147604-3175612 GCA_029204185.1 Lerista edwardsae
CACACACACACACACACACACACACACACACACACACACACACACACCTGTTTTCTCCCACCTCCACCAGAGGCAAGATCCGAACAAGGGAAGTCACAGTTCTTGCTCTGTGCTCTGGCCTCTGCGTGATGCCACATTCACTATCATAATCTGATAGTGCAACGGATCTCTGGCTGAGAGCTAGGAGGAGCCCACTCTTTCCAGGAGGAGACCAGCTGCAGGCAGCCTCTCTCTCTGTACTGCAATGGGGGGAGGGGGGAGCCCAGCAGGGTGGCCCAAGCTCAGTGGGGTGTGTCGTATCTGCAGCCCATCTGGAATAGCTGCTTGCCAAAGTAGGAAGCCTTCCATGGCCTGGCAAAGAGGCACAGGAAATAACTGGGAGCCATTAACGGAGTTTGGGGAAGCCCTTCTAGCATCTCTGTCCTTTCTTGAAAGGCTGGCGGTTTGACTGCTGTCCCCCCCACCCCACCCACCCCCAAACGCATGGCTTCTAGGGCAGCCTCAGCGGTGTGTGGCCTGACTACCAGCGAGGGAGATGGATCAATCAGTTGGTATTTATATACCGCTGTTGAAAGGTCACAGTGCGGTTTCCAGGCAAATAAATAGCTCCCCTGTCCCCAAAGAGCTCACGATCTAAAGCGTTCAGCCCAACAACGGCCACTAGAAAAGACACTGTGCTGGGGGGGAGAGGGACGGTTACTCTCCCCCTGCTAAACCTAAGAGGAGCACCAGCCGGAAAAGTGCCTCGTGCCCAGTTAGCAGTGCTGGAAGCAGCTGTCTTGCCCGGCTTCAGCCTTTCTGCTGCCCCCCCCCCAGTAAAATGTGAGGACCAGCAGGCCTCTAGCTTGGAGGCAGAGTTCCTGTGTTGCATTTAACGCTTGGACCCTGGTAGCGTTGCCAGACAAGACTGGGGACAAACCCTCGCCTGGTAACCCAGTATAGATGCTGCCGGTTGGTTCTTGCCTGCCCCAATCTGGATGGCCTTGAGACTGGACTCTGTTGGCAGCAGCTTCTGCAGTCCAAGGGTCCGTCCCGGTGGGTTGGTGAATGAGTGGGGTCAGGATCCTCCCCTTAAACGCTGTTCTCCAAAGCTCAGTGCAGCTCTGGTGTAGCGGCTGCCTCCTTGGCTTGACCAGTAGCGTAACTTAAGGGAGGCAAATGGGGCGCATTTCCCACAAGTACCATCCTTGGGGAGGGGGGGGTCTCAGAGGCCTCTGGAAGGCCCTTCGATTTTTAGTGGCAACCGGCAGTGCCTCTTGGATGCCTCTCAGAGGCTGGGGGCAGCCTCCCTTGTAGGGCCTTCTCGAGGCTTCTGGAAGGCTCTTTGGTACCGGGAGAGTGTTTAAAAATTTGCACCCTTGGGTGCCAGAATCCTTAGCTGTGTCATGAAACTGTGCAAGGTGGGGGATCAGGCCGGCCTTGGAAAGAGACGGGATAATTGCAACGGTGAGAAGGAAGGTGAGGTCCTTGGGGCAGGGGAAGAGAGGAGCTGTCACACTCTAACGGTTGTGTTGGTCTGATCCAACCACACAGCAGTGCTGCATCCTCAGATTTCCCTCCTGTTCCCCCGGTGCAGAACACGGGTGCTTGAGCACACCCTCCCTTGTTCTGGGCCGAACTCTTGTCTCTTCGCAGCAGTGTTTCTTCCCCTGCCCCCCCCAACTGTGTCTTCCTGTTCTACCACACACCGTGATCAGTCAATCAAGGTACTTATATACCGCTTATCAACACGAAGTTCACAAAGCGGTTTACAGGCAAATAGTAATAATAATAAAGTTAAATGGCTCCCTGTCCCAAAAGGGCTCACAATCTAAAAAAAAGGCAGACCGCCAGCAACAGCCACTAGAAAGACTGCACAGGGGTGAAGAGGGACAGTTACTCTCCCCCTGCTAAATATAAGAGGAACACCACTGGAAAAAGTGCCTCTTGTCCAGTTAGCAGGGGTCTAACTGATAATATTGATATCAGGGGTGATGATATTGGCCTGCTGTTGGCCGGTTGCTCCTGTCATCTTTGACACATGGAAGTGTTTTGTAGCGGCTTCTCTATTGCCTTTTGGGCCGTTTCTCTCTCCCCCCCCCCAATAGCTGTTATCTAGGGAGTCTGGGAGCAGTAACTGTTAGCCCCGTTGGTAGGCCACCTTGCCATCACCCTTCTGGGTGGGCTTAGGGGCGCTGGGCTTGCTTGAGCTATGGGGGTGCGATCCACAACCTCCATTGGGGGCTACAGGCTCTTCTCGGGAAGCTTCTGAGCACCTACCCCCCGTGGCTCCTTGCTGAAAGGAGTCGTCCAAGCGATGCATCTCCCACCCTCTAAAACAAATCAAGACCCTGCACCAGAGCAATGCCAGCTCCACATGGCAGATGCTACGTTCAGCCGCCTTGCAGAAGTTGAGTTTCCCTTGCAAAATGTCTCGCGGTGCTAGACAAGGGAGCTTCAAGGCAACGCCCTCCCTCCAGCTTCTGGAAGCTTTGTTTTGTTGCCCCCAAGAAATTATACATGAAATTGGGTGTGCCTTGTGGAAGAAAAAAAAAAAACTATCAACCTTGAGGACCAGAAACTTGGTTTGCATTAAATCTGGGGACTCTAGGAATAACTTACTCTGCTCCTGCAACCTTGCTCTTAGTCCTGCGGGTGGGAGGGATTGAGAAGGGATTGAGAAACGAGCATGGCCCCCCTGGACGCTACGTCTCTGGGGTAGATGGAGGCGGTTTTGCTGAGCATCTCACTCCTTGGCACAAGAGGTTGGCGTCAGTGGGCCTCACACTCTTCGCACGCTGGGCCTTGTGTAACTTCTTTATTTTTGCATTCGCCCCCCCCCCCCGGTGGCCTGTAGGAATGGCGCCATTTCTGTCTTCGCCGTAACAGCCCCCCCCTTCCAAAGCATGCCTGTTGTGACCATTTTTTTTCTTTGTCCCCTCTCCCCCTTTTATGGCTTTGCTGTGTGTGTGTGTGTTTGTGTTTGTGTTGCTGCTCTTTTGTGACCTCCTTGGCCCTCCCCGCCCAACCCGCGGCCGCCCTTAACAGCCATTCCCGGGAGCTGGACGAGCAGATCCGGTTGATGGACCAAAACTTGAAGTTCCTTGCTCAGGCCGAAGAAAAGGTACTCTCCCTTTCCTGGGTGCTTCAGCTCTTGAATGCTCCTTCCCTCTTCTTTTCCCCGGCTTGTGCTCCTTCAGACTCCTCTTTTCTCGCTTGCTCTCTGCTCTTGCTGACCGAACCGGCTCATTTCTCGCTTTTCCACCAAGTAGATGACACCTCCCTGCCTGCCCTCTCCCCGGCCAGGTTTGGCGGGTTTTCCTTTTGAGGCCGGATCCAGCGCTACAGGCAGCTCCTGCCACACCTCGTGGGCCCACCTAGCCTCGTGTCACGAAGATCTCGGGCAAACGGTCCTTCTTGGGAGGACACCTGCCACGTGTCCCAATCTCTCCCTCGAGTCTCCTCTCTGTCGCACAGCTCCTTTCTAGGCTGCTAAGGACGGCCAGGAGGCCAGCAATAGGAAAAAAAATTTTTTTTAGCGGCGTGGGATTAATCCGTGGAACTCCTTGCCACAGGATGTGGTGACGGCATCTGGCTGGATGCCGTTTAAAAGGGGATTGGATAGATGAAAGAGGGAAAGCGCCGTCACAAGTGGCAAGCCAGGATGGATATGTTCAGCCTCCTTATTTTAGAAGCAGGCGGTCTCTGAATGCCGGGTGCAAGGGAGTGCTAACAGGATGCAGGTATCCTGTTCTGTTGAGTTCTCCCTGAGGCATTGGGTGGACCACAGAGATGCTGGACTAGGTGGGCCTTTGGCCTGATCCAGCACGGCTTATTCCTTTCTGTGCCAGTGTTGCCATTCAAAGCAGGATGCCCAGAGCCTTGTTGGTGGGAAGAAGCCATGCTCTATGGGCCTCTTGTGCCACTGCAGTGCCGGGAGAGGCCAAGGAACGCTGCTTGCCTTGTGCCAATTGAGAAAAGGGCCACTCTGGCAGTTTGACATAGAACCACTTTACAGCACCCGTTAACCCACATTAGATGGAAAAGGGAAGAACATTTGAAGGCACAAGCCAGTACGCTTGGGTGGGGTGGTAACAAGCGTTTCAAAACCAGGAGCAGTGATAGGGGCTTAACCTGACACCCCCCCCCCCCCGCCCCAGGGTGGGAGTTTTGCTGAGGTCCTTGTTGCAGATCAGCTGGATCCCAGTCACTGGTTACTTGGAGACCTCCAGCCCTCTTAGCTTACTTAGGCATGGACCACGCAGCCAGAGGTGACCTTGGATTTGCGGGGAGCGAAACTCTTTTTGAGAGGGTCTGGAACGTTCTTGTGTGAACCCGACATAAGGTGCAATCCTGACCAACTTTCCAGCACTGGGGTAAGGGCAGCGCAGCTCTGAGATAAGGGAACAAACATGCCCTTACTTTGAGGTGCCCTCCGTTACCGCCCCCAATTGCAGGATGCAGCACGTGCCCCAGCTATGTTAGTGCTGGAAGGTTGGTTAGGATGGCACCCGTAATAACTTACAGCAGCCCTAGGTTGTGTCGACAAGGTGTTGGCATTTGGCAGGTGCCTGTAGCCTGGGGTCCCCGCAGGGGGTTGCTGTGCTGATGCCTGGCCTCTGTAGGCCCGCCTCCGGAAGCCCCCTGGGGGTCTCTTTGGGTGTGTGGATTCACTCTGTTCTCTTTCTCTCCTGTCCTTTTTTTTTTTCCTCCCCTCTCCTCTGTCTTTACTCCCCTTGCAAACTGTTTGCAGTAAGTGTTCAGAGCTGGAAGACGAGTTGAAGAACGTCACCAACAATCTCAAGTCCCTTGAGGCTCAGGCGGAGAAGGTAGGGGGGCCTTGTCTAAGGCCGGAGAGAGGATCCGGCTCTGCCAAAATCTGAAATAAAGAACAGGAACCAGTTTTGGCCTTTGAAGCTCTTAACGATCTGGGTCTAAGTCACCTGAAAGACCATCTTCTCTGTATTGCCTTGCCTGGGGATTGGGCTCGCCATGGACCAAAGTCCAGTTGGGAAGTACAAGAGTCGGGGCCTTTTTGGTGATGGCTCCCCAGGCCAAGTTGTGACGCTAGCTTCCCTGAGAAGCCTGTATAGCCCTACGCTTGCGGGGGTCTTGTAGCAAACTCCAAAATGTTTGGCAGGGTCTTCTCCAACTCTAAATTGTCCTGAGGTGTTTTTTTTTCAGTAGTCCAAGATAATTATGTGTTGGTATGGAGCCATCATGGGTTTTGAAGAAAGAGCGTCGATGGCTTGGAAAAGTGGCTTAAGAATTAAATGAATTGGCTCCTTGGCATTCAAGGGCAAAGCAAAGTAGAGCGGGTGTCTCCCTGACCATTGCAGAGGTCTGTGTCATGCCTTGATTTGGGATGTAATTCTGGCCCGTGCGCACAAACCGGCAGAAGTGGAGATAAGAAAGAAATGAGACAATTTATTTACAAGTAATACTTTATTTGCAAAAAATCCTCATCCATTGCTCATAATGAGGCAGCCCTAATGAATAGGCTCGTAAAAGAAGAAAAGAAGCTCAAACATTTATCTCCCTGTATTTACAACACTGTTGCAAATTGGAGGACCAACGCTCCTTGCAAACTGCAGGAGCTCAGCTGTTTGCAGGGCAGTTATCTGATTTTTTTGAGTAGCTTTGGGGCTTGAGCGGATTATGTGATCTTGCCAGCACCCCTCTTTTCATTGGAGGCTCCCCGGGACCCACCAGAAAATTGGCTCCTGACCCACAGTTTGAGAAACGCTGGACTAGAGCTGTCGGGTATCTGTCTGCTGTCTGGACGTACCTGACAAAATCTACTTCTGTGAGTTTCTTGTGGGCAGAAATGGCTTGAACCCTCTCCTCACATGCATACACCACCTCTGCTTGGCCTGTTTGGAAACATGGAGCTGGTGTCACTCTGGTTCCAGTGCCATAATTTTTTTTTAAAGTAATTGGGAAGCAGCTTAGGTGAACTTGCATAGAAAACACAATCCCGGATCAAGGACGGGAAGCACGCAGCAGCAACAACATCCAGTTTGACCATTTGGGGTGAACTTGCATCTCTGTTCGTGCCGGGGGTCTAAAGGCCTTTGCAAATCACCTGGTCTGAAGTAAGCATCTTAACATCCCAGCCCTGTGCATGCCTATTCAGGTGTAAACCTCATTGCTATCAATGCGGCTTGCTGTCAGGTAAGTAAGAGTGCCGCTTAAGGGTGTGAACAGACAGAAGGGATGGGACTTCCCTATACTATGCAAAGCCCATGTTTGCATATCCCGAGTCTATGAATTGCACGACCCAATACAAGAAAATGAGTGTAGCTAAGTCACCATTGTCTACCCAGGCTGGCCCTGCCACTGTGGAGATTCGGGCAGGCATCTCTCCCTGCTCTGCTGTGGATATGCTGGGGGATTTGAACCCAGGACCCTCTGCACGCCAAGCATATTATCATATGAGATATGGTCAAGGGCCTCTGAAGAACCCACAGAGGTAGCCTAATTTCAAGTTGCCCCAGAAACTTTGCAGCTGTGTGTGTGGGGTTGAGCTCTGGTCTTGTCTCCCCCGGGACCTGGATCAGCTTTGTAACCAATTGCTCATTGGTTCTCCTTTAGCTTCTCCCCTCCCCAGAAGCTGGAAAGTTCGAGGGATCTTTCTAGGCAGCCTGGGAACACTCGGAGAACATCGCCTTGCCCAGTACTTTGCAACAGGACCTAAACCAGAGAGCTGCGTTTTCTTGTGAGTTACGGGGACGAATGTCTGGTCCTAAGCGTATCTCTCCTCCCTCTCTCTGCAGTACTCTCAGAAAGAGGACAAGTATGAAGAGGAGATAAAGATCTTGACCGACAAACTTAAGGAGGTAAGCTGCAGAGCGATTCTGTGATGAGGTTGGGCTGACAGTGGTGTGTGTAAAAATGTTTGTGGAAGGGGAGGGCTGGTTTGGCCAGTTCTCCATGAGGCCTACAATTCTCTTTGTATTATGGCCAGCCTTGGGGCATGGGGAGGGGCTTAGCATAGCTCTAGCACAGAGGTGAACATCTGTCTTTCAGGACATAAGAGCCCCACTGGAGCAGGCCAAAGGCCCATCTAGTCCAGCTTCCTGTATCTCACAGCAGCCCACCAGGTGCCTCAGGGAGTTCAGTAGACAACAAGATGCTTGCATCCCATTGCCACTCCCTTGTGCCTGGCATTCTGAAGTAGCCTACTACTAACGTAAGGAGGTTGCCCAACCCATCGTGGCCTATAGCCCACGATGGACTTTTCCTCCAGAAATCTGTCCAGTCCCCTTTTAAAGGCACCTAAGCCAGCTGCCATCACCACCTCCTGTGGCAAAGAGTTCCACAGATTGATTACCCGCTGGGTGAAAAAGTACTTCCTTTTATCTGTTTTAACTCTCCCAACACTCAATTCCAGTGGATGCCCCCTGGTTCTGGTATTGTGAGAGAGGGAAAAGAACATCCCTCTATTGACTCTATCCCTTCCGTGCATAATTTTGTATGTCTCAATCATGTCCCCCCTCAGGCGCCTTTTTTCCAGACTGAAGAGCCCCAAACGCTGCAGTCTACCTTCATCAGGGAGGTGCCCCAATCCTAATCTGGAGTTAGGTCAGCACAAGCCCCCCCCCCCCCGTGCTGGCCCAGGAGTGTTGCAAATGCACCTTAAATTATTATTAGTAGTAGTAGTAGTAGTATTAAAGTGCATTTGTGACACGTTTTGTGTCGCTCTCTTCCCTGACTCTGACTGGTCCAAACACGCTTTTTGGTACGTTTGCAACACTCCTGGGTTGGCACAAGAGACGTGCCGGCCCAACTTCAAGTTGCCAACAGGGACTGGCTGTGGCTCTTGAGGGTTTGGGACCGGCAGGGATCTTTCCCAGCTGCCCCCTGCTCGAATGCCAGGCCTCTCCATAGCAAGCTTTGAATGTCTCTCTCCAACTGACCAGCTCTCCCACCCACCCTCCCCCTGCAGGCCGAAACCCGTGCCGAATTTGCTGAGAGATCGGTAGCCAAACTGGAGAAGACCATCGATGACTTGGAAGGTAGGTGTGAGCTCTGGGTTGGCGGAAGAAATCAAGCACATGGTTTGCAGGGGGCTATTCCTTCAGTTTTGGCATGCGTTGTGGCTTTGAAACAATTGGTGTTCCTTGCCGGTTCGGGCCTGGTTGGAGTGGGGCGATGGGCTTCGGGTATCTTGTGCCCACGGCAGGAAGAGAGGAGCCGTGGTCGGCCTGAGACGTTCCTAGAGCCAAGTGACTTTAAAACGGGATTTTTTTCTGTGCGAAATTGACTGCTGATCAGGGAGCATAAATACATCACTTTGTAGTGGGCCAACTCCCATCAGCATCCCTCACTGGGCTGGTAGAACCCAAAAGGAGATGCTTTTTGCCATTTTGATACCCCTGCCACCTTCTGTCTCTAGATGGAGGGTGTCTTCCTGTCCCAGACATCTGCAGTGTTAGGACAGTGTTATCTGCAGGAACACTGTGTCCTTTTAAATACTACCTGAATAACCAGTGAGATCTGCATACCAGAACGCGATAGAGAAACGGTGGGATCTTCTTCTCTTTGGCAGTGGTTGGAATCCTAGAATATTTTTCTCTGGCCTTTGGTGTAGCTCTAAGTCTCCTTTTAAAAAAAAAATAATCTTTTTTTTTTTGGCCTGCAAGGCGCGGCTAACTATTGAACCACCCTCCGTTCAGGGTTCGGCATAGGAACAGATCGAATGCAAAACGGAAAGCAGCAGAAGCTGTTCCCACCCCTTGTAGCTGTAAAAACGACTTTTGCTTCCACTTGAGTCAGAAAGTCAGCATGATTCAGCCAATACACATCAGTAGGGGCTGGAAATTGGCAGTGGCGAAGGTTACAAACGTAGGTGTTTATGGCCTAACCAGCCATAATCCTGAACGCACCCAGCTAGCTGTTCAACAAAGCACCTCTGTTTTTAGAAAGCGGCAACCCTCTCCTGTTTAGCAGAGGGAGATCTGCTGCCCTTGTTCACCCCAGTATGTGACCCTCCCAGTAGCTGCTGCTGGTGCCTCAATTAGTGCTCTCTCTCCCCCTTTGAAACAGAAAAGGCATCTTACTCAGTTTGTAAGTAAAGCGTTAAGAACTCACTATTTTTATGGGCTCCCACTGTGAGTTTTTCCTACTTTTTATTAAGCATAGGGCTTAATGCTTTCTAGGGCTGTAGTGTTTTTTAAAAACCCTCTTTATCCGTCAATCCGATACTTGAACACCGCTTTTCAAAACGAAGTTCACAAAGCGATTTACAGCAAATAGTAGTAATAAAGTTCAGTGGCTCCCTGTCCCAAAAGGGCTCACAATCTGAAAAAATGCACACCAGCCACTAGAAAAGACACTGCACAGGTGTGAATAGGGACAATTGCTCTCCCCCTGCTAAATGTAAGAGGAGCACCACTTGAAAAAGTGCCTCTTTATTGATCAGATTAATGGGCCAGGTTTCATAAATCGAGACACTAGTACTACAGGTTGGTTGATTATCCTTTACCTGGACTTTTTGGGACAGGAAGGTGTCCAGATTTCAGGTTGTTGTTGTTTTTTTTCCCTGGATTTTGAAATAACTGCCTCAACATAAGAAAAGCTTCCTCTTGCTCTTTCCACTGTGACTCATTTGGGTGTCTGCTGGCCTCACACACCACGGAGCAGAGACTAGAACTCGCAGCCTGTACGTGGGAATGAGCGCAAGACCTTGTTTCTGCAGAAAGCTTTTAAAAAGCCTTGGACAAAGAGTCCCGGATAAGGGGTCATCTACATGTACAAAGCTGGGTGGGATTTGAGACACAACCGTGGCAATAAGCGCA
Organism: Lerista edwardsae; assembly: GCA_029204185.1. Lineage (NCBI taxonomy): Eukaryota > Metazoa > Chordata > Lepidosauria > Squamata > Scincidae > Lerista > Lerista edwardsae. The sequence goes on from JAJKFI010000090.1 coordinate 3,157,384, forward strand.
GTGTGACTGGCTGTCCTGGCTTCCGCGGCACGTAAACTGAATTTGTTCTGAACCGTGTGTCTCCGATCTTGCTCTCTCTCCTCTAAATCCGTCACCGCTTCTCTTATTCCCGGTGCCTGGATCCACCGCCCACCGCTCTCGTTCTCCCGGTGGCGCGCTCTAGACGAGCTGTATGCTCAGAAACTGAAGTACAAGGCCATTAGTGAGGAGTTGGACCACGCCCTCAATGACATGACTTCCATGTAAATACCGTGTCTGGGAGGAGGGGGCGGGGCTTGCGTGTGGCCCTTGGCTTGGGCGTGCCTTGTGTGCTGGGGGGGGGGAGGAGCCAGTTGGCGGGAGTGGCGCTTAATGCAATGACTTGCTCAAGTTAGGCTGTTCACCGCGGGGGCTCTGGAGGGGTTCACCAGGCTTGCGTCCCCAGCCGCGCACCCCTTGGTTGATGCAAAAACGTACAGTACACAGAACCGGACAGATGTGGAGAGCCAATGCATTTCGAGGCTGTTGAATGCGCATTAGCCAGGCAACTAAATGGGCTGGCAGGGGAAGCTTCGCGGATGCATCGAGACTCTGCAGAGCCTCTTGACATTGTGCGTCCACAGGAAACCTTTTGTGTGTTCCCCTCCCTAAGACATTACAGTGTAACCCCAGCATCTGCGGATAACATACTCTGTGGATAACATACTCTGCGGATAACATAGTTCTGGAATGGATTCTCTGCGGATAAAAACGTGGACCTTCACAGTTTTTTTTGCAAATTCTGCCATCTGGTCTGAAAGATTGAGCTCTGGATTTGTACCCTGGCAAAGGCAGGGTGTCTGTGTGCCGATGCAGCTGAAGAGATGGCTTTACAAGCTGGCTTTTCTCCAGTTGGAGAACTCCCCTCTGCCACAGACTTTCTTGATGGCCTTAGGCAAGCTGCTTCTTCGTGGCCTCAGCCTTCCAATACAAGGAGACTATCGTGTGTTGACCTCGCAGCATTGTAGGACAATGTCCAGGCAATACATGTGCAGTCCTTGGCAGAAAAAGATTTTTTTTCAGTGTCTGGTCAGTGACTGTGAGATGGAATTTGCTGCCTGCTGCAGTTCAGCTCAAAATCCTCACATGTCAGAGCCCCTTCTAAGCCAGGGTGCTCTCAGCACATTCCAGAACTCCCAGGGAGCGCAAGGGCAGACTTAACAAAACAAAAAACCAAGTCTCTAGTCCTCATGGTCTCGGAAACACCTGAAGCGGGATGGTTTTTTTGTTGCGAGGTGGCTGGTGCCGCCTTGGAAGTTAGTGAGCCGGCAGAGCTTTGATTTCAGGGATGCCAACAACAAGGAGTGGCTCCGTGCCACAATTGGCAAATGGTCAGCCCTCTGCTTGCTTTATGTAATCGATTTTGAGCCTAGAGCCGACTGTCTCACGGGAGGGAGCCGGAATGGCCAGTGTATAGATCGCCAGTCCCGGCAACAAAGCCCAGTCCTACTTAACACGAGACGATCGAGCTGTTCCGGAGTCTCGGAACGGCCCGAGCTGGAAGCCTCTACCTCTTTCCCGAACAGACGGCCATCGTGCTTCTCGGAATTCCTCTCCCACTACATTTGAAGGAGCATTTTGCCCCCCTCCCCGGCCAGCCTGTACAGCCTCAAATGCATTGGGCCTATCGATGAACTCTCTGTGTCACTGTCTGTATTTTGCATTGCAGTTTTGGGGGTGGGGGTGGGAGTGCCTCTGCCGTGGCTTTCCTGTCTTGTGCGTTCGTCTGCCTTGCCAGTGTGGAATCTCTCGCCTTGCCCCCTTGGGTGGCACTGCAACTAATACCGTTCTCCCTGCTCTGCCCCCCCCCCGGCGGATGTTGTGATATTAACAGTTTGGGGTGCCCTGTGTGTGAATTACAGGCAGCAACAGGGATGCTTGGCCGGGGGTGAGGGGAGGGGCGTGTATTTGCCTGGCAGCATCCTCTAAACACTCTTGAACCTTCTCGTGTGTTTTTGGTTTGTGAATCTGACTTGACGTGTGCCTCTACCTTCCCCCCCCCCATGGAATGCATCCCTTCGAGACCGGCTTCTGCCCACCCTCTTCCCAAGGCTTGCTGTGTGTGAGCCCCTCCTCCCCAGCTGATTTCCTTAAACCAGTCTCCCTTTTTCTCTCCCCCCCCTCTGTTTCATGCAGATAAAACTTGTGATTCCAAAAAGCCTCTTAGTGGCTCTTCTGCACCTCTGTTCACTCTTGTGTATCTCCATCTCCACCCCTCTTCTGCTCCTGTGACCCAACACTCTGGTCTTCCAATCGTACACAACGCTTCTCTCCCCCCCACTCCCTCGTGGAGCATCTATGGGAGCAGGATGTGCTGGGGGGGGTGTGTGTGCGCGGACTTGCCAGCCGTTGGATTCCTGCCCCTTCTCTTCCCTCTCCCCCCCCCCCGCCCAGCCTGTGTCGCACTCTGCCTGCAAACAAAGCCATCTTTATGACCTCCGGCGTGCCAGACTCTGCTGGGTGTGGAGGAGTTGCTTCCCGCCACACAAGGGGGGGGAGAACCTGGGAGGGGGGATTCTTCTCTGTATGGCCAGTAGAGCCTCTGGGGGCTTGATGCAGCCGGGGAGGGAGACCCAATTTGGGGAGGGCGTATGTGTCTCAATCTGTGCATCGTGAGCACTGTATCACTGTGGTGTTGTTTTTTTTGCGAACAGATTGTGTGTACCATCCACGGTATGTAATAGACATCATGCACTAGAGACCCCGGGTTTGATTTTTTTCCCTCCCTCCCCTCATCTCTGCTATACCCTGTGTCAGCTTTCCTCTGGCCCCCGTTGCGGGTTGGTGGAGCTTCATTCCAGGAAGAGAGCCTGTCGGCATGGCTTGGTGCTGAGGTTTGCTGGCCCAGGCTCCAGAACCTACTTGCAGCCGGGAGAGGGGGTTCTGAGCAGGCGCCAAGAGGTATTGGCTCTTAAGAACATCAGAGAAGCCCGGCTGCATCAGGTCTAAAGGCCCGTCTGTTCTGGCTTCCTGTATCTCACAGTGGCCCACCAGCTGACTCGGGTGGAGCCCACAAGGGACCTGTATCCAGTGATGTCATCTGCAGATGAGGAAGCGGAACGCTGGGCGGGACTTGCGTGTGATTGGCAGCCCGCCCGTTCCGTTCTGCCGCCTGCCTGCCCGCCCGCTGTGCGGGCTGCCCCCGGTTGGCGCGCCCCACCGCTGCTCGCCCAGGCACCCGGCATGCCCCCCACCTGTCCCCCCCCAGCGAGCAGGCGCCCCCTCCAAGGCCAGGGCAGGTGGCGGAACGGGACGGGCGGGCAGCCAATCACACGTAAGCCCCGCCCAGCGTTCCGCTTCCTCATCTGTAGATGACACCACTGCCTGTATCCTGTGGCCACTCCCCTGCACCTGGCATTCAGAGAGAGCCCACGTCGAAAGCCAGGAGGTGGCACATGCCCACCATGGCTTGCAACCTGTGCTGGGCTTTGCCCCCGTCAGTCTGTCCAAACCCCTCTGAGAGGCATCCAGGCCAGTTGGCAGCCCCTGGCATTGGCCGGCTGTGCTTCTCACCCCAAGGGGGGGGGGGACTTCAAGCGACCTCACTCTGTGCTCTGTCATTCTGACAGCCTCGAGAAGTGGGCCTTAGTCAGTGGTGGGATTCAAATGAATTAACAACCGGTTCTATGACATCATAGCCGGAGCCCCCCCCAAAAAACCCCGAAGCCAGCCCAGGTAAGCAAGTGGGCGGGGCCCGGCCATTTAACAACCGGTTCTGTGGGCGAACCTGGGCGAACCCCCTGAATCCCACCACTGGCCTTAGCACTGCAGGGGTGTAGAATGGTTGGGTCAAATGTGTGCTGCTGGTACAGGAACCTGGGACAGTTTGCCTCTGGGAAAGGGGGAGATCAGGGGTGCCCCTTGAGTCTACTACTCATGCTCCATCCATGCGTCCTTGCAGGGAGGGTTTTCTGGCCCTGACTCTGCACAACGGTGCCCACCCTCACCCCTGACCTAGCTCAGGCTGTCATGCTCCTGAGCTGGTGATTGGCTTACCCCTGAGCAAACTAATGCCCGCAAGGCAGGCGTTTGAGCGCCAGCCAGGCAAAACGGAGAGCGTTGGAAACGGCACCGAAACGAGCTTTGCACGAAGCCCTCTAAACATCTGATGAGGTGGAAAACGTTTGCCTCTTTCTGCAGATTGGGGGTGGGTGGGAAATCAAGTGGAGAGCCCTTCGTGGCTTGGGGGCCACTGCCAAAAGGCTCTGCTGCCAGCCCACAGCCAGCCAGACGTCCTCAGAGGCCTTGCGGAGACTGTTGCTTGGGTGGGTCTGCCCGGACTATACCCACGCTCTTCCACTGTAAGCTGCCCTTGGAATGGTTTCAGGTGACCACATGGCTGGATTCCCAGCTGCAGTTGCCGGGCAGATGCTTCCCGGGGACAAGACTTGGCTCTTTGGGCTACCTGCTGGCCCCACAGCCCTTTTAACCTGCGTTCAGAGGGTCGGCTCTGCAGCCCCAAACTCCTGAGTGTGGAAGAGGGGCAGGTGCTGCCTGTATTTATGCGTCTCCCCCCAACCCCAGGCAGTTTTCAGTAGTGGAGGGAGAGAATCCTGTTTGTTTCAGCACCTGCCTTTTTTTGGGGGGAATTGGAACACCTGCGACACAGGTGCGGCGGTGTGCAGCGTGGCAAGCAGTGCGGTGGTGGGGAAATGGCTGCTCAAAACCGTTTTTGTGGCCGTGAAGCAAGACCGGAGGTGGAATTTGGGCTGCGGCCGGCTTCTCTGTGCAGTTGGAGCCAAAGGAATAAAAGCATCGACGGGTTTGAGAAGCAGTTCAATACACGAAAAGGCACACACAGGTATTTTTTAAAAAGGACTACCAAAGCGTGAGATGGAAGCCATTGAACGCTGGCCTGAATGGGGACCCAGGGAGCAGCCTTCTGCTACATCGCAGAGTCTGCCTGGGTCAGTATTGCTGGACCCCGGCCGGGAGCATCTCTCCATGGTTTTAGGCAGTTGGGGGTTGGAACGCGCTGCGGGGCTGTTCTCCTCTGCTCCTGTGCAGGCCTCAGGCCTGGGAGTAGGCCCTATCGGACCTGTCCCCCCTCCCGACGATCCTCTGATTCAAGTAACGCCAAGGGAAGAATGGGGGTGGGGGTGGGAAGGAGCAGGGAACAACACAGGGAGAAGAAAACGAAGGAAAATTACAAACGGCACATAGCCTCAAGAAAAACGCTGAGCTCTGTGGAACGCGGCAGTTAACCGACCTGTCCCTTAAGGAGGCAGGGCCGGACTGGGGACGGGATGCCCCCTACAGGGAGATGCCTCAAACCTGTTTGCCGGCCCTGCCTCCTGGAGTAGGAGGGGCATACCCAGAGGTCTCGAGTGGACCCCCTATTCCTCCCCCCAGAGAAAGGGGGAGGCATCTGACGGACCCTGTTGGATACCAAGAGATTCGAGTTCGGCTCCTTTCACTAGTGCCAGACTTCATAGTAACATTTTCTGTCCTCTCCGATAAGAACATTTAAAGTGAACTGTACTAGGAGTGGGAAGTGGGCAGAGGGGGTTCTGGGAGGAGGCAGGATCTGCAGCTTCCTTTATTGGGGTCGTGGCACAGGGTTGAAGACCCCTGATTTTAGGCAAATGTCTGGCTGGGGGATGCTACTAAGGGTTTGGCCCTGGGGTCTTTTTCTGTGCAAATGATGGGCTGAGCAATGGACCCTACAGGAAAATATTTGGACCCAGTGTGCAAACATAGGGGAGGGAGGGGAGCCCAACCCCTCAGAGGTGATGGCACTGCCAGAAGACCCCCCGTCTCTAATAAACAGAGCTGTGACTTTAGCAGCCCTGGGCAGTTTCACATGGAGGGAGTTGTTGATGCTCACCTGCTTCTTGGCCACGAAGGATTTGGACGGTCCAAGAAGTCTGGTCAGTGTAGTGGAAGAAGAATATACGCCAGCTTTGACAATCCAGCCGGGGAGCAGATGGAAAGGCCTGGCTGGGCTCCCTGGTGTTGGGTGCCGGAGACCTGCAGTGCCATAGATCAGTGGGGGCTTTTTTTTTTGCAACGGGTGTGCCATGGAAGGTCCGCAGGGGGTGCCGTAGGAATTGGGAGCACAGCTGTTGAAAAATCTCTGCCAACACTGCAGCTCGGTTTCTAAGACAGCTGGACTTGGGGGCAGATGCTCCATAGCTAGACGCCCTGAAAAAAACAGAAGCTGCAGAACCAGAGGTCTCCTGGAGGTGAACTCGCAAGAGACGAAGACTGTGGTGGTTGGAAGGAGAAGTGCTGACAGTCACTGCCGCAGTGGGTCTCTCTGCCTTGGAGGCCGTGTCTTGGAGGCCTTCGGAATGGGGCCGGGGTGGGGAGACGTCCGCACATCCCGGCCGTCCAGAGGAGGAGGATCTGGGAGCCATGCCCTGGCTGGGAGCGGTTGTCTGCAGGCTCATTTGTGTGGCTCCTGCAAAGGCCTAGATCGGCGTGGTTTCGGGGCCGACTCGAGGGTTGAGCCCCTGCCTTTCCAGGTGGGATTGGTTTCTCGGCAGGAAAAGTGGGGCTTGCGGGCCGGCCGAGGCCTTGCTTTGCTCCAGACTCCTGAAGAGCACCCGCCGGCAGGATGAGGCCGTATTGGGCTTGCCAGGTCAGCAACCCAGCCTGTTGCTAGCTTGAAGCAAGAGGAGGCTTCCGCCAGAGCCCAAGAAGCCCAGTTCTGTCGATGAGTTTGGCAGAGTCGATCCAAGCCACCGACAGCGAGGCAGCCCCAAGCCCCGGTCCTCTAGGGCGGTGCTCTTCCCCCTTGGGGTCAGGGCGCCAGTGGGGTTGCCAGGCCTCAGTGGTGGTGTCGCAGCAGCTTTGGGCACAGAACGGGTCGAAACCTGCCGGGCAAGAGCACCACCAGGTAAAGGGGGAGGCGTCTGTTCCCGCAGGGCAGGATCGGTTCTGCTGCCTGGGTGGCAGCGGGAAGTGAGGGGCGTGGCCTGGCGCTCGAGCCCACCTGCGTTGGAGCCAGTGGTGCCCTGCAGCTGGCAGTCTAGCCGTTGCCCAGCCAAGCCGGCACTCGAGGGCTCGCCTTCTCCCGTCCTGCTCCGCCTTCCCTGGGTGTCTTTATCTCCTCGCTTCTGGGCAAGCTGCTGACAGGCTCGAAACTGCAGCGTCATGGTGGAGACACGGCCGGGCCCGGGACTTGGCCAGATTTTCTCCCGGCCATCCTATCTCACAGCCCAGCTGCTTCCTCCCCCCCCACCCCCCATGCACTTGCTGTGCCGCGTCGCGAGCTTCCAGCAGGCACCCGGGCGAAGGCCAGGCCCCAGCATGGCAAGTGGAAGCGCCCAGATCCAGCCTGCGACCTCCCCAGTTTTGAAAGGGGCGGGGCTATGGGGAGGGCGGGAACCCCGAGGAGTCCCCACCAGCGAGGGCCGACGGTATGGGGCCAGGAGGAGCCTATACAGAACTGCTGCAAGCTGCCGTGTCCGGCTTGCAGGGGTGGTTCTGAGTGGCCTTGCAAGGGCAAAGCTTGGCCTAGTCGTGGAATTTGTGGCACAAGGACCAAAGTGGCGCCCATAACGACAGAGATTTGAATGTCCTGGGTGGGCTTGCTGCTAAAAGTGGGGGTGGCCGTCTCTCCAATGGGGCATCGCCGGTTTAGGCAGACTTGCCGCAGCCTCCTATCGGGGCACCCCGTGTCGGATGGGTTTCCCTCATCCCGGCCATCCGGCTGGCTCGTTCTTGCTGTGCTATGACCAGTGATGTCATGCAGGGGGAACGCGGGGGAACTCAGTTCCACTAGTTAAAATTAGGGCTGACTCCGCCCACTTCACTCTCCCCCCTCCCAGTTCCTCTGCAAAGAGCTTTTCTTCTTGGTTGGCCGGCACTCAGAGGGTTAAAGGGAGCGACTCCGGATTCCTGGGGGGGGGGCGGCGAAGGCAGTGATGTCATTCAGGGGGAACGGGCCAGAATGGGCGTTCCGGATCCTAACGGGCTCCGTGGCTGGTTCCGGGTTCCCGACAAGTGCCGATCAAAAGTGAGTTCCTGTTCCTAAATCATTTGAATGACACCACTGGCTATGACCGATCCTCTTGGGAGACGGAGGCAAGAGTCTGGAGGCCCCCAGATCGGCCATCTCCGTCTTCCGTGGGAATGGCGCCTTCCTGCCCAGGGACCCCCATCTCTAGTTGCCAGGCAGGAGCGGTCCAGGGGGCCTTCCCCACGCTGTAGGGCAGCCCTCTGTGCAGGTAAGGAAGGAGCCCTCTCCACCCCACTTAACCCATTAACTCACCTTGGAGGTGGAGCCCAGTGCTGCTTCTTGCTTCAGACTCTTAACAAGTCCTTCCCCCCCCCCACAATCTCTTCCTTTCTCGCCTTATTGCTTCCTTCTCGAAGGCCAGCTAAGCCCTCTGTGGCCTGAAACCAGCTGGGTTAGCAGGTAGAGCGGCGGCGGCGGCAAGGAGAGCCCATCCAACGGAACTTGACTAACTTTTCCCTTCTTGTTTTCTATTTTTTCTCTCTCATTTATTTTCCCTCCTTCTCCTCCTCCTCCCCTGTTGCCGCTGCAGAGCGTCTGTACAGCCAGCTTGAGAAAAACCGCCTGCTCGCTAGCGAGCTGAAGCTTACGCTGCACGATCTGTGTGACTGAGGAGGGGGTCCCGCAGATCCCGTTTTTTTTAAACGCCGCCTTTGGCTGCCGGCTGCCGTTTTGAAACAGGAGCGCTCTTAAGATGGCCAGACGACCTTTACTTGTTTGGCCGCCTTAGGGCAATTACTGCCGTGTTTAACGAGGGGCACCTGCTTGCTTTTCCTTCCTAATGCACTTGCTTTCCAAGTTTTTAAAAATACATTATTAGTCCTCCTCCCCCCCCCCCACCTTGCTGCAGAAAAGCCACTAGCTCTTGTCGTGACTCGGGGTGGGCGTGGGGGGGCTGACCTGTGGCTCCCTAGTGGCTTCTCCCTTGCTTTGTAGGGCTGGGGTCAGGCAGACGTCAGACCCAGATCTGCTGGTGCTGATCTCCTAGAGGAAGGATTCTCAACTCCCAATTGCTTAATAAAGAGAGAGGGTTTGGGTGCACTTGTCTAAGCTAGGCTGAGACACGTAAATCCACCTGCGGAAGGACTGGAGCAGTTTCAGGCCAGAGGCAGGCGGCCGGGGGTTATCACGTGCTCAGAGGCACCCTCGTCCGTCCTTGCGTGCTGATCATTGCTTGCCCTTCAGGGTGGTGGATCACCAAAAAGCAAAGTGGGATCTGGCAGCACGGAGATAAGACACCCAAGTAGATCCTTCGGGCCTGAAGTCTGTCTGCCCTGCTGCAGAAGGCATAGCAGTAGCCCTTCTCTTCAGCAGGGGGCGGGGGGGGGGGCCCCTCAGCCTCTTCCTGCTAGATTAGCTGCTTCTCTGACCCCTTTCTGCAGATCTGTGGTCTTTTTTTTTTTTCCCCTGTAGCTGGAGTCTGTCTCGTCGGCTCCCCATGCATGGAGCGGCTGATGTGTGTTCCATTTTTTGTGTGTGCGTGTACCAATAAAACCACTGGCCCACTTTGAGACGTGCCTGGGGTTTTTCCTCTTTTCTGAGCGTTGTCTGTTGAGCTACCGTGGTGGTGGTGGGGGAGGAGGTCAGGTAGGTGTCGGAGCCCCGCCTTCCGGACGGAGGGGAGCCCCTGCCGCAGCAGCCGTTGGAACGAGACAAGCCAGCGCGGAGCGATGGAGGCGGCTGGTGCGTTCTTGGTTCTGGCGACGATTTTGGTACCTGGGGAGGCCTGTGTCGCACCCGCAGCCCCTCTGAAGCTCCCCGGGCTGGCTAGGAAGGCTTCTTGCTTGGCTCGACCGTCCCACTGTTCGGAATGCATGGGGTGTGTGTGCTGTCTGTGCTCTGCCTCGTGGGTGCAGGACGAGGCTCTGCTACTCCCTGCCACATGATTTCGTGACACGGGAGCAAGACACTTCTGACACGGGCTTGCGATTAAACTCACGGGCAGTGGGTTTTTAAGTATTCTCTGCTGAAATGAGCTGTTGCCTTGTTCATTCCTCTCCTTGGGGTCTGAAGTATTAATCTACCTACCGCCATGGGAGAGTGTCTGGGAGGAACTGAGTGGGAGGCTGAACTGCGCCCCCCTGCATGCTAACCTGGCTGGAGCAGTAGCCCTCTTTTTTTTTTTTTTTCTTGCAATGGCAAAGAAGCCCTTCAGGAATGGAGGTGGCCCACGCTCCCCCTCCCCAGCAAGCCCGTTGCTTACGCTTGGCAGAATTACAGAGGGGTGTGTGTGGAGGGGGGCAGGGCTGAGAATAATTTTCCCTTGGCGGAAGGAAGTGCTGTAATGGCGGGTAGGCCTGCACAGGAAAAAAAAAACCCCAAAGGCTGCATGGAGTGCCTAAGTCACGTTCCTCGGAGCTTCTAGTCCTGGCAGACTCCCAGGCAGTGCTGAAGAGGGGGGTACGGATGGTGAAGCCCGTCCTTGCCTGTCCCAGGACTCTCCAAACCAGCACACACAGCTTGTGAAAAACATTGAACACACGATGCAGAATTTGGACAGCCAGGCTCTTTAACTCGCAAGGGGAGCAGGCAGGGGAACCTCTGCTGTGTTGACACAGGCACAGGACTCCTGGCACGGGGCAAGAGGCACAAACCACGCCCTTGCGAGTCCTTGGCTTTGTGTGGCTGCGCTGCTGCAAGAGCACTGGGTGCTGGCGGAGGTGCCTGGGGGGTGGGTGGATGAACATACTTCTTGAGCCGGGCCTGTGCCTCATTAACCATCTCCACTCTTCCTTCCAGATAAGCTGAAATGCACCAAAGAGGAGCACCTCTGCACACAAAGGATGCTGGACCAGACCCTCTTAGACCTGAACGACATGTAAAAGGACACCCCCCCCGCCCTACAGCCAGCCAGCCTCTCCTCCCTGCTCGTGCATTGCCCCCCCCCGCCCCGCCTCCTATGCCAGAGCCCGCCTGCTCTGTCTTAAAAGCTGACCTCTAACCCTGGTTGGGGGGGGCGAGACAGGGAAGCGTTGAAGGGTAACCTCTTTCCCCTATTTTTGTTGCCAACATAACCAAAAGCTGCCTCGCTTGTTTGGTCGCCTTCTTCTCTCCCTCTCCCCCCCCCCCCCGGTCAAAGATTACAGACTTCCAGGCTAGGCCACCACCACCATCGAGGGACAACGTGCCCACATAACTGTATTTTGGGATGGTGTAACCGAGATGTACACTTCTTTGCGTGTAGTAATTCTGTCGGCAATTGTCCCCTTGTGAATAGTGCACGTCGCATCAAAGCTCTTTAAAAACCATAGGCTTTAAGGCTTGCAAATAAATCCCACTCTTTTTCTCTCTCGCGTCTGGGATAGCTTGATCTCTCTCTCTCTCTTTTTTTTTTTTCTCCTTTCCCTGCTCCTGTTTGTGGGAAGGTCATAAATGATCAGACTTTGGCCAGCAGAACGGATAACCCGCCTTGCTCCTCCCCGTGGGATTTTTTATTTGGCAAGGGGATTTGGCTGGGCACACAACTGGCCCCCTTGTCAACTTTGGCCTAGGAATTTATTTTCTTTTGCTTCCGGCAAGTGTTGAAATTCAGAGCAGCGGCCTTGCCAAAAAGCTGCTGTCCTAACTCCTGTGCTTCGAAGGCTGTCTCTGCAGGTGGGGGAAATGGCTGTTTTGAAAAAGATCAGGTTTTTTAAAAAAAAGATCCACTTCCTCTAATGCTCTTCTTAACCCATCTCTTTGGACTCTTCTCCCCCCCCACAAAAAAAAAGTTTCCAACTGGTTGCTAATTAAAACAGACTATCCTAGAGCGACCGTGAAGCATCTTCCCCACCCAGCTTGTGCTGTGCCTAGTTTAGCATCTCTCTAGCGTGTGTGTGCATGCACAGGGTGCGGGCTTGTCCTGAAGCTCTAGCAGAGGTGAAGGGTTTCCTCCGCCTTCCTCCCCCCCCCCCAGAGCTCCCCATCATTCTGGGAGTAGCCATGTGGAGGCTGACCCTCACACCGCTCTCCGCTGTTCCACTGCTGTGAGACTTGACATAGCCCGGATGTGGGGTTTTCTATTTTTTTTTATTTTTTTTGCCTTTTGTGTGAACCTCTTGGGCCTCGAAGGAGGAAGAAAGGCGGAGGCTGCGGTGGCTTATCGGGGCCAGCGTCGAGGAAAGAGGAACCATATCAAGTGTTTTGATACTAAAGAAAAAAATGAAACCTTGTCTTTTATTGTCGTGGGGTTTTTTTGGAAATAAACGGAAGCATTCCCTCTACTGGCCGTTCTGTTTTTTTTTATTATTTAATAATGTCGCCTGATCCCTTTGGAAAGAGTTAGGGCCTCTCCAGAGTGGGGGTGGAAGTAAGAGGCATTTGTTTTGACCAACTTCTTATGATGTGCCATTTTCCAGTTCAGATTTTTTTTTTAATTAAGGCATTGGAAGGACAAATGCTGAAGCTCAAATATTTATTATTTATTCGAAGAATTTATACCCCGCCTTTCCTATGCTGCAGCAAATGCCCGAAGTCTCCAAGGAGGGAGCTGTGCTTGAGCGAACATAATAACAAAAGAAGAGCCCTGCTGGATCAGGCCAAAGGCCCATCTAATCCAGCTTCCTGTATCTCACAGTGGCCCACCAGGTGCCTCAGGGAGCTCACAAGACCACAAGATGCTTGCATCCTGTTGCCACTCCCTTGCACCCAGTACTCTGAAGTAGCCCACTACCAATGTAAGGAGGTTGGCACAATCCATCATTGCCTATAGCCCACGATGGACCTCTCCTCCAGAAATCCGTCCAATCCCCTCGTAAAGGCATCCAGACCAGATGCCATCACCACCTCCTGTGGCAAAGAGTTCCACAGATGAATTGCCCGCTGGGTAAAAAAGTACTTCCTTTTATCTGAGGAATGCTGTGTATTGGTACTAATCCCAAGAATGTATGGAAATCATGGCCAGGTGAGGGAAGATCCTTGTGGGTGGTACCCCATTGTTGATGGTGGCTGGGCAGCGAGCCTAAAACAAAATGAAGGTAATCAGCCCTCTTAGTTAGGTATCTTTCTACACCACCCCTATTCAGAAGTATTTTACATTGCCTGTGCTTATGGAGTCTACATATCCATTATGACATTGCCTGGTGTGGACCATCCCTCACCTATGATTAACTGACTGGTGTTCTATCGTGGTGAAGAGACTGAGCTGTGCATCGGGGACTTTGGTCTGAATCTCATCTCTGCTATTGGGAACTCACTCAGCAGCCTTGAGTAAACTGCTCCCTCTCAGGCTGGGATGCAGTAGGGGAGGAATCATAATACTTTTCTTGCCTTGTAAGGCTATAATAGATGACCGTGTCGTGATAAGACATGCACGCTCAGGCAGCGCTCTGCAGAGACTAAGGAGCAGCCCAGTACTTCCTTTTCAGGTCAGCTAAAGAAGCTGTCTTGTGACACTTGGCTTGTCAATTACATTCTGTCGGGTGAAGAACAGCTTGATTTTTTTCCTCCCAAATGTGCTGCCAGCTCAGTTTTATTGGGTTGCCTTCCAGGTCTGGTATGCAGAGACAGAACAGAAAACGCTGTTTCTACCCACTTTCTCTACACCAGAATATAATTACCCATTAGCAAAAACTGCACCGGGTGATCTAAAAGGCCATCTGAGGTGGTCTCCTCCAATAGCAAGGGTGCTCACCTCCACCTGCTGATCTGCCTCTACGGATTCTCTTACTGGTTTGGAGAAAGAGATGGAAGCAGAACAGGAAGTGAGGAGAGGAAGGGTCCTCCACACTTCCTCTTTTGCTCTGATGACCTCTTTGTAATCCAAGGAGCGGGAAGAGCATAGGTATGTGTGTGTGGCACACCCTCTGAGGCACCATGATGTCTTGGGCTGGCTAGGAAATGCATCCCTTATAGCTAAAGCAGGGGCCTCCAAACTACGGCCTTTGGGCTGCATCCGCTGCAAGGGAGCAGAGTGAGCAGAGCGGATTGCTCCGTTGCACTGCCACGGCTCATGCCACTCACAGCGCTCATCCTCCTGTACCTCACAGTGGCCCACCAGATGCCTCAGGGAACCCACATCCTGTTACTGCTCCCTTGCACCTGGCATTCTGAGGTAGCCTAATTCTAAAATAAGTAGGTTGCACCCCCTATATGTATGTAGCCTGTGATGGACTTTTCCTCCAGAAATCTGCCCAATCCCCTTTGAAAGGCACCTAGGGCAGATGCCATCGCCACCTCCTGTGGCAAGGAGTTCCACAGATTCATTACCCACTGGGTAAAGAAATGTTTCCTTTTTGTCCTAACTGTCCTGACACTCGATTTTAGTGGATGTCCCGTGGTTCTGGTGTTGTGGGAGGGGGGGAACATCCCCCCCCATTCACTCTATCCATCTCCTGCAAGATTTGGTACATCTCAATTTTATGCAATTTTGCACATAATTTTGAACATCATCTCCCCCCCCCCCCCCCGGGGCCGGTGGGGTGTACTCATTGTTCATAAGGGGGGGGCCCCAGCCCAGTAATTTTGGTTGCTCTCTTCTGCACCTTTTCCCGTTCCAGGGTGTTTAAGGGGGGAAGAGAATGAATTTCCGCATAAAACATGAGTAAGAGAAGCGACTAGCAGTGACTGCGCAGCAGAGAGCGTCCACAAAAGAAGATCTCCAGTCTGCATTTCTTGCGCAATATTTCCAATTTTCACCCAGGGCTGTCACAGCCATGGAGTTATAATAAACATGGAGGCGAAATGACGTCATATTCTTGAAACTTCCGGTCTGGTCTAACAATATGGCCGACGCAATGGTCTGGTCAATCTAACATCCTTGGGTCTGGTCCCATGGTCTGGTCTAACAATATGGCCGACGCAACTCCATCGGTCTAACAATATGGCTGACACAGATCATTGCCGCGAAGGAGGATTAACTCATAATTAGGTTACCAATGACGTTTCTACACGATCACACGTTTTTATTTTCGTAACTTTTTACTTCAGGAGTAAACGATTCAGTCCTAAACACTACGCGCAAAGCAATCTGAAATGCTTGGAATCAGCATTTTGAGTATAAAAACATGGCCGCTAAGCCCGCCCCCTCTGGCCTCACTTCGTTCCTATCCATGGGCCACCCATAACTCCATGGTCACAGCCGTAATCTAACATCCTTGGTCACAGCCAATCCATTTTTAGTTGAAGAGCCTGTGCCATTCTAGCCTCTTTTTCCCCTAGTCTCTATGATCGAGGCGAACGCCGCAAGGGGAGTGCGCATGCCCGAGGCGAACTTGCGAACCCGCTAACAACAGAAGTCCTGAGATGGTGACGCATGCGTAGAACCGCGGCACGCTTGAGGCTGAGCCCAAAATCCGCCGCCATCTTGTGCCGTCGCTCCGCTTCAGTTGGCGATGCCGGCCGCCTCCTGCGTGGACTGGTCCTCTCCGGCGAGGCCCGTTCTTGTTCTTTTGGCCCTGGTGCTTCTGCCCGGAGCGGCCTGCACGTATAAACTGAACGTGCCGAAAGTGCTGCTGCCGTTCAGCCGGGACAAACGCGTCCCCTTCGTGTTGGCGGCTGAGGGAGGTTGCTATTCCTGGTGAGGGGAGGGGCCTCCCGGAGAGCCGTGGGGGGCGTGGCCAGGGGCGTGGCTTAAGATTGAATGGACAACCTGAGACGTGAGCGGTGACGTCAACGCGTTGCATGGATTTTTAAAAAGCCGCTTTAGCCAGGACCTGATTGGTTTTATTTTCTTAAAATTTGCAACACATTTCTGTAAGGTTAAGCTTGAGGCTGGAGACTAGAAAACTTTAGCTTTATGGATCAGGCACATTGCATTTTCTATTTGTATTGTAGCAAACCTGCAACCCACATTGTGCGGAGAATAACTCGACAGGTCCCTGCCCCAAGGAGCTTACAATGTTGACAATTTTATCTTTACGGCGCCAGTGGTTTTCAGCCTTTTTTCATCTCATGGCACACTGAAAAGGGGCTAAAAATTTTAGGGCACAGTATCATTTTTTTGACAATTGACAAGGCACACCAAATGGCTAGTGGGGAGGGAAGTTCACATCCACCCATGGCTTTACTAATAAATGACCCTCCCCAAACTCCTGCGGCACACCTGCAGACCATTCGTGGCACACTAATTGAAGATCACTGTTTCTGAATACCTGTATGTAAATATGTTGAACAACACTTCTTGAAGCAATTCATGTAGCAAGAGGAATGAGAAGTTGGGGTTCCCTATCCCAAGGAAGCTTGTCCTCGGACAAGCGCGGCTCTTCAGCTTAGAAACGGAGTTGAGCATCGCCCCCTACAGTCGGTCACAACTAGACCATTCGGTCGCGGGGAAACCTTTACCTTTATCCCAAGGAAGGCTCGGTATCTAAATAAGAAACGTTTTTTTAAAAAAAAGAGACACTGTGTGTGTGGAGAAAATGGCAAAAGGTATAACAGCACTGGAGATGTATCCTACACCTTAGGAGGGAAATAGAGCTTGTGAGCTCGCCTGATAGGATATGAGAGTTTCCCCTCCTATATATAGGAGGGGTGTGTGTGTGTGTCCTCGTCCGTATATAAAGGTAAAGGTTTCCCCAAAACCGAATGGTCTAGTCGTGACCGACTGTAGGGGGCGGTGCTCAACTCCGTTTCTAAGCCGAAGAGCCGGCGTTTTGTCCGAGGACAAGCTTCCGTGGTCATGTGGCCAGCATGACTCTACGCCGTAGCGCACGGAACGCCGTTCCCTTCCCACCAAAGTGGTCCCTATTTATCTACTCGCATTTAGGTGCTTTAGAACTGCTAGGTTGGCAGGACCTGGGACAAGCGACAGGAGCTCACTCCGTCATGTGGTCTCGAACTGCCAACCTTCCGGTCTACAGCTCAGCGGTTTAACCCGCAGCGCCACCGTGTCCTTTTATATAGAGGTCCATATATAGAGGTCCTCTAAATAAAGTATTTCCTTTCTTTGTGGCCACATACCTTTAAATGACCTATTTAACAGGAATTTCCCAAACCCTGTTGTGTAAACCAGCTATGCTAACAGAGGGGGCAACAGAGGAAATTGGAAAGGGTGGGGGGAAGCATATGCAATGATTTTTACATACATGTACCTGTACACAAAACCTTCCTTGGGAATAGGGAAAAAGAGAGCGAGACCCATCATTTTTGAGAGCTGATGTACTGTAGTGGCAGACTAAGAGGTTCTGTACTGTAGGTTTTCCTGTGCCAATGCAGCTGCAATGCAATCCCAAGGTGAAGGAAAAAATTATCGTACCTTGAGGAGACCTCTGTGACTTCCCCCCCTCCCATGCAAGTTACGGCACATGTCCTGTTGGCATGGCTGTATCGGCACTAGAAAGATGGATAGGATTGGGCCCTAAGAGCCCAATCCTGTGCCTGTCTACACAGAAACTATAGTCAATGGGGCTTACTCCCAGGTAAGTGTGGATAGGGTTGTAACATAGTGCCACAATCCTAAACACTTGGGAATAAGCTCCATTGAACAAAATGGGACTGAATTCTGAGTGTATAGGCTTCTACTGTAAGTTACAAAAGAGGACTTCCCTGTTTTTATCTATACAATGAATTCTCACCATTAGCCTTAGGCAAGCCACCCCCTCTCCACCTCAGAGCACAATCCTAACCTGGAGTTAGGCTGGCACTGTTAGGCCAGCAAAGTCTGGCCGGCACAAGGGACACCATAACGCACGTTTGGACCACTCCTGGAGTCAGAGATGATGGCTCACGTCTGTATGCTGCACTCTCGTGACTCCGAGAGTGGTCCAAACATTTTACAGTGTCCCTTGTGCCGGCCAAACTTTGCTGGCTAGGATTGCGCCCTCAGTTTTATCCTTCTGCAGCTTCCTTTCCTTGTAAGGAAAGAGTACCCCTGAAATTCTTTGCATGCTCAGGAACTCTTTACAAATGCACAGTGGGGTCGTTTTTCTGTTTTGTAGGTACGCCACCCGCCATGACACCATCACCATTGAGCCCGTGTATGAGAATGGCACCAGTTGCTCCCAGAAAGCTGTGCTGACCACTCGCTCCACGCAGGCCACAAAGCTAGCCAGTGTGGTCATGGCAGAAGAGATAGGTAGGAGGCATGAAAAAGGGGGATGCTTGAAAGGGACTGAACGGCATTTGACACAGCGAGACTGACGAAAGCGTCTAAGGTTGCCTTGAGAGTACAATCATAACCTGGAGTTGGGCCGGCACAGTTAGGCTGGCAAAAGGGTCACTCTTGGAATCAGAGAGGCCAGCACATACACATGTGCCATCCTGCCCGACTCCGAGAGTGGTCCAAACACCACTCCCTTGTATCTGGCATTCTGAGGTAAAATTCTGAGGTAA
>JAJKFI010000090.1:3179819-3197989 GCA_029204185.1 Lerista edwardsae
GAGAGAGAGAGAGAGAGAGAGAGAGAGAGAGAGAGAGAGAGAGAGAGAGAGAGAGAGAGAGCACAACTGACCCAAGGTCACCTAGGGAGCTTCATGTCTGAGCGGGGATTTGATGCTGAATCTTCCAGCTTCCGAAGCAACATGTCCTCCTTCTATTTGAACGACACGAACATACACTGAAACGATCTCGGAAATGGCCTTTCGTTCTTCCCCATAATCGCTGAGATGTGGTCTCTTTAGGATTTTAAAATACTCCGAAGCAGAATATTCCCCACCAGACTATGTCATGGAGATGGAAAGGGAGGAAAAACAAGGGGATCGGATCCTGGTGTCAGGAATTAAAACAGGAGCGGCCGTCATCAGAGTCCGAATACAGGAGGCTACGTACAAGGTGGGTTGTCGTTGGCTCTCCGGACAAAGTGTATGTCATTAGCGGTGCTGCAAGGCCATTGACCCATTGCTATATGCACTCAGGCATCAGACCTCTCCCAGGTGAGACGGCTGGGCTGGATGACACACTGGTGAACCTTGAAGGAGCCCAGCTGGGATGCATACAAGCATCCTTAGGCTTGACGAAAGCTCAGTGCGGTCATTGCCCTGTCCAATTGGACGTTCTGTGACATAAGAACATCAGAAGAGCCCCACTGGATCGGGCCAAAGGTCCGTCTAATCCAGCTTCCTGTGTCTCACGGTGGCCCACCAGGTGCCTCATGGAGAACCCAAGACAAAAAGATACTTGCATCTTGTCACCCCTTCCCTGCATCTGGCACTCCAAGGTAGCCTACATCTCACATGTATGGTGTTAATGGTGTTAGGTTGCACCACCCATCATGGCCTGTAGCCTGCAATGGACTTTTCTTCCAGAAATCTGTTCAATCCCCTTTTAGTAAGAACATAATAAACGAACAAAAAGAAGCTGAACCTGCCAAAATTTTCCCTTGTGTATAATGGTGAAAGATATAGGCACTCTGTCCCCGTTTGTATTTGGCAACTCCGATATGCCTACTGAGGCACCAAGGGTGGGGGTGGGGAGCTGTGTGTGGCCTCTCTGCACCTCAGGGCAGCTCAGGAAGCAACCAGCATTTGATTATCCGCGGGTTTTGCTATCCGCGGGGAATCCGGGAACAGGTCTCCCCTGGATACCAAGGGCCAACCTGTAAAAGGAATGCAATTGTAGCTTCTTCCTCTGATTCTCTCCTCACTCCCACACAGGCTGATACAGGTGCTGTCATAGTGAAGCTTCACACACGCACACGCACACACACACACACACACACACACACACACACACACACACACACAAGCAAGCACAATACCGTATAAGATGCGTGGACCTCATTTGCAGTATGAATCCAGCCTTGGCTCTTGACCTGAAGGATTAATGAAAAAGAGGCAGCAGCATTTTCTCAAACTGTTCTGCATTTGGAATGGCTCCTGAGATGAATCATACCTGCTGGATCTGTGCCTGTCTCCCGTTGGCACTGGGTTAACAAGTGTCTCTTCTTGTTTGTTTGTTTCATCAGAAAGTTGCCGCTGCGTTGGTGCGCCTGTTAGTGCTGGAGAACATCTTCTTAATCCCCTCCTACGACATCTACCTGCTCGTTGGGGCCTACATCAAGTACAGAGTTGGCAAATTAGTCCAGGGCAAAATGATAGGTATTTGTGAGTGGGTTTTTTTTTCCCCATTCACCTCCCGTTTTCTTAATACCTTTGGCTAGGGTTACCGGATACAAATGGAAACAGAGTGCCTATACTCTATATGGAAGAGGGAATTTTGGCAGGTGCAGCTCAACATGGAATGGTTTAAGAACATAAGAAGAGCCCTGCTGGATCAGGCAAAAGTCCCATCTAGTCCAACTTCCTCTATCTCACAGTGGCCCACCAGATGCCTCGGGATGCACACAAGACAACAAGATCCCTGCATCTCATTGCCACTCCCCTGCATCTGGCATTCTGAGTTAGCCTACTTTTAACATAAGGAGGTTGCATCACCCATCATGGCCTGTAGCCTGCAATGGACTTTTCCTCCAGAAAGCTGTTCAATTCCCTTTTAATAAGAACAAAACAAACAAAAAAAGCCAAACCTGCCAAAAATTCCCCCTTCTATACACTGGTTAAAGATATAGGCACTCTGTCCCAGTTTTTATCTGGTAGCTCTACATTTGGCACTCCTTTTCCAAATGGAATTTATTGTTTCCTCTTTTTCTACCATCGATGCAAACAGGGCTTTCTCTGCTGTGGCCCCCACACTATGGAACTTCCTTCCCCTGGAGATTTGGCTGACTCCTTTCCTGCCTTTATGACCAGTGAGCCAGGTTTCTCTAGGGACAGTCTATTTCCATGTCAACTGCCCAGCTATTAAGCTCAACAGTAGGGGCCTGGCCCACCATCAGCAGAGCTTCATTTAACAGGCTCTAAGGATGGTGGCCTTCTTGGCTGCGGTCCTTGGTTGTGGAACTCCTGCTCCAAAGATTTGAGGGGTCCCCTCCCTCACGGTCTCCAAAAACAGGGTTCGGTGGATATCAGTACAATGAAATGAACCCAGGAGGCGAGATTGTGAAGATCGGGGGTGTCAAATTCATTTCATAGAATGGGGCACAATAGCATTCATGGCTCCTGCTGAGGGCTGGCTGGAAGTGATGTCATTAAGCAGGGAGTAATGTCATTAACTCCTGCTAACCTAGCAGTTCGAAAGCACCTAAA
This sequence comes from Lerista edwardsae, assembly GCA_029204185.1. Taxonomy (NCBI): domain Eukaryota; kingdom Metazoa; phylum Chordata; class Lepidosauria; order Squamata; family Scincidae; genus Lerista; species Lerista edwardsae. The sequence continues at coordinate 3,182,523 of JAJKFI010000090.1, forward strand.
TGCAAGTAGATAAATAGGGACCACTTCGGTGGGAAGGGAACGGCGTTCTATGCGCTACGGCGTAGAGTCATGCCGTCACATGACCACAGAAGCATGTCCTCGGACAAAACGCCGGCTCTACAGGCTTTGAAACGGAGATGAGCACCGCCCTCTACAGTCGGTCACGACTAGACCATTCGGTCGTGGGGAAACCTTTACCTTAATGTCATTAAACAGGGAATTATGTCCTTCCCTCTGTACCACCCAGAGCCTTGGCATAAGAACGTAAGAACATAAAAAGAGCCCCGCTGGATCAGGCCAAAGGCTCACCTAGTCCAGCTTCCTGTATCTCACAGTGGCCCACCAGGTGCCTCAGGGAGCACACGAGACAACAAGATGCCTGCGTCCTGTTGCCACTCCCTTGCACCCGGTACTCTGAAGTAAAAGAAGTGGCACTGCTGAAAGGGCAGCTCTGGGAGAGCAAAATTATAATCAGAGCCAGATAAAACCCTTCCAGGGGCCACTTCCAGCCACATCCAGGAGCCTTAGGTTTGACACCCCTGCTTTAGATTGTGTGTCACTTTGACTGCTCTTGTTGAGTCATACGTTTTTCTGAAGTAATAAGAGGCTAGCGCTAGTGCTCTGATGTGCTAACCAAAGTGCTAACCGAAGGCTAGTGCTCCAATGCCCCTCTTGGCTTAGGGGGGTGATGCCCTTATGAAGAACACGCCTAGCGCAGCAGCCCCGGCGGTAAGGAAACCACTAACCCTTGTCCAACCGTTTCCCCCTGCAGAGGCGGAGCTTCCCCTGGAGCATTACGAGCTCGAACTGTGGGAGGAGGCAAAGGCCCCCGGCGGCTCCGACCTCCAACCCGTGGCCCGACTAGACGTGAACACGGCCACCGTCACCGCCGTGCAGCTGGGACAAGTGAACTTAGTCTTCGTCCACAAAAGTATCCTTTCGCCAGCCTGTGCCAGCCGATTCAGACTTGCCTGTTGCCTCCGAAGGCAGGCAAGCCCCAGGGGCAGTGATGTCATTCAGGGGGAACGGACCAGAACGGGCGTTCTGGATCCTAACAGGCTCCATGGTTGCTTCCGGGTTTGTTTGTTTGTTTGTTTGTTTCTCCAACATTTGAATTTGAACTCAAAAGTGAGTTCCTGTTCCTAAATCATTTGAATGACACCACTGCCCAGGGGTCTTTCAAAGTGCCCAGGGCACCGTCTTCGCTCAGAGGATACGGGTGCCCTTTTATTATTTCCTCTCTCTCCCCCATTTACAGTGAAGCTGAATTCCTTAAGGAAGAAACAAGACATCCACATGCGAGCTGCCTCTGGACTTCCCAACTGCACTATATTTGTCGTTGAAGCTGGATATTTGGGTAACTAATTCCCCCACACACACACACACACACAAGCTCTTGTTTCTGTGCCCAAGGAAACGTGCTGTGGATCTCAATGGCCATTTCACCTGACTCTTCCTGAATGGTTGCAGATATGGGGGGCAGAGCTGGAAGAATGGTAACAATAGGTCAGACCATGCCATTTGTATCCGCTGGGTTGGAACAGGGGCATAACCAAGAGGGGTGCAGAGGTGGGGCAATTGCACCAGGCAACAAGCTTTAGGAAGGCAGCAAGCTGAGCTCGATACTAGTGACCAAAATTGTGAAAAGCTTGGTACGTACAAATAATACCATCATGTTATATAGGTTGCGTCTCCCTTATCTGGACCGCTTGGGATTTTGGATTTGTCTGGATTTCAGAATAATGACATAAACATATATGTCATCAGGGGGGTCATGGTGGCGCTGCAGGTTAAACCGCTGCTGCTGGGCTTGCTGACCGGAAGGTTGGCAGTTCAAGACTGTGCGACGGAGTGAGCTCCCGTCGCTTGTCCCAGCTCCTGCCAACCTGGCAGTTCGAAAGCACCTAAAAATGCAAGTAGATAAATAGGGGCCACTTTGATGGGAAGGGAACGGCGTTTCGTGCACCTTCGCTTATAGTCATGCTGGCCACGTGGCCACGGAAGCTTGTCCTCGGACAAACGCCGGCTCTTACAAATGGAGATGAGCACCACCCCCTACAGTCGGTCATGACTACTGTAGACCATTCGGTCGTGGGGAAACCTTTACCTTTACCTTGTGCTCTTTTCACTGCGACCCTCTGCTTCTGACATGAAATCCGTGCCTTTAATTGCAGGTTTCACAGTCCAGCCTGGAAACAGGTGGATCCTGGAAGTGAAACGAACATACACCATCACAGTCGAGGTGTACGACAAGTCCAGCACCAAGATCTACCCGTCTGATGTGAGTATGTGCCGATCGCCGGAGGGGAGGGAAGAATCAAGGAGCATCTAAAGGCCCTGATCAACTTGCAGTGAGTCCCTGTGCCTGTTTAATCAGAAGCACGTTCCGCTGAGTTCAATGGCTCCCTGCAACTGCATATAGTTTAGTTGCTACCTGCTTTGGGAAAGCTTTGCTCAGCTCTGTGGAACTCCTTGCCACAGGATGTGGCCTAGATGCCTATCAAATGGAATAGGATACATTGATGGAAGGAAAATCCATCAGTGGTTTCGCCTTGTGATGAATGTGTGCGGGCCCCTGGCTTTAGAGGTGGCCTCTGTCTGAGTGACAGGTGCAAAGGAGTGGCAACAGGATACAGGCGTCTGGGATGGACCGCTGTGAGATGCAGGCAGCTGATGGGCCCTGGGCCTGATCCTGTAGTTTAATGAAGCTGTATGTGAATGAATTAAGTAAACACAGTGCAAGTCTGACATTACAATCTTGCACAGGCTTGGGAATAAGGAATCAGTGGTCTTTAGTTCTGCAGAAACTAGATAAGAACATAAGAGGCCCACTGGATCAGGCTGAAGGCCCATCTAGTCCAGCTTCCTGTAACTCACAGTGGCCCACCAGATGCCTCGGAGCACACAAGACAACCAGATACCTGCATCTTGTTTCCACTCCCCTGCATCTGGCATTTTGAGGTAGCTTGCTTCTAAAGTATGGAGGTTGCACTACCCATCACCGCCATTAGATAAGGCCAGTAGAGTTTCCCAAAACTTGTTTGCACTGAGACCCCCTTTTTTCGGTTCTGTTGAGACCTAGGGCTAGAAGTGAAGTCACTAGGTAGGAACTGAAGCCATTGTTTTTAATAAATCACACTTTTTGAAAATCAAAATAACTCTACGCCCTTTTTGCAATTTTCCTGATGCTTTGTATCTAAGTGTACAATCCTAAAATGGAGTTAGGCCAGCATAAACTAAGCCAGCAAAGGTCGGCCTCCACCAGGGCCACCGTAAAGCACGTTTGGACCACTCTCAGAGTCAGGGAGGATGGCGAACGTCTGTGTGCTGGCCTCCCTGACTCTGAGAGTGGTCCAGACATACTTTACGATGGCCCTTGTGCTGGCCAAACCTTGCTGGCTTAGTTTATGCCGCCCTAACTCAGCTTAACTAGGGGGGACGTGGTGGCGCAGTGGGTTAAACTGCTGCTGCTGGGCTTTCCGACCAGAAGTTTGGGAGTTCAAGACTGTGTGATGGAGTGAGCTCCCGTCGCTTGTCCCAGCTCCTGCCAACCTAGCAGTTCGAAAGCACCTAAATGCCAGTAGATAAATAGGGACCACTTCGGTGGGAAGGGAACGGCGTTCCGTGCGCTACGGCATAGAGTCACACCGGCCACATGACCAGGGAAGCTTGTCCTCGGACAAAACGCCGGCTCTACAGGCTTTGAAACAGAGATGAGCACCGCCCCCTACAGTTGGCCACGACTAGACCATTCGGTCGTGGGGAAACCTTTACCTTTACCTTTAACTCAGTTTAGGATTGCACCCTAAGTGACATTTGAGTTTTGAGTCCAGTGATTCATTCAGTACCAAGAACCACATTGCACAGAACACCTTGTGGTTTCTCTGCACCATTGCTGATGAAGGTGGTAAAGCCAAATTTTAGACAGTCTTCAGAGTATTTACATGTCTTCCCCGCCCCCCCCCCCCAGTGCTGAGTCACGTAGGCATGCCCATGGAAGGTGTGACATGCCCGCTCCCATGAAAGAGACCCAGGAGAGACCTCTTCACACTCATATGCACACACACACCAAGGCGAGCCCACGGCAAGGCTAATGTCCCTTGCAGCCACAAGCATCGAGGAAGTGGCAGTTCATTTCTGAAGTCCAATTCCCTTCATCTGTGGTCTTCTCTTTGCTCCACTGCCCAAAGAGACTCGGGGCCTCTCTGCCAAGCATTCCTTCCTTCTGACGGCATCATTTCCTTCCCCCTCCCTGCCCTTCATTTCCAGAACCTCAGGATAACCCACCGGTTTCCCGTGGAATATTTTGAGGAGATCACGTCGTCGGCCAACGGTTCCTACCACGTTGTTCAGATTCTGCAGGACGGCGTCACTGTCATTAAAGCCACACTGGTGTCTGTTGTTCTTCAGGTAATTAAAAATAAAATAAAAGAAAAATGTGGAAGCCCTCACCAATACCAACACTGAATCGTGGCTATTGGGCAGCCCAGAATGGGTTTTAAGCGGCTATCTAGTCGCTAGCTGATGGGACTTGGTTGATAAAGCTCAGTGATATACCATCTCTCTCTTTAAGGCCTAGGGCTGAACTCTTTGGGAATTCTTTAATAATAATAATAATAATAATAATAATAATAATAATAATAATAATAATAATAATAATAATAATAATACTTGGATTTATATACCGCCTTTCTTAGGTCACCAGATTTCTCTAATGACTATAACTCAACGTGGTTTACATGGGCAGACTTTATTCAGAAACCCGAAGGTTTTTACCATTTATACAGAAATGTTCTATCTTTCAAGAACTACACACATACAGATGGATCTTTCTGGATTTAGTCCTTCTTTCTGGCCACCCGTTTGTCTTCTTGCTGGCTGATAAGCGGCTTCCCTGCTCCCACCAGAGAAGCGGCTGAACTTCGGCACAACTCCCCCTCACACAAGGCAGCCGAAGACAGCTCAGCTGTTAATCAGCCGCAATTAACGAGGTCTGCCGCTCACAGAGACTTCCGGCTGTCCCGAACTGGCGACCTTCAGATCTTGAGCTCTTATCTTCAGGCAAACGGAGGCATTAACCCTCTCGACTAAATCTTCTGCCCAATCTTCTGCCCAATCCTAAATCTTTACAGCAGTGGTTCCTGTGAGGTAGGCAAGGCTGAGAGAGAATGACTGGCCCAAGGTCACCAGGAAGCATCATGGCTGAGCAGGGATTTGAACCTGGTTCTTCCAGTTGAAGTCCAACTCCCAAACCACTACACCGCCGTGGCACCTTAGGGATGTGTTTCGAGCAGTGGGTCTCAAACCTCTTAGCATTGGGGCCCACCTAAAATAAAGTTTTCCTAGCGGCCACTCAAGCCTCATGATTGGGCAGCAGAGCTCTTCCCAGCAGCAAGTTGTTTAACCCTTGATGCGCGTAGCCTAATCTGCCTTGGCAGTTTCACGAGCCAGCAAAAATTGGGTCATGACCCACTGATGGCCCAGGGACCCATAGTTTAAGAACTGCTGGTTTTGAGGGGTTGGGCCAGGGGGAAGAGAGACAGAGAGAGATGGTAAGAAAAGGGAAACGATTGAGAAATTTCCCTCCTTCTGGGTTTTTGCATTTGCAAAACGTCAAGGCCTAAAAATGGGGCTTGTGACGCAGCCTTCTGCCGAATCAGGATCTAACTTGGTGTCATCTTCACTGGCAGGCAGCAGCTGTCCAGGATTTTGTTGCGGGGGTGGGTGGGTGGGGCTTTCCCAGCCCTGGACATACCAGGACTTGAACCCAAGACCTTCTGCACCTGAAACGAGGGCTCCGTCGCTAAGCTGGAGTCAGTCCCCCACGGGACTCTCTCTCAGCAGTGGAGTGCTTGTTTCTCACGCAGAAGGTCTTGGGTTGTCGAGACGTCAGAACTCAAGCCCATTGGCCACCCTTTCCCCCATTCCTCTCTTTCAGAGCGGCTTGGAAGATGCCTTGCTGGTCCCCATCAGCCACGAGCAAGAAGTGAAGATTTACCTTCCCATCCAGCTGACCCCCTCCTTCTTGGCCTTCCCGCACCATCCCCTGGACGTCCTGTATCAGTACAGACTTCAGGTCACGTTGACCAAGGACCAATCCAATAGCCCATCACTCTTTAAATCTCCTTCGACGTCACATTCCGTCACAGCAGGGAAACGGCAGCTTGAAGGGGCGCACAATGAAACCGTGCGAAGCCATGTCATGGTTGGAAAAATGGCCCAGGCGTAGCAAAAAATGGCACACGCCTAACATTTTATTCCATGTTGCTACATGGTCTTACAGTATGGGCAGGGCCCCATAGGAATGCAGCAACCAGGCTGGCAGAAGGCACAGCAGAGGGAGAGATGCCCAGAACGTTTAAGGGAAGCAGCTTCTCGTTGACATTTCGCGGTCTCTTGCTCTATCGTGCCTTCAGCCTGCCTGGTCGTTGCATTTCCATTTAGCAAATGGTGAAAGTAAAGCAAGAACAAAGGAAGGTAAGGGGTGGGAGGGGGTGGGGAGAACCCTATACTTATCCTAGGGTTCCTCTTATCCATGGTTTTGGGTATTCATTGGAGGGGGAACCTACCCCCTGCGAATACCCGGGCATGCATGTATCTAACGTTTTTCCTTCTGGTTCTCCTCCTCCCCGCCCCACACTTTTTTTTTTGCAGGTGGAAGGGGGCAGCGGGAACTTCACGTGGACCTCTTCCAACCAGACCGTGGCCACCGTCACCGTCAAAGGGGTGGTCACCGCAGGACTGGTCCAGGGGCAAAGCGCCGTGCAGGCCAGAGACGTGCAGAACCCCTTCCACTTCGGAGAAATCCAGGCGAGTCTCTGGACCGGGCTCGTTTCTCTGGGCGAGTCTCTGGGCGCTTGCGGATTCTGGCTGCTGGAATCACTTGGTGTCCCTCCCCGAGGAAGCCTTCGAGGCAAAGGTGCAGCAGAGCCAGCCATATCCTATAAAGAACTCCCAGCAACCTCCCTAAATTTAAATGTACAGGTAGATTACCCCTTATCCGGACTGTTCCGCATCAAGGCTCTCTCTCTCTTATAGAAGCACCTGCATTGCTGGGTTTTCCAAAGCAACCCATGTGGGCTAGGAACTTGCCATTATATCAAAAGGAGGAGGGGTGCTCCACGATCCAGTTCTGCAGTATTATTATTATTATTATTTATTGGATTTATATCCCGCCTTTTTGCCCAAAGGCACCCAAGGCGGCATTACAACAAAAGAAACAATAAAAACAGAATTTAACATTAAAAAACAATTTAAAAACAATATTAAAATACAATTTAAAAATTTAAAAAACAACAAGCACTGTGGATCATAAGATTTAATCAAGATATAGCCTGTCGGTTAAAAGCTTTTTGAAATAAAAAGGTCTTCAGCCCCCGCCAAAAGGTTAACAGAGAGGGAGCAGTTCTCAATTCAAAGGGGAGGGTGTTCCAAAGTTGGGGGGCCACCACTGAGAAGGCCCTCTTCCTGGCCGCCGCCCCTCTCATCTCTCCTGTTGGCGGCACAGTCAAAAGGGCCCCCCCCAGAAGACCTAAGAGTACGGGCAGGATTATAGGGAAGGAGGCGGTCCCTCAAATACCCCACCAGACCCGAGCCGTAAAGGGCTTTAAACGTCAAAACTAGCACCTTGAATCGGGCCCGGAATGGAACCGGCAGCCAGTGTAGTCGCTGAAGCAACGGCTCGACAGAGTCAAACCGATGTGCCCCAGCAACCACCCGAGCCGCCGCGTTCTGTACTAGTTGTAATTTCCGGACCGTCTTCAAAGGCAGCCCCATGTAGAGCGCATTGCAATAGTCTAATCTAGATGTCACTAGGGCGTGGGTCATAGAGGCGATTATCCTGGGCCCCATGGCGCAGCCCTAATTGTTTGGTTTCCCGGATGCCTCTGCCATTTCCCCCTCCCTAGTCTCCCTTCCCTCCCTAGTCTCCCGAGGGGTGCCATCGCCAGTGTCTTTCATCTCTGCGAGGTCTTGGGGTGCGCAGGCTCCTCAAGAGGCTTCCAGCCTTCCTTCCTTGGCAGTCCTCCCTGATTCTCTTCCTGCTCCCTGCCACCCAGGTGTACGTGCTGAGGCTCTCAAAGATGGAGTTCGTGCCGTCCCATGCCGACATTGAGATCGGGCAGCCCTTGGAAATCCCCCTCGCCATGTATCACATTGCAAAGGAGAAGCAGGAGACCATCCGTTTCACGGACTGCTCCCTCTTACCCCTGGACATCAGCATGGATAAGCAAGGAGTGTTTGCTTTGGACGAAGAGGGTAAGAAAGTTTGGGTCCCCCTCCTCCCTCCCTCCCTCCCCCTTTCCACATCCTCATCACTTCTGGACCCGGTACAACAGGGGTAGGGAACCTACGGCTCGGGAGCCATATGTGGCTCTTTTGAGGATTGCATCTGGCTCTCGTAGCTACAGGCAGCTACAGGCATTTTTATTTTTTTGCATTTTTTTTACCCCTTTTTTGCATTTTTTTTACCCCAGTGGCCATTTTTTTCTGGCCCCGCCCACTCATTGCACTGACGTCGGCCATCTTCAGTATAACAACGTTATTAAAAATAATAAATTCAGAGATTTATTATACTCTAAAATTGTTGGTCTTACTTAAAAATGAACGCATTTAGTTGTATTCAGTGTTAAAAAATATTATATGACTCTTATGGAAATACATTTTAAAATATGTGGCTTTCATGGCTCTCTCAGCCAAAAAGGTTCCCGACCCCTGCGGTACAACAGTGGCTCCCAAACTGCGGGTTGGGACCCACCCAATGGGCCGTGACCCGATTTTGGGTGGGTCGCGAAACCGAGAAGCCGATCGCTGGCAAAGAAAATGTCTCGAGCCTGCGCACCTGCGCAAAGAACAGACGTTGCCCTCCTTTTTTTATAGCCAAGCAGAAAGCCAGCCCACTGTTCTGCTCCAGCATCCACCTCACAGCCAAGTCACTGGGGCATACCCTGGTGACTGCCAGCGCCACCGTCTTCGAGGAGTTCTTTGAGACGAGCGCCACTTTTGCCGCCTACGAACCTCTCAGGGTGAGGAGGCGCAGAGCCCGTGCCGAGGTCGGGGGATCGGCTTCCTGCTCCTGTCGCTCTCCCTTGAATTCCTCGCCTGTCACCCAGTCCGCACTCTGACTTGCCACCAGCTTGGGGGGGGAGGAAGCCCGAGAGGACCACTGTCTTCCCAGGGCCGGTTGGGTCTGTGCAGGCCAAGCACGAGGCTAACCCTTCTGTCAAACACTCAGGCTGTGAACCCCGTGGAGGTGGCTCTGGTGACCTGGCACTCGGTGAAGGAGATGGAGTTTGAGGGGGGGGCCCGGCCCGTGGGTCTTGGAGCCGTCCCGTTTCTTCCTGGAGCTCCGAGTGGAGCGCAAGGACAAAGTTGGCGTGGTGGAGGTCAGGCTGCCGGCCAAGCGGAAGCAGAACCTGTACATCTACCGGATCACGTGCCTGGAACTGGGGGAACAGGTAGGAGGGTGTGTGTGTGTGTGTGTGTGTGTGTGTGTGTGTGGTGCGCCCCATCCCCCAAATGTGACCGTGGTTAAGAATCAAAGGGCAAACGTTCAGGCTCACAGCTGTTGTGGGACACGGCTTTGAGCTGCAGGAAAAGCAGGGTATAGATCTTTGAAGCCAGCAGTCCTGGAGTGAGAAACGCATGAGCCAATTTGGCGCAGTGGCTAGGAGCATAAGCGATGAAGTCTTGGGTTCAAGTCTTGGGTTCAGCCAGGAGCTCACTCGATGGTCTTAAGCAAGCAACTCTCTCTCTCTCTCTCTCTCTCTCTCTCTCTGTCACACACACACACACACACACACACACACACGCACGCACGCACGCACGCACACACACACACACATGCATGCACACAGTTCCAGCCACTTCCCATCTGCAACATAGGGATAGTAATTCAGATCAACTGTACAGGGTTGTTGTTCAAATAATGAGATATTATTATTATTATTATTATTATTATTATTATTATTAGTAGTAGTAGTAGTAGTAGTAGTAGTAGTAGTAGTAGTAGTAGTAATAATATTAATAATAATAATAATACATTTTATTTATATACCGCCTTTCTTAATATCACTAGATTTCTTTAATGATTGAACTCAAGGCGGTTTACATAGGCAGACTTTCTCACAAACCCGAAGGTTTTTACAATTTTACAGAATGTTCTGTCTTCCAAGAACAACACTCCTACAGATCTTTCTTTCTGGATTTAGCCTTCTTTCTTTAGCCACCCGTCTGCCTTCTGCTGGCTGATAAGAGGCGTCCCTGCTCCCACCAGAGACGCAGCTGACTTCAGCACACTCCTCCTCCCACGAGGCAGCTGGAACTCAGCTTCTTTTAATCAGCCGCAGTTTCCAAGGTCTGCCGCTCACAGAGACTTCCGGCAGTCCCGAGCTCACGACCTTGAGATCTTCAGTTGTTATCTTCGGGCAAACGGAGGCATTAACCCTCTCGGCTAAATCTTAGTAGTAGTAGTAGTAGTAGTAGTAGTAAAGCATCTAATCTGAGTTGGGTTAGACGAGCAAATCCTGGAACGGAGACGGTATGTAAATACATACTGTATTGATACATACTGTATTTACACCAGCCTGTGCCAGGATGGCTGCCCAAGTATCTCTCTCTGCCAAGGGTTAGAAACTTACCGGCTTTTTAAAGTCTGAAAAGAGTCGAAGAGCATCCCAGACTCAGTCTCCATGTCCTGATTTAAACCGGCAGTACTATGGGAGCCGACCTTGTGAGCGGCTTAGAGCTCAATCCTAACCTGGAGTGAGGCCGGCACAGGCCAGCAAAGTTTGACCAGCACAAGGACCACTGTAGAGCGTGTTTGGACCACTCTTGGAGTCAGGGAGGATGGCGCACGTCTGTGTCCAAACATACTTCACGGTGTTCCTTGTGCCAGCCAAACTTTGCTGGCCTAACTGTGCCAGCTTAACTGCAGGCTAGTATTGCGTTCTTATTCTCCCTTCTAATCGGGGCAGAGTGCTGCCCTGATTCAGCACAGAGGTTTCACACACAGCTTTCTTCGAGTAAGAGGACAGGGTAATGGGAGCTGCCCTTGTGCTTGATTTAGAGCCCAATCCTAGGCGCTGTAATGTCCTGGGTGTGGCAAAGGAGCTGTAAAGCGCATTTGCATCCCCCAAGGAGGAGGGACCATTTTTGGAGATGGGAGGTGGTGAGCAGGACTGGGGAGAGGGAGGAGAGGATCAGGCCTGGGAGGGGTTGGGTGGTCACGACACTCCCAGGCCGGCAAGCCTGACACAGGCAGCCTCGACTCTGCACCCACTCAATAACTGGTGTAGAGCTGAGGAGACACCAACGTGGTCTCCTTACCCCGAGGAGACATTCTAGCAGTAGCCACTTCAGTAGGCAGAAGATTTAGTCGAGAGGGTTAATGCCTCCGTTCGCCTGAAGATAAGAGCTGAAGATCTGAAGGTCGCCAGTTCGGGACAGCCGGAAGTCTCTGTGAGCGGCAGACCTCATTAATTGCGGCTGATTAACAGCTGAGCTGTCTTCGGCTGCCTTGTGTGAGGGGGAGTTGTGCCGAAATTCAGCCGCTTCTCTGGTGGGAGCAGGGAAGCCACTTATCAGCCAGCAAGAAGACAAACGGGTGGCCAGAAAGAAGGACTAAATCCAGAAAGATCCAGCTGTATGTGTGTAGTTCTTGAAAGACAGAACATTTCTGTATACATTGTAAAAACCTTCGGGTTTCTGAATAAAGTCTGCCCATGTAAACCGCCTTGAGTTACAGTCACTAGAGAAATCTGGTGACCTAAGAAAGGCGGTATATAAATCCAAGTATTATTATTATTAACTAGCTGTTTGTGACCCGGCGTTGCCCGGGGGCAGAAATTATCCCCAGGCTCTATTAGGAGGAGGAATGAGTTTGTTCTGCAGTGCACCCCCACCTCTGGGGGCATATGGGGGGCCCTACCCCCACAGTATATCTGCCCAGATCGCACGGAATAAGTGTACCACGTGTGGTGCACATCCTTCCAGGCGTTCCAGAGTAATGGTGGAACATACACACAAATATGCAAACCTCCCTCAAAAGCATGACATAGTGAGATCCATATATAGACATATAGAACCCGTCCCTGAAATAAAACAGTATTGATGACCTGGAACCCACAATGCACGCTATCACTGTGAAATGAATGAGGAAACAGGGACAGCATCAACTAAGAGAGCAACATGAAGGTCCCACTTACTGTCTGCAGGTCCTGTGGCAGGATAGCCCTGATGTATGAGAAACAGGCAGCCTGTTAGCTCCCTGGACATAGGCCCCTCTCAGATCCGACTGGGTGCTGGAAGTCTCTGGATCCTGCTCTTTCCACCCTGGGCCACTCAGGCAACGCAGGCAAAGCAGTTTAGTTTCACTTTCTGTTCTGCCTCTGTCTGGTAGCTGAGCTGCTGCAGAATCGTCTGTGACCACAGGGTGGCAGCAGACCTGTAGCCCCATGCAATCCCCTTGGTTCCTGACGATCCGGGCCCCCTCCCTGAAAAACGGGGGGCTGTAGGGGGGTCTGACCCCCGCAGTGATTCCTTCCAGGCTGCAAGGTACGTGTGTGCCAAGTTGCATGGCCGTGGGTCAAGGGACAGAGACGTGTATAAGGAACATACATACATACCCACGTCCGTTTTTATATATATAGATTATTATTATTTCAGGGCTGCTGGAGCAGTGGGTGCTGGGAGCCTTAGGACTGGGCTGCCCATCTCCTCCTGCACTCTCTATAGCGCCGCCCTGTTTCCCATTCAGCCTGCAGCCTTCCTGCGTGGAGGGCCCCCCCCCCAAAAAAACCCTGTCACCTTCACGAACCGCGGCGTTTGCAAAGCCCGCCGGCCCACCTGCTCCTCTCTCCACACAGGTGTTCACCTTCCAAGTGGGCAACCAGCCGGGCGTGCTGAACCCCAACCCCGCCGTCGAGATGGTGCAAGTGAGGTTCATTTGCGCCCACCCTGCCAGCATGGCCGTGACACCCGTGTACAAGCTGGCGGCCGGGACCCCGCCGTGCCCTTTGCCTCAGCACCACAAGCAGCTGGTAAGTGCGGCAGGGAGCCTTCCTGCTGCTGCTGCTGCTGCTGCCGCCGCCAACTCAGAAGGAGGTGGCAGAGGCTGCTTGGGAGACCCGAGATGTGATAGTTTCCCTGTCGGAAGGCGCAGGGCTCATCCTGCAGTGGGGGCCGAGCCTGCAAGGATATTCTTCTGCTCCGGAGTGGTACTTGGGGTCCAAAGCAATGACAGGCACGCCTCGGTTTCTCTGGTGCAAGCAGTTCAGGGGGAGGGGAGACACCCAGGGTCTGTGTCCAGGGAATTCCCCTCCCCAAGCCTGTTGATCCTTCACCGCCGTCCTCCTCACGCCCAGATTTCCGGGCGCTCCTGGGGACGCCACAGAGACACAAACTGGAGCCATCTTTAGTCCCGTAGGGTCTCGCCCAGCCTCCTGTATCTCACAGCGGCCCACCAGATGCCTCTGGGAGCACGGCAAGACAAAAGGAGACCTGCATCCTGTTGCCGCTCCCTTGCGCCTGGAGCTCAGAGAGGTGCTGCTTCCAAAACCAGGAGGTTGCCCCCACCCATCATGGCATGTAACCACGGGCCGGACATTTCCTCCGTCAATCTGTCCGATCCCCTTTTTAAAGGCATCTAAGTTCAGATGGCACCCCCCCCACACACATCCTGTGGCGAGGAGTTCCACAGATTAATTGCATGCTGGCTAAAGAAATCTTTTGCAGAAGCCAGAAGGCGAGAGAGTGGAGGAAGTGGAGAAGTGTTACCCCCCCCCACACACACACACACAAAGCCCTCTGCCTGAGAGGGTTGTCTCAGCCTCTTGGCTGGGCTGGCCTTGTTCTCCGAGATGCCTGGCCGTCTGCCCGCGCACTGCTTTCACGCGCACCGGTGGGCTTTGGTGGGTGCTTGCAGGTCCCCGTGTCCAGTCTGCGGAACACAGTCCTGGAACTGGCTCTGTTTGACCAGCACCGGAGGAAGTTTGACAACTTCAGCTCCCTGGTCCTGGAGTGGATCTCAGCCAACGCCACCCTGGCGCACTTCAGCCACCCGAGGGCCATGCAGATGGTGCCAAAGGACGACGGGACCGGCCAGACCCGGCTGCATGGTACGGCTCAGCGTTAAGCGGGGGCAAAGTTTCCATCAGCAGGAGATTCGCTGTCTCTTCCTCATGGTTGGAGGGTATCTCGGAATGTGTAACTCCTCCCACTTGCCTCTGGAGGCAGGGCTATGCAAATGACCCCCTGCTCGATCCCTTCCGGTGGAAGGATCCTCCCTTTTTCCTTGCTCCTGCTCATTTCAGAGCAGGAGGCCTTTCCTTGCACTCTCGCTCCCTGAGCTTGTGCTGCCCTACCAGTCCTCAGGCTCAGTGTTCGTTTCCCTAATCCCAGCAGGGGGAAGCTTCGGCCATGTGTCTGCGGTGCGCTGTGCAACGATGCTGCAGGGCTGACTGCCCAGAGCTCCCACACGGGGTTCTGTCAAGGTGGCCCGAGCATCCCAGGGATGCAGGGATGGCGGCCTCCTGTCCGTTACCACAGCAACCGTCTCATCTGTAATGCAGGCGTCTCCCTGTATCCACGGGGGATACATCCAGTGATGTCATTCAGGGGGAACGGACCAGAACGGGCGTTCCGGATGCTAACGGGCTCCGTGGCTGCTTCCGTTTTTTATTTTCTCCAACATTTGAATTTGAACTCAAAAGTGAGTTCCTGTTCCTAAATCATTTGAATGACACCACTGGATACATCCCCCCCCCCCGCAGATACCAGAAACCGCAGATAAGGGGGGAGGGAACACTATCTCCACACCACTTCCTTCCTACCCACCCCATACCCATTACCTTTATATTCCTACCCACCCCATTACCCATAAAGAACCATTAGTTCTTTACGGGAAGCTTCCTGCTTCCTGTCAATGTTTGCTTAGCCTTCTCTAGCATTCAGGCTGCCTTCCTATAAGCTTGCGTGCTTATCCACAGTGTTGGCTAAAAGGAAGAGACGTTCTTGCTTAGCGTGAGATCCAGATCCACAGATACAAGGGGACCACTGTGCTTCAAAACGTGCACCCAAGTGTCTGCTTTTCCTGATGGCGCTCGGTTTTGTTTCAAATCCTCCCTCTCTCTTTCTCTCCCAGGGCACCAGCTCCTCGAGGTCCATCAGCTCAAAGGGACAGTTCTGATCGCCGTCAACTTTGTGAAGTATTCCGAGCGCGGCAGTCCCAAGGTGCGTGTAGGGTGAGGCTCAGTGGTGTCATCTAAATGATTTAAGGACAGGTACTCACTTTTGATTGGCACGTGTCGGGACCTGCCCACCGGAAGTGACATCATAAGCCGGAAGTGAGGTCGTGGCAGGAAGGGACATGAAAAAAGCCCTTTTTGAGGCCTCAGACGATTTTAAACTGACCCAGCAGTTGCCACAGTATTCCACAGCACCCCCAGAACATGTGAAGGAGGCCTGGCATC
>JAJKFI010000090.1:3203649-3264112 GCA_029204185.1 Lerista edwardsae
TCTCTCTCTCTCTCTCTCTCTCTCTCTCTCTCTCTCTCTCTCTCTCTCTCTGTGTGTGTGTGTGTGTGTGTGTGTGTGTGTGTGTGTGAACTTTGCTCTTGTGCTTTTCCAGGTCTTCCCGCCCTTCAAACTGATCCCGGAGAAAATGACCCTCATTCCGCACAACATGATGCAGGTGACTTCA
This sequence comes from Lerista edwardsae, assembly GCA_029204185.1. NCBI lineage: Eukaryota > Metazoa > Chordata > Lepidosauria > Squamata > Scincidae > Lerista > Lerista edwardsae. Next base: position 3,203,834 of record JAJKFI010000090.1, read on the forward strand.
GAGTATCAGGCCTATGAAACTGTGCCCCCCCCTCCTTTTCCCTTGGGACACGGGGTCTCCCTGATGCCGCCTCTGGCAGAATCGGACTTCCGACGTGGAATCTGGGGCCCGAGAAAGAGGCAGTAGAATAGCCGAGGACGAGCAAAAGGCGATGGTGTCGCTGAGCAACAGACAATAAAACATCACGACGGGTCTGGCCCTGTCCAGCTTTCCAGTGTTGGTGCAGCCGCAATGCAGCCCCGCGCTAAGGGAACAAATGTTCTTGGGGGGGCCTCCATGACCGCCCCCCCCTTGCAGGATGCAGTGCAGTGCACTCCCCATTGGCACAGCTGCCCCAGTCCCGGAAAGCTGGATAGGACCGAGCCCCAAGACCACAGTCACAACCCCCCTCCAAAGGCTAGGATAATGTTTTGAAAACGTTTTCTCCTGAAAAGAAAAGAGCCACTGCCAGGCAGAGTCCATAACTGGGGGGCCAGCACAGACAAGGCCCTTTCTCCAGTCATTTCTCCTTGAAGGCAGGGGAGCTTGGAGAAGGACCCCAATAATAATAATAATAATAATAATAATAATAATAATAATAATAATAATAATAATAATACTTGGATTTATATACCGCCTTTCTTAGGTCACCAGATTTCTCTAATGACTATAACTCAAGGCAGTTTACATGGACAGACTTTATTCAGAAACCCGAAGGTTTTTACCATTTATACAGAAATGTTCTATCTTTCAAGAACTACACACATACAGAAGGATCTTTCTGGATTTAGTCCTTCTTTCTGGCCACCCATTTGTCTTCTTGCTGGCTGATAAGCGGCTTCCCTGCTCCCACCAGAGAAGCGGCTGAACTTCGGCACAACTCCCCCTCACACAAGGCAGCCGAAGCTCAGCTGTTAATCAGCCGCAATTAACGAGGTCTGCCACTCACAGAGACTTCCGGCTGTCCCGAACTGGCAACCTTCAGATCTTGAGCTCTTATCTTCAGGCAAACGGAGGCATTAACCCTCTCGACTAAATCTTCTGCCGTAAATCAATGCAGACCAGATTGACGGCTTCTAGGGAAGGAGGCTGTCCTTCGACGTGGCTGCCAAGCTGGGGTCCAGGGCTTCTGCCGTCCCACGTTTGCCACATTTCCCAACTCCGTGGTTCCCAAACTGTGAGCAGTGGCTTCTTCTCTGCCCTAACCTCCTCCTCTCAGGCTCCAAGTTTGTTTGTTTATTTATTTATTTTATCTCATGCATTTATCCCCTGCCTCTCTGCTCCTTCTTAGGGCACCCAAGGCGGCTTACAATAAAAAAAAATACGGAATAGAATTTAAAAACAAGGACAGATAATTAAAGAACGACAGGCCACAATGGACAGTACCATCGTTAAAATTACAAATTAAACGTTACAAACTCAAACGCAATTTAAAATGCAAATTAAAAACGCCAGCCCGGCATGTCAGCAATTAAGGGCTTCCTTAAAAAGAAAGGTCTGAAGCCCCCGCCGAAGGTTGCTAGCGAGGGAGCTGTGCTTAATTCCAAGGGGAGGGAATTCCACAACCGGGGCGCCACCGCCGAGAAGGCCCTGCTCCTGGCCGCCATCCCCCTCACCTGGTTTGGGGGCGGTGATTCCACGTCGGACGTTCGATTCCGCCAGAGGCTGCGTCAGGGAGAAAAGGATGTGCAGGCCCCGAAAGGTCTCCCGGCCCCCCTCCCTGGTGGAGCTGGCAGGCACTTGGCCGTCTTTGTATCTGGCCTGCGGGCCAAGAGGGGGTCCGGGCCGAGAGTGCTCCCCTCTCGCTGAGCAGCCTCCCTTGGTTGACACAATGCGCCCTGCAGGTGATGTCGGAAGGCGGCCCCCAGCCACAGTCCCTCATCCACTTCTTCATCAGCAACCAGACCGTGGCCACCGTGAATGTGCTGGGGCAGGTCACCGCCAGGGCCGTGGGCTCCACCACGATTCTGGGGACCATCCGGGCCGTCAACGAAGACACGGGGAAAGTCATCGTTTTCTCCCAGGTGCTGCCTTCTGTCCTCTTCGTCGTCACTGAATGCTTTTTGGCATCTCCGTCGCTTAGCGTTTCAAGGCCTTCCGCTGCTTTTACCGCTGTTTCATTTGTCCCCCCTCCCCCCCCCAAAAAAAGAAAACCATGAGGACTAGGACCTTCTCCTTTTTGGGTAGGTCCCTCTCAGGTTCTGTTTCTGGGTCAAGTGAGAACGGGGAATGCTGGGAGAACAGGGCAGGCCAGTAAGGAACGGGTTTCTTTCCCACTTGCGCTGGAACGGGTAGGCCAGGGGGCAAGTAGGGGGCAGGCAGGAGCCTCCCTAGGGCAACGGCACATTCATAGGCGCCAGCCACCCCAATGGCTCCTTGGATCTGCGCCTACTTTTTAGCAGAACACCACATGGCCCAAACTGGGGCTGTGTGTCCTGAGGGCAGGTACCTGCCGTTTGGTATGGATCCCCCGCAGATACAGGAAGGGGGAGCCTGTATTTATAAATACAGCAAATACTGCAAATATACTTTCAACCCCCAGTTATCTTCTCATCTGAAGGTAACAAGGGGCCAACCCTAACTGGGCAAGAGGCCCTTTTCCAAGGGTGCTCCTCTCATATTTAGTGGGGGGGGGGGTAATTGTCCCTCCTCACCCCTGTGCAGTGTCTTTCTATTGGCTGCTGCTGGTGGTCTGCCTTTTTTTTAGATTGCGAGCCCTTTGGGATAGGGAGCCATTTAATTTTATTATTATTATTATTATTACTATTTGCCTGTAAACCACTTTGTGTTGAAAACCGGTATATACAAGTACCTGTTGGTTGGTTGGTTGGTTGATTGATTGATTGATTGATTGATTGATTGATATGATTGGCGTCAGGCCCTCCCTGCTTTTTTGCTTTTACTAATTGACAACCCCACATCAGGGTAATGGCACTCTGGAGCACAGTGGATCCCTCTCCTCCTCCTCCTCCTCCTCCTCCCTTCTGCTGATCTCTTTTGCGCAAACAGCGCATAGGTTGTCCTGTGGCCGTCAGTGCCGCCGGCCCTCCCTGCCTCAGAACAGGATCCTGTTTCCATGTTGTAGAGCAGTGGTCAGGGAACAGGGGTAAATTACCCCAAATGGGGTAAAAATGAAATTCCTGGGGGTAATGGACAGATAGGAGTATGCTCCGCCCCCTTTTCCCTCATCCTTCCTTCATGACCAACGTTCTTGACACCAGGGAAGAGCCCAAACCAGCTCCGGGTGGGGAGGCCAAGGAGCTGCCGCTGTCGCCACCACCCAGGAGCCCGGCAGGGACGCAAGACGTGCAGGCATGGGGCAGGCTCTAGTGAGTGGCTGAGGTGTGTGTGTGGGTGCCCGCAGGCGCGCGCGCACGTGTGTGTGTGTTGAGAGGGCTTCTGTGGACGTGCCTCTTTGCTTGTGAGCAGCTAGGACTCTCCCTGGGTTTGCCTTGTCTTGCTGTCCCAAGGAGTGGGGCAGGCGGGCGAGGGCTGGGTGCCTGCGCAGGGAGTCAGGGACACAAAGAGAGGAGGGAGGCAACGAGGCAAGGCGAACAGCAGAAAACAAAAACAAAATCAGAACTGCTGTTGCTGGCCTCTGTGAGCCGGAGCCAGAGCCAATCTGAATTCATTATACAGAGAAATCTTAAGTCTAAGCACCTAAACCTGTTGTCAAAAAGGTAAGCTAGTTGTAACCCAGAAGGGTTGAATTCTATTCTCTCAAGGTCTGTGGGTGTACCCAAACTCTTTACAACTTCATATTTACATAGCATTAAATATGCTATGTAATTCATTAATTAATCAAATAAAAAGCAATGGGTTCCAATATGTAATTTTTTTCTTTTGTTCTGGCAGGGGAGGGGGTAACGTCAAGGGGGTAACGTCAGCGTATCTAAATATATTTTGGGGTGAAAGGTAAAAAAGTTCCCTGACCCCTGTTGTAGAGCAACGGTCTCCAAACTCCAGCCTGGGGCCGGATCCGGGGACTGCTGCTTCCCTCCACCGGGTGGCGGCCGCTTAGCGTTCCACTGGGGAGGGTTGGGGCAGCCGTGACTACAGCCCCCAGGTGTCGTGCGGCCTGCCGTTTCCGGGTTCTGTCGCCCCAGCAGGCTGTGCACACGGCATCCTGGGCAGGCACGGCTGGCCACAGTGACACTTGGGAGCTGCAGTTGTGCAACCCCAATGCTCCTCAGCAGAACAGCAAGTGCCAGTCATGCCGCGAAGGCTTTTAAGTGCTGCAGCGGTCTCCAGTTTGGAGACTGTTGTTGTCGAGCATTCCCAGTCCGGGCGATCTGCACAGTGTGTGTCCATCCCTCCTTGATCGTTCCGTATCAAACCGTGGTCTTGCTTCCACAGGATCAGGTGGCCCTGGAAGTGGTCCAGCTGAAAGCGATACGCATTTACGCTCCCGCCACCAGGCTCATCACAGGCACCGAGGTTGGTCCATCGCGGAATCCGTCTCGCCAAAGCCGCTTCTGCGGAGAGCGTCCTTTTGGCCAGGGACGCCTCTCGCGACAGCCTCCAATGAACCCACCCTTCAGCACAGCATTTCTCAAAGCCACTCCTAGAAGCCCGGGAGCTCCCCAAGGCCATCAGCGACTGCCGTCTGCACCCTGCCTGGTTTGCTTCTCCGCCCCTCCCTCGCTCATGGCTGCCATTCCCCGTCCTCCTCTTGTTCCGGTTCCTTGCCAGTATTTGGCGTTGGGCTCAGCACTGTGCCGCTCTGCGCACGTGCAGGTGGGGCTCTCCAGCCAAGGAGTGTAAAGTTTCCGCTCTTGAAACGGGAAAGTTTCAGAACCGCTGGAGCATCCGTAAGAACATCAGAAGAGCCCCACTGGATCAGGCCAAGGGCCCACCTAGTCCGGCTTCCTGTATCCCACAGTGGCCCACCAGCTGCCTCAGAGAGCCCAGGAGAGAACAAGATGCCTGCATCCTGTTGCCACTCCCTTGCGCCGGGCATTCTGAAGTAGCCTACTATTAATGTAAGGAGGTTGCCCAACCCATCATGGCCTACAGTTCACAATGGGCGTTTCCTCCAGAAATCTGCCCAGTCCCCTTTGAAAGGCACCTAGGCCAGATGCCATCACCACCTCCTGTGGCAAGGAGTTCCATACCTTAATTACCCGCTGGGCGAAAAAAGTATTTCCTTTTATCTGTTTTAACTCTCCCAACACTCAATTTGAGTGGCTTTCCCCTGTTTCCGGTATTGCGAGCGAGGGAAAAGAACATCCCTCTGTCGACTCCATCCCTTCCATGCATGATTTTGTATGTCTCAATTGTGTCCCCCCTCAATGTGGAGCCCAGGGTCATCAGAGGCATGGGGAAGGAGGGACAGGGATGCACAGTACCCCAGAAACCATTCTTTGAGGGCGTGCCAACCCACACCCCTGATGCTGGATCCTGAGGCAGTGGGGCACCCGTAGGGGCAGTGCCTTTCTAAGGCCTCCAGGATGCCTCCCCATGCCTCAACCACCACCACCCCCCAGGCACCCCTGGGCAGAGTTCTGGGCATCCAGCCCCTGGGGGTTGTCACAGATGGTTGCGCACCCAAGTGCCAGATCCCTCAGCTCTGCCACTGAGGGTCAGCCAGAGAAACGACCACCCATTTAGGTCCCTCGAAAAGGAGGTTGGACGTATTCATGCCCATCAGTGGCCACGCATCACGCTGGCTGTGCTCAGCTGCCAGTTTGCCTCCGAGGGCGCAATCCCAACCTGGAGTTAGGCCTGCAAAGTTTGGCCGGCATGAGAGTCACCGTAAAGCGCATTTGGGCCGCTCTCGGAGTCAGGGAGGAGGGCGCACGTCTGTATACTGACCTCTCTGACTCCGGGAGTGGTCCAAACATACTTCATGGTGGCCCTTGTGCTGGCCAAACTATGCTTTATTTACCTAATATTTACCTCAGAATTTTACCTCAGAAATTTACCTCAGAATGCCAGATACAAGGGAGTGGCGTTTGGACCACTCTCGGAGTCAGGGAGGATGGTGCCCGTCTGTGTGCTGGCCCCTCAGACTCTGAGAGTGGTCCAAACATACTTGACGGTGTCCCTTGCACCGGCCAAACTTTGCTGGCCTAACTGTACCAGCCTAACTCCTGGTTAGGATTGCGCCCTGAATACCAGTGTTCTGAATACTGCAGGGGAACAAGGAGCGAGGGACACATGCTCTGGGCCCTGGGTTTCCCAGACACAACTCGTGGGCCACTGTGGGTTAAATGGGTCCCCTTTGACCTGAGCCTGACATTCTCCATGAATTTAGGACCCAGAAACTGCTTGCGCCAGAGGCTGTGGGTGTGGTTGATACGTCTCCCTGCCCCCCCCCCCCATGGATCCATGTCACAGAGCCCGTCCCTAGCAGCTCTGTGCCCGTCACTCCAGCGGAGACCCTTCCCGAGTCGCTGAGGCACAGTGACCAAGACGCAACAGAGCAAGAGCCCACACGCAGTCTCTCGTTGGTTGCAGATGCCGGTGTATGTGGTCGGGCTCACCAGCGCCCTGACTCCCTTCTCCTTCGGGAACGCCAACCCCGGGCTGACGTTCCGCTGGACAATGAGCAAGCGGGACGTCCTGGAGCTTCTCCCCAGACACTCGGAGGTACAGAGCTGTCCCCGGCAGTGGACCTGAGCTTCAGGAACGTTCCAAGGGTCGCGGCGTGGAGTGCGTAACGAGCACTCTCGGGCTCCTCCAGGGGAGACGGAGCCACCGCAGGGCTGTCGCTAGTATGCGTGGCCTGACCCCTGGGAGCAGATTCGTTGTCAACGGAGAGAGGTAAAAAGGCATCTTTCCTCCCACCCCAGGCCAGCCCTTTGTGACTCCTGGCAGGGCCACCTTTAAGCCAGTTGGGCCCCGGGCCTAAGGGTCTTGTATGCAATTTTGTATTAACATGTGCTCGAATCATCGGCCTATTAACACACTTGCACTTTAAAGCCCGTATTTGGATTGCCGTATGGGACGTGGTGGCGCTGCGGGTTAAACCGCTGCTGCTGGGCTTTCCGACCGCAAGGTTGGGAGTTCAAGACTGCGCGACGGAGTGAGTTCCTGTCGCTCGTCCCAGCTCCTGCCCACCTAGCAGTTCGAAAGCACCTAAACGCAAGTAGATAAATAGGGACCACTTCAGTGGGGAGGGAACGGCGTTCCGTGCGCTACGGCGTAGAGTCATGCCGGCCACATGACCACGGAAGCTTGTCCTCGGACAAAACGCCGGCTCTACAGGCTTTGAAATGGAGATGAGCACCACTCCCTACAGTCGGTCACGACTAGACCATTCGGTCGTGGGGAAACCTTTACCTTGGATTGCTTTCCATGGAGCCGTATCTCTTTCTACCATAGGGAAATAAAGTCTGTACTAAGTATTCTGTGCCTCTCTAATGTTCTGCAGACCTTGGCTGTGAACCTGGGGCCTCACAGCTCCCAGGGCTGGCCCTGGCTCTTGAATGGATCGCTCCAACCTTTGAAGGAGAGAGGAAAGGGATTCTCGAGTCCACACCCAAATCCTTCTCTTCTCCCCCCCCCCCCAGGCTTTCCTCGAGCTCGTCCCAGAAAGCAACTTTGGCATGGTTGTGTGCACCAAGGCAGCTGGAAGGACCAGCATCAAGGTGACGGTGAGCACCCTGGACCCAGAAGCCGGGCAGTTCGAAGGAGAAGACACCGAGCTCTCGGACGAAGTGCAAGTCCTGGTAAGCGCCTCCCAGTGCCCTTCCTGTTGCTGCCAGCCCAAGCCCCTTCCTCTTCCTCCTGGGAGCTCAGAACACAGCAGGCAGCTGGGTTTTGTTTTAAATTTTATCCCTCTCACTACCACGTGAGGGGAGTTATAGGCTGGGAATGAGAGAGAGGCAGAGAGAGAGAGAGGCCAGTGAGCTTCTCAGCTGTGTGGGGATGTCAAGTCTGGGTCTCCCCCAGTCAGTTGCGTCCCTACAAGGTGGGGGCGGAGCTCTAAGTTTTGCAAGGAGCCTTACCCTCCCATGTAAATCGCTCCTCTCCCTTGCCGCTGTAGCCGGTAAGCAACGCCAAGGTGTTGCTTTTCTCCCTGGGAATTGGCTACAGATGTGCAGGAAAGGAGCGATTTCCACTCCTTGGAAGGCTCCTTGCAAAACTTAGAGCTCCGCCCCCCCCCCGTAGGGACGCCACTGCCCCCAGTCCTGGTCCAATGCAACAAACCACTGCATATTTTGCCCCGTAATCCCAAGTGGGTCTTCCATTCCTATATCCTATATCCATTCCATTCCTATATTATAAAACTAATAATAGTTTTAATTTTGTTTTTACTATATTGTTTTAATATTGTTTTAATATTGTTTTTTAATGTTAATTTTATATTTCTTTGTAATGCCGCCTTGGGTGCCTTCGGGCATAAAGGCGGGATAAAAATCTAATAAATAATAATAAATAAATAATAATAATCCCAATACTTCCCAAACATTTTTGACTGGCGGCTCCCTCGACCTACTGGGCCATTGGCAGTGGCTCCCCGTTACGGCTGTAATTGCAGGAGCTCAGCTATTTGCAGGGCAATGAGCAGCCACCTTGCAAACTGCAGGAGCTGAGCTCCTGGCCGGACAATCTGATTTTTGAATGGACTCGGGTCTTGAGGCAGTTAGTTACCAGATCTTTGCATTGTCTGTGTTGTAACTGGAGGCTCTGCGAGACCCACCAGAAATCAGGTAATGACTCACCAAATGGGTCCTGACCCACCGTTTAAGAACCACCACCCTAGCAGGAGCCCCCCCCCTTACATTGTGATATCCACCCCTTCTCATCTGGCTGGTTGTTACAATTAAATGGAGCCTCCAAGTTTAGAGGCAGTGCACCTCTGCGTGCCAGTGGCTGGGGGACCAGTAGCAGGAGAGCCGAGCCGTTTGGGAGCTTCCCCTGAGGCATCTGGTTGGCTGCTGTGGGAAAACAGTGTGGGCAGGGCTTGTTCTCTTCTTTGCCCTTACATAAGAAAAGCCATCCCCACTGAATTTTCACTTCCCTGCAGGGCTCTGAGGGGCTCAGGAACCCCACTGTACACCCACTCGCTCTAACTGGGAAGGTCAAACGCAGTGATGTCATGCAGGGGGAACACAGGGGAACTCAGTTCCACTAGTTAAAATTAGGGCTGACTCCGCCCACTTCACTCTCCCTCCTCCCCCCTCTCAATTCCTCTGCAAAGAGCTTTTCTTCTTGGTTGGCCGGCACTCAGAGGGTTAAAGGGAGCGACTCCGGATTCCTAGGGGGGGGCGAAGGCAGTGATGTCATTCAGGGGGAACGGGCCAGAACGGGCGTTCCGGATCCTAACGGGCTCCGGTTCTGGGTTCCCAACAAGTGCCAATCAAAAGTGAGTTCCTGTTCCTAAATCATTTGAATGACACCACTGGTCAAGCGTTGCACTCACGCCCTTCGTTCTCTCTTCGCAGGTGTTTGACAAGCTCCAGCTCTTCTCCCCAGAGTGGCCTGCAGAGCAAATCCTGATGTCCATGAATTCGCAGCTCAGGCTGCTCACGAACAGGTACGGCTGGGGTGGGATTGAGAGGCAAGGATAAACACTCTGGGCGCTCACCTAAAGAACAAGCAGCCCAGAGAAGCTGCTACGCGGCAGGTCTGGCATGCAAAAGGCCCCGATCCCTGCTGGAGGGGTGTCCTTATTTTACAGCCTTCCCTTGAGGTCACATTTTTTGACTGCCTGCTCATCCAGCCGTGGTATGTGACTGTGGTACACACGACACCCCTAGACACCTGCTGCCTAGTAACAAGACTGCAAAGTGATGTGGCAAACCCCGGTAGGAGGCTAGGCGGACACAGCTCCAGCACACAGTTTCCGCGCGCTTGGAAAAAAAACCTTCCCACCCGCCCTGGCCTCTTACCTGGTGTTCGTTGTGTCGTGTCTGGCCTCCCAAACCAGAAGTAACCGGTGATGATGTCAACACTAGTTACTTCCAGTGATTCGTCCAATAGGTCGACTATGTGAAGTGGTACATCAGGGGACAGAAAAACACTGCCCTCCAACTCATCATCTCTGCCTGCCTAAGAGCACAATCCTAACCTGGAGTTAGGCCAGCACAGTTTGGCCGGCACGTCTGGACCCCTCTCGGAGTCAGGGAGGATGGCGCACGTCTGTGTGCTGGCCTCTCTGACTCTGAGAGTGGTCCAAACATACTTAACGGTGGCCCTTGTGCCGGCCAGACTTTGCTTTATTTACCTCAGAATTTTACCTCAGAAATTTATCTCAGAATGCCAGATACAAGGGAGTGGCGTTTGGACCACTCTTGGAGTCAGGGAGGATGGCACCCGTCTATCTGCTGGCCTCTCTGACTCTGAGAGTGGTCCAAACATACTTTATGGTGTCCCTTGTGCTGGCCAGACTTTGCTTTATTTACCTCAGAAATTTACCTCAGAATGCCAGATACAGGGGAGTGGCGTTTGGCCCACTCTTGGAGTCAGGGAGGATGGCGCCCGTCTATCTGCTGGCCTCTCTGACTCTGAGAGTGGTCCAAACATAAGAACATAAGAACATAAGAAGAGCCCTGCTGGATCAGGCCAAAGGCCCATCTAGTCCAGCTTCCTGTATCTCACAGCGGCCCACCAGGTGCCCCAGGGAGGCATGAAACAACAAGATGCTTGCATCCTGTTGCCACTCCCACTCCCATAACATACTTTATGGTGTCCCTTGTGCTGGCCAGACTTTGCTTTATTTTCCTCAGAAATTTACCTCAGAATGCCAGATACAAGGGAGTGGCGTTTGGACCACTCTTGGAGTCAGGGAGGATGGCGCCCATCTATCTGCTGGCCTCGCTGACTCTGAGAGGGGTCCAAGCATCCTTTACGGTGTCCCTTGCTCCAGCCTAACCCTGCTGGCCTAACTCCAGGTTAGGATTGTGCCCTGCTCCTCATCCAGGGCCGGGCTCACCCTCCTCCTTCTCTCGATTCCTTCTCCAGGGAGGGTGCTGCCTTCGTGAGCTCCCAGCTCCTGCAGTGCTTCCCCAACTCCTCCGTCATCGAGGAGGATGGCCACGGCCTCCTCAAGGCGGGAGCCGTCACGGGCACCGCAGTCCTGCAAGTGACCGCCTTGGAGCTCTTCGGCGTCAACCAGACCATCCTCACCGGAGTGCGGGTAAGGGGACCGGATCCGGAGGCAGAACGGTCAGGGCAGTGGGGACAGCACTGTTGGGGAGCTGCCAGACAGGAAAGGAGAGGGAGCAGAGACACACTTCTTAAAGTGGTGCCCTCTTATATTTAGCAGAGGAGAAACCGTGGTTCCTCTCCATGGTTCCTTTTCCGTTGCCGTTGTCTCTTCTTCATCTTGTTTCGACTGTGAGCCCTTTGAGGACAGGGAGAGTACTGGGTTTTTTTTTTTGCTATGTAAACTGTTTGCGGAGTGCGTTTCGTGGAATGAGAAGGGTCTCCCTCACAGGTGGCCCCGGTGTCCTACTTGTGGCTGAGCATCGCTCCCAAGCTCTACACGGCCAACAGGACGCCCCTTCATGCGTTTCCCTTGGGCATGTCCCTGACCTTCACCGCTCATTTCTACGACAGCACCGGGGAGAAATTCCATGCGCAGAGCACCCAACTGTACCTGGCCTTGAACAGGTGCCGTCCCGGAAGGGCACACCTGGGAGGAGAGCTGCCTGTCTTGAGCTGCCTGTTAGCACCGCAGTTAAAAAACGGCCCCGTCCTCTCCAGGGCCGTTAGGTTTTGGGGGGGGCTGCACACTCCTGGGCAAAGGCCGCGATCCCCGCTGGAGCGGTGTCCTTATTTCACAGCCTCCCTTCGGGGTCCATTTTTCGCCTTCAGGGACGACCTGCTGCTCATCCGGCCCAGCAACAAGAACCACACTTACGTCGCCCAGGCCGTGAACCGGGGCGTCACCCTGCTGGCCGTGTGGGACGAGAAGCACCCCGGCATGGCGGACTACGTGCCCGTCCCCGTGGAGCAGGCCATTCAGCCCAACCTTTCCGAGCCGCTGGCCCTCGGAGACGTGGTGTGCTTCAGCACGGCCCTCGTCAACCAGGAAGGTCAGCCGGTCCAACGTACTCCTTGCGCCCTTTACTTGGAAGTGCCTGCCCACTATTTCTCTATGGATGTGGCGGGGGCCTTTTAACTCTTTTCTATGTTCAAACCTGTAGCTTACAGTATATAGAAGACCAGTTCATATGGGTAAACGTTTGGACATTTGGAAACCCTTTTTGGATCTCTAGATCTAGATCTTGATTAATGATATCTAGGTTTTTTCTAAGCCCACATAAAAACACAAAACACCATCTAATATCCGAGTAAAAACAACACACACTACATTTCAGTATTTAAGGGCACAATCCTAACCTGAATTTAGACCGGCATAGTTAGGCCAGCACCTGGGCCACCATAAAGCGCGTTTGGACCACTCTCGGAGTCAGAGAGGATGCTGCATTTATGCATGCTGCTCTCTCTGACTCCGAGAGTGGTCCGAACGCACTTTACGGTGTCCCTTGTGCCGGCCAAACTTTGCTGGCCTAACTGTGCCGGCCTCACTCCAGGTTAGGATTTGCACCCTTAATTAGCAGCCGCAGTGAAATGAAAACAGGGACAGAGGTTTGTTCTTTGCCTGCAGGGGAGCCTGGCTCGTGGCACATCGCCCCCAGCGACATCCTGGAGATGGAAACTGCGAGCGGAACAGCATTTGCAAAGCATGCTGGGAAAGTCACCGTCTTCAACGATATCCCAGGAATAGTGAAAACCTATCAAGAGGTAAGAATCCCTGTGCGTTGACCTCAGGAGAAAATTTTCCAGCCGTGCGAAAGGCAGACTTGTTGAATTGCCTCCTCCTAAGAAAGATAGGGGTTGAGAGTGGCAGAAGGTGACATGCCCACCTCATTAACCTAGGCAGGCTTCATGTCTATTTAGATAGTGTCACCTGTGTGCAGGATATGGCTAGAGGTGGGAGAAAATGGTAATAAGGATATAAAAACACCTAACATCCATTTCAGCACTTCTCTTTTTTTTAAAAAAAAAAAACCAAAATCAGCAAAAAAAACACCACCACCACACACCCCATTTCTCCCGCCTCTCTCTATGACACTTTACACAGGAACCGCTGGACTAGATGCAATGTTAGGGAGTCTCGCAGGTGGCAGCCTCCAGGTCACACAAGTGTATGATTCAGGGGTAGGGCTGAGATGCGAAACTCCCAGCTCCTTATAAGTGTCCGCTGTACAGCAGCAGCAGCGTATTGCGAAGAGCAGCTCTTTGGTCTGGGCAGAACACTTGTGCAGAGAAGGGGTGGGGCGGGGTGACATGGGGATCAGCCCAAACCTATCTGGGAGTGTCGTGGGATGAAAAGTGCTTGCTTGTTCAGGCTGCTGGTGCATCTCTGTGTCAAAGAAAGGAACGGGGCTCCAGCTTCAGCTTGTCTAATAGCTGGTCCTTACTTGGTCCTCGGAAACGACAAGGAACCTCCCCATCTTGTCCTTTCCAGGTTGTTGTCAGCGGCTCCTCCAGACTCACCCTTCAGCTTGGTCCCAAAAACTTCCTCACCAACGCCCCAAATTCCTCCGAGTTCCTGGCTTTCGTCACCAGCAGCAGCAAAGGAGACACCCTCCGAGGCAAGGGGCAGGCGTGAACGCACCTTTGTTCCTATGAGCAGCTGACAGGGCTTGACGTTCCTTCAAGGAGGGCGGGGCATTCTGCTGGGGAGGCCTGCCTGGTGCCTTTGTGGGGTGATTCCTGGAGGTGTTTGTGCCAGGAGGCTGGGCTAGGTGGGCCTTTGGCCTGATCCAGCGGGGTTCATCTTACGAGCAGAACGGGCAGCTTCTGGATTTTCAGCTCTTCCCTACTGCCTCGTCTCACCTGCCTGGTTGAGGCTCCTGTTTTGCAGAATGTTTAAAGGGAGCACGTTCATTCATTCTGTTTTTCTCCCTGCTCTCTTCCCCCCACCCCCACCCAGGACCTTGCAGTGTTGTCCAGCTTCACGCCATCACAAACCTGCTTTCCCCAGAATCTCACCTGACCTGCCAAGTGGAGTTCAGCGAGACAGTTCCGCACAACCCCGCGAGTCGGGTCTTTCACGTCCAGTCCGTGTTCTACACCGATAAAGGTGGGCAGAGTCCCGTTTCTCTCCTGACCTGTACTAGTGACATTTTGGTCTCAGCTCGGAATCAGAGGCAGACCCGTTCCCTTCGCTGTTCAGTTTTCTAGTGCCCCACCGGATCAGGCCAGCTTCCTGCATCTCACAGTGGCCCCACCAGATGCCTCAGCGAGCTCTCAAAGCCACAAGATCCCTGCACTCTGTCGCCACACCCTTGCACCTAGCATCCAGAGACGGCCTAAACACCAAGTGTTCGCACATACCCATCGCAGCCTGTAACCTGCGATGGATGTTTCTTCTAGAAATCCCCTTTTAAAGGCACCTAGGGCAGGCACCACCCCCGCATCCAGTGGCAAGGAGTTCCACAGACTAATTTGCACACCGGGTAAAGAACTGCTTCCTTTATCTGGTTTCCCCTTCTCCCCAACCCAGGCCGCTACGCCTGCGTAATAACGGCAAAACCCCAGCCTGAGGAGGACCTGCTGGCCCTGAGCACGGCTGAGGGCTCCGTGACCGTGACCGCCTCTTTCCTGCACGAGCTGAGCCCGGCCGGGGCGCAGCGCTTGGTGGTGCCCTTCTGGCCCGCCTTCTGCATCAACCAGACCGAAGTGGCTTTCAGCAGCAAGCAACTGATAGGCGAAGTTGCCGTCTTGGGGGCGAGGAGAGTGATCGAAAGGCTCAAAGTAAGTGGCGAGCCCAGGTTTGTATGCGCACAAAGTGCTGGTGTCTGAAGACACACTGGAACGTTTTTTAGAACGGGAAGCAGGATATGCAAGGTGCCTCTCCTCTCGGGTCAGGGAGTGCAAGAAATGCAGCACAAATTACTGCTGTATGAATTGCGTATTCTGGAGCTGAGTGGACAAGGCCAGTCCTCCACGGTGACACAGGCAGGAAACTATTCTTTTGTTTACCGGTTTATACCCCACTTTATACACCATGGTTTATACACCACGTGGGACGTGGTGGCGCAGCGGGTTAAACCGCTGCTGCTGGGCTTTCTGACTGCAAGGTTGGGAGTTCAAGGCCGCACGATGGAGTGAGCTCCCGTTGCTTGTCCCAGCTCCTGCCAACCTAGCAGTTCAAAAGCACCTAAAAATGCAAGTAGATAAACAGGGACCACTTCGGGGGGAATGGAACGGCGTTCCGTGCGCTACGGCGTAGAGTCATGCGGGCCACATGACCACGGAAGCTGTCCTCGGACAAAACGCCGGCTCTACGGGCTTTGAAATGGAGATGAGCACCGCCCCCTACAGTCGGTCACGACTGGACCATCCGGTCGTGGGGAAACCTTTACCTTTTTACCCCACTTTAGCTCCCTAACAGGCATCCAAAGTGGCTACTCAAGACTGCAGTTGCAATGGGTGGTGGGTTTAAAAACACATAAAAACACGTAAAAACTCAAAACACACCCCCTTTTTGGTGTTAAAATATCCAAATAAAAACACAACCCCCCATTATTTTGGTGTTCGTGCTATTTTCCAGAAGTTAAAATAGATTGCTTTTCCAACTAGGGATCATAATGTGGCTGCATCTGCTGCACTAAAGGTGGATTTTGGAAGAGGGATATATGCAGGCTCAGGAGTTTTGGGAGGCTTGCGGCAAGGAAGCCAGTCTTGCCGCAGCCTCGCTCCTTGTCTGTTGCGTCAAAGCCATCAGGCTGCTGCAGTCCTTGGTTGCTGTTATGTTTGCTGTCGGTTCCTTGGCAACGAGCGAATGCTGCTCAGTGCTGCTTCTCCTCCCGTTTCCCCGAAGGTCCAGCCCAGTTCCCCAGCGATCAAAGTGGGGCAGCCCAGGCGGCTGGCGGACATGCCCAGGCTTGTCGTCTACCCCGTCAGCGTGGTCAACCTGACCTTCCTCCAGCAGATGGCAGCACCCGCCTTCATCAACCTCTCCTGCACCCTGACCGACCAGAGGGCTGCCGTGCTGGTCAGGGTCCTGTCGGAACACCACTTGTTTGGTAAGCCGTGACCCCCGAGACGAATCACAAGGCAGCTGCCTGCGGGGGGGACAGTGAGCCTCTGTGGCTGCTGTCGGGCTGCGGCCTGCTCTGCCGGGTCACGAGGCTCCAGTTCCATTATGGGCCTGAACAGTGCTCCGTTGACTGGCTGGTAGACACTCCAGGCTAATAGCAGCATCTTGCGTCTTTTCTCCCGCTCCTGCCCCCACGCCCGGCTGTGGGACGTCCAGGGCAGTGTGCCGAACCAGGGCTTGTGCAGCAGCTCCTGGGCTCCTACCAGGTCCTCCTCTTCACCATCTGTGCAGTGCTGGCGTCCTTCATGGTCCTCTTTCTGGGTGAGTAGGGGGAAGGCGAGCAAGCCCTCCGCTTTCCAGGAAGCAATCGACACACGTTACATCCCACCCTAGGACTTTGTAAAGCCCACCCGACCCTCAGCGGCGATCCTTCACCCTCCCACCTTGGATACGGGGACACTCGTTGCCCTTACAGTGCCCAGAGAACCAGGCTGCCTCCAACAAGCCAACCCCGAGCCACGACCTGGTTCCTGCTGCCTGAGCAGGCTGCCAGGAGTGGTGACGAGTGGGACTCACCTGGGTGCAAATGAGTTTTTCCTCGCAGGTTACAACACTTTCTTGACCAGGGTGCAGACAGTCCCGGTGGTGTATGTTCCCGGCCCAGTGCAGGCAGGTGAGTTAAAATAAGCCCTCCGCAGGGAAGAGGATATACCCGTGTCCCCACCTAAAGGCATTTCAGGTGTCCTCTCCCCCCCCCTCCCCGCAACCGACTGCTGCATTAAAGGCTGCCGCCATTCATAAATGGTTAAAGCCTTTTTGGAATGTGTCCAGGGTATAGTAAGAGTTCCAAATTCTGCAGCCACTCAGGAGGAGTTGGCCTTGCCTTTCACTGAGGCCATCTATGTCCACTGCCCACTTAAATTTGGACCACCGTTAGGAGGTGGATCCCGAATGTCCCTTCAGTTTAACAGCCTTAAGCCCCGACTCCGTTGCCTTCTAACCGGCTTGGGAGCTTCTGCAAGCCTGTCCCTGCGTTTTCAAACCGCTCTCTTCCCCCTTCTTTTCAGAATATCCGTCTCACCAACCCAGCCCTCAGTATCGCCCCCCCAGCCCTCAGTACCAGCCACCTGGTACTGCTGGAAGGAACAGAACTCAGGCCTGGCTCTGGAGCGTCAGGAGATAGCTGCGGCCTGAACCCCCACCTTCAGGGGCCTGTAAAGAGTAAACCGGTGAAGCTGGGCGCAGGTGTTGTTTCTCCTTTGTGATGAGGGAGGGGTTTCAGGGGGTGGCTTCTTTCGCCCAGCCCCAGCCGAGGTCAGAAACCCACCCGCCCCCCCCCCAGCCACTAAAGTACACAGAGGGTTCTTTGTAGGCACTGTTGCAAGCCCCCATTACAAGGAATCTCAGGCGCATCGATCCACAGCATGTGTTCACGGGAAGCTCTGTAGCTAAAGCCACCAGTCCCAGGCCAGCCCACCAGCGACAAGACGGACCCACTCAGGAACTCACACGCAACTCCCAGGCATTGCATATTTTTATCCAAAATTTATTGAGTCAAATGGGTGAGGCTACAAGGACAGCGAGACAGCCACGTTTCCTTTTTCGCCCACGCCTTCTTCGTGGGCCGGTGGCTGAAGCCCTCAAGAGTCCCACAGCTGGCGTCTACCGTTTGCTTGAGCGTCAGACCAGGCCCGATCCACGCTCTTGAGCTCCTCAGCGCTGTGAGCCGGTGCTGTGCGCGTAGCCCCACCCATCCTGGACAACCACCTGCTTAGTTTAATGCTGCTTTCGCCTGAAGGAGCATCCTGGAAAGAGAGAACACCTAGGGGTGAGCAGAGGCAAGCCCAGAGGGTCCCACAGCGGCACACCTGTACCTGGGGCACAGGTGTCGCGGCTCTGTTGAGCGCATGCCGCTCCGACCCCTAGAAGCAGGCAGCTGAAGACGCAAGGGTACTATGTATGGCTGATGCCAAAGAACAATGCCAGAAACTGGCACTGTTAAAAATGAGAGGGGGGCACAGGCAGGCCCAGAGAGTGCACCTGTGGCTGATGCCGCTATTGAGCTCCCGCTCCTTCATTTTACAGCAAAGTCTAAGCAGCTTTTGTATAACGCCACACAGAAGTGGGTGAACGCATGCCTCTAAAGCTCGGAGCTGCTCTGCCTTGGGGCAGACATTTCCCAACAAACACCGTACATTTCAAGACAGGCACCACGACTCTCAATACCATGAAACACCTCCTGTGTAACAACGCACTGGAGCAAGGAAACACCTGGCGTGGGAAGAAAAGCAGGCATCGCACCCTCACCTTCTGTCAACCTTGCCTTTCCCCCGGTGGGCTGGCACAGGACAGTCGAGCAGCCGACACACAGGACCACCGTCTGAGCGTGACTGAAGACAGTGGTGATTTTGTAGCAACCTGGGAGAGATGGGGGGGGGAAAGACACTTCAGTCTTTGCGCACTGCAGAAGGGAGCCTCTGCAATGCCAACCTGCCTAGCTGGCAAAAGGGCAGACTTAAAACCAAGTGCTACTGAACTGGGCACTCACAAAATCAAACTTACCTGCCCAGTTATTCTGGACTTCGTTCCTCAAAACACACACACACACACACACACACACACTTGTTCTTCCTGCTAGCAAACCACCCTCTCTTCCCCCAGCTATTTACGGTCCCATATGTTCGACTGCAGCACCACAAGCCTGCCCGACAGGGCAAGCATCTGCTCGAGCATCTCCTCCTTTGCCTCCCCTGCTGGCGCCTCCCCTACCTGGACATTTCACATCCATGAAGTACGAGTTGGGACTCTGGACCAGGCGCTTCTTCTTATGCTTCCTCTTCTCCTCCTCAGGGGAGGGATGCAGGAGATCCTTTGCGAGCTGCAAGGAGGATGTTACAGTGCGTCAGGCAGGGGAGCCGAGGAGCCCCTCTCCCAATCCCCCTGCTTAATCCCCAGCTGCTGGATTAAGCAGGCCTGCACCAGGCCAAGATGGAAACTCCCTGCTTCCAGCACCCGTTGCCTTCCAAGCAGAAGCAACGCCGCCCACCTCATCCTTCAAACGGAGCTCTGCCCCACAACCTCTTGACTGCAAGGGCTCAGTGCAGCCCCCTTCCCCCCTGCATCAACATGGGCTGAATGCTCAAGGCAGGGGCTCAGTCTCCACACCGTCAAGCCACCGTGCGCATTGATGCTGCCATGTAAACCCCACCACCAGACTCGGAGCCTCGGCTGTAAACAAGCGAGGCCTCCTTGCTCAGACGCTGCCGTCCTGCCACACGCTGCTCCGACAGCCTCAAGTCAAACCTGTCTCTCGGCTTCGGCCATGCGCATCACTGGCCTGCCTTGCAGGGGAGGAAAGGACGGCGACTTGGGGGAGAAAAAGCAGTTTGCATCTTTTTAAAAACAAAAGTGAGGGGGACCTTCTACAACTTCTTCAATCTTGGGAGTTGGGACCACAATGAGTCCATTGTGAGGTCACAGCACCATATGGGAATAAAAACAGGTGACGACACCACCATGTGAAGGGGGGAATGGCCGCGTGTAACCCCTTCAGGACCCAGGAGGTGGTGTCCCAGCCCTGCCCAGGTGCTCAGCAAGTGGGCTGAAACAGCTTCCACCGGGGCCAGGCTCCAGGGAACAGTGGCGTTTCTACAGGGAGGGCAAAGCTCTAAGTTTTGCAAGAAGCCTCACCTTGCAGTGGAAATCACTCCTCTCCTGCACTGTTTTGGCCAATCTTGGCATTGCTTACTGGCTACAGCAGCAAGGGAGAGGAGGGATTTACACGACAGGGTAAGGCTTCTTGCAAAACTTATGAGCTTTGCCATCCCTGTAGAAACGCCTCTGCCAGGGAAACCTTCTCTGTTCGATGACAGCACCTGGTCTCACAGTGCTGGGAGAGCGTTAGGGAGGCAGGGAGCGGGTGGCAAAGAGCGGACAGGCAAAAAGAGGAGGAAGAGGAGGTGGTGGGGTTGATGGCGAGCCCCCAACCTCATATTTATTTATTTACTGGGGGGGGGAATCATGGCTTGAAAAGGGCTGGAGGCCGCTGCTCAGCACCTGCCCTGCTACGCTGCTCAGGCTGAACCCGTCGGGGCTGCAGCCACATCCACACCCACCTCCTCCCCACGCCCCCGCGCGCCCTCCCAGGTCACAGCGCCGGGAGACGAGCCAGGCAGGCGCTGGCGGTCGGAGGGGGGAGGCGGACGGGGCAACAGCGGCTCTTCCCTCCCCCTCCCTCCTCGCCTCCCCCTTCCAGGCCGCCATCTTGACTCTCCCGTCCCCGAGCTGGAGGCGCGAAGGGGGAGCGAGAGGGACGCGGATCCCCTCGGCCGGCGGGCGGGCGGGCGGGCGGGCGGGCCGGCGCCCCCTCGTCCCCCGCGGCGGGGCTCTCAGGGCGGGGGCGTCCCCGGCCCTCCCGCCGCCCCGGCCCGCGCCCAGCCAGCCCCGGCCGCACTCACAGGCATGTTCGCGTGGAGGCAGCGACGGCCGAAAAGGAGCCAGGCCGGAAAGAGAGGGCGCTATATCCGCTGCGGGGTCTCCGCCGCACGGGCGGAAGTCCAGCCCGAGCGGGGGGGGGCGGGGCCAAAGGGGCGCGACGCGCGCATAGCTTCGGCTGCCATCTTGGGGAGGGCGACGCGACGCGGAGACGCCGCCATGGTGGAAAGGTCGCCCAATTTCTCCCGCCGAGGGAAGCGGGCAGACATCTTGGGAGGCAGGCGATTGGCTGAGGAGAGCCGCCCTCTTGGGAAGGGCAAAAAAAAAAAAGCCCGCCTCGCTGTGCGGCCGCCATTTTGAGAGGGCTTTCGAAGTCTCCCCTTTGGCTTTGACGTCACCCGCGCCAATCTGTGTTTATATTTCGGCGGGGGCTGAAGACCTTTTTATTCCAAAAAGCTTTTAATTGTTGACAGGCTGGCTGGTTATTATAACCCACGGGGCTTGTTGTTTTTTATATTGTTTTTAAATTTGTTTTTAATTGTGTTCTTAATTTTTGATTGTATTGTTTAATTCTGTTTTAATTGTTTTTAATTGTGAATTCTTATATTGTTTTTATATCTATATTGTAATGCCGCCTTGGGTGCCTTCGGGCACAATAAGGCGGGGTACAAATTTAATAATAAATAAATAAATAAAATAAACGCCTCCGTCCAGGGGCTGTGACGTCAGCCCCGGACTCCACCACAGGGTTGGTGCGGCTTTGGTGTCACTGACGTGACAACGCATCCTAATGTAAGAAGAAGGCTCTTTTAGACGCAGGCGACCTCAGGCGTGGGACGCAGTGACGTCGTGGTGGAGCATGGGTGATGTCTTGGTGATGATGTCACGGTGGAGCAATGACATAACTGTGTGAACTTCTCCACGGCGCTGCAGGTGCTGGTTACAAAAGCGAGCTTGGGCATTTCTGCCTTGTATTCATGCCCCAAGTTGAAGCCACAGGTGTGCAAAACCACCTACTGCACACGCTTGTGGCTGATATGGAACTCACTGCCACAAGATGTGAGAGGCAGCCATTCGCCTAGATTGTTTTGTATGCCGCTTCGACAGTTTATGAGAAGTGAGGTAAAGTTCATTAAACGGAGGCTATTCGAGGGCCCAAGTGCTGGAGCCAGATGATGTCAGTGTCAGGGGCAATGACATCACCGCTCTAATACTCGATGGCACCCCAAATGTCTGTTAAGAGGAAACGGTCACACCATGCCTGAACCCTGACTGCACGTACACCACAAAACCCACTGAGGGAGTATGTAATCTCTGGAAAGTTCACAGACATTATAGGAAAGAAACTCTTCCCTTCTGTGTGTGCGTGCTTATTTTCACGCACTCCATTTATTGGTACATTAACCTCCCCGCTTACAAAATCGACAAGTCCACTAATGATCCACAAAATCCCAAAGAAAACCTTTAGGCACTTCATAAAATATGAAGCAATCATTCCTGAAGCAGTGTGCGACAATTAAAACCAAGAGAGAGGACATCAGTGCCAGTAATGATTGAAGAGCTTAATATATCAGTTCTCTCAAAAATGCAGGGGAAGAAAGAGATAAGATCGCCACCGACGCCGGGTTCTATCAAGTTTCCCCGAGGACTTCCCTCCCCAAACCTGAAACCAAATCTACTCCAGTTTCAATTGTTAGTGGCAGCAAAAAGGCAACAGTGGACGACAGCCACATCCCAACATTCCCTGTGTTCCAGATAATCTGTTTCTGAACATGGAGGTTCAATTTATTTATCATGGTTGGTCCCCATCATAAAAACCTAAGAACATAAGAAGAGCCCCACTGGATCAGGCCAGAGGCCCATCTAGTCCAGCTTCCTGCATCTTGCAGCGGCCCACCAGATGCCTCAGGGAGCACACGAGACCACAAGATGCCTGCATCATGTTGTCACGCCCTTGTATCTGGCAAAAATCAGAGGTAAAAATCTGAGGTTAATAAAACAGGATTTGCTATCCTGTCTGTGGGGAAGGAGCTATAATAACTTGCAACCCAATCTGGGCCTTAAGAACATAAGAAGAGCCCTGCTGGATCAGGCCAAAGGCTGCATCTAGTCCAGCTTCCTGCATCTCGCAGCGGCCCACCAAATGCCTCCAGAGACCTACCCTCTTCGTGCATTTGTCTCATCCTTTTTCAAGCTGTGTGTATCATTATTATTTATTAAGACAGCGTTCTGTATATATGGTACCTTAGAAAGGCCAAATCGGCTCCTCGCCTGCAAGGAGCTTGCAAACAACAAACATCTAAGCCAGCCACCGCCGACGCATTTTGGGATAATGAAATTTCAGATCATGAGCACTGTGCGCTTTTCCAGCACAGGAGTTGGAAAATAAATTTGGGAATCTCCCTACCATAGGGAATCTTCCCTATGGAACACTGATAGCTGCATAATGAGCTGAAATCTTTTCCTGGTAGAAAGGGACAATAGCAGGAATTGTTGCCTGTTGACACTGCCTACTTAAAAAAAAAAAAGTGGGTTAATCTGAACCCCGTCTGGAAGCTAGTCCTCGGATAGGGTTCACCTTAAATGTGTGCTTTCAGAGAGGGAGGGCAGGTAAGCTGTAATTTCTCCGTGGCGAGTGCGGGCAAAGCACTCTGTACATGCTCATGGGCATTGTCTCCTCCATCCCACGGCTCCGATCAGACTCCAGGGAGAGGCTTGCAAAAACTGTCTTTTCACAAATGAATGAACAGCCCCAGCCTTCATGTGTCCAACCAGCAACTTCCTCCCACAGTTGGCCGGGAGCTGGTTAACCCCTCCCTTGCCCAGAAGGAACTTCTTTCGCCATTGCCTTCCAGCAAAGAGGGGAGTGGTCTGAGGGTCTAGAGGGAAGGAGGAAAAGAACTCTTGTGGGGGGGGGGGTTGAGGAGGAGCCAGCTGCTCCACCTCTCAAAACTTTTTTGCTCCCTTTTTGCAGATTCTTTTCTTTCTGGTGTTCTCTTTTAACTCCTCCCCTTGGAACGGAAGAATCGGGAAGATGGCAAAATCCTACGATCACCTCTTCAAGCTGCTGCTGATCGGAGACAGCGGAGTGGGGAAGACGTGCCTGATCATCCGCTTTGCAGAGGATAACTTCAGTGGCACTTACATCAGCACCATTGGTGAGAAGCGGGCACTGGAGTGGGCGTCTGTGGGGCACACCCTCCTAGGAGCTGAGGTTGGGGGGCTGTGGCATGGGGCATCTTCAGTACCCAAGTGGGCATCCACCCCCACTTGACCATCCCATCAAACCTTCTCAGCAAGAGCAGGCACTCTCTGTATGGACACTGGAGTGTGAATCTACTTTGGGACACCGTCCTAGAAATGTGTGTGTGTGTGTGTGTGTGTGGTTTTTCTGGAGGGGCTGGACATTATGCCAACTCCAGGACCTCACACAGATTTATAAATTCCCTTTGCCTGAATACACCATAGCTGGGGTGAGGAATCAATTGAGTGCGCCGAATTGTGACTGGGAGATTATCCTTACTCTGGATTAATGAAACCAGAGTAAAAGAGTAGGATCTTGTGCTTGTGCTGCAAAACAGCCTTGGATTCTCTCTCTCCCCCTGCCCAGGCATCGACTTCAAAATCCGCACAGTGGAAATAGAAGGCAAAAGGATCAAACTTCAGGTTTGGTACGTACTTTTTTTTTTTTTAAAGGTGTCTCTGCTCCAAGGAGCCTACAATCAAATTAGGGGAGACAAGGGAGGATGGGGGGGGGGGGAGGCAAAGATGCCAAAAGAGCACAAAAGGATTGGATAGTTGGTGGGGCAGTGTTTATATTACAGTGTGTCATAAGCAGACTATTTGTGTCTCTGCCCCAAGACGCTTACAGTGACCAGATGCAACTCATGAGGCAGGAGAATGGAACAATATTTGTTGAGAGCAGGTTCTGTATATTTGTCCCCCTTTCAAATTCAGGCTTCTCTGTCTTTCAGGGACACGGCCGGTCAGGAACGTTTCAAGACCATCACTACGGCCTATTATCGGGGTGCCATGGTATGGCTTCTACCCTCTTCCCCAGGCTGGAATCATCTCTCAGTGGGTGGGTGGGTGGGTGGGTGGGTGAACCTACTTAGCTTAAACTAGGGTTCCAGCATGTTACCAAGAGGGACAAAAAGCCCGGTCCATTGGGGTATTATCTCCCATTTGGTGTGTGTGTGTGTGTGTGTGTGTAAAGCTTGTGACATCTAAGACAAGATAAGCAGGATTCTGCCACCTCAATTGACTAGATTTTGATCAATTGCCCCCCCCCCCCACATTTTTATACCTCCAGGGAACTCAGGGTGCTGTATATGGTTCCTTCCTCTCCTTTTGACCTCACGACAGCCTTGTAAGGTAGGCTGAGGCTGAAAGACGGTCCTTGGCCCAAGGTGACTCAGGAAGCTTCATGGCTGGGCGGGGATTTGAGCCTCGCTCTTCCAGTTCCGCCCCGTGATGCTGGCTTTCAAAAGTACTTCCTGCGTGCAATGTACAGCCCAATCCTATGCGCGTCTCCCCATTGACTTCCGTGAGGCCTGTGACTGCCCCTCGACCGCAGGATGCAGCACACGCCCCTTTGGCACGGCTCTGTCAGTGCTGGCAAGTCGGTTAGGATTGCGCCCTTGGCCTCTGAACGGAATCTGTGGGGAAAGGAGGGGTATAGAATCGCTGCCCCCCTGACAACTGAAAGCCACCCTGTTTCCATCCGCTGGCATTCCACCACTTTATTATTATTATTTATTATTTATTGAATTTATAGCCTGCCTTTCTGCCCGAAGGCACTCAAGGCGGCATTACAACAGTATGATAAAATACAAAATTTAAGATTAAAAACAATTTAAAAACAATACTAAAACGATACAAAAAACAAAATTAAAACAAAACAATAGACTTTAGAAACAACCAGTCCAGTGGATCATAAAATATAAAAATATAAAAGTATAACTAGCCAGCCAGCCAGCCTGTCAACAGTTAAAACCTTTTTGAAATAAAAAGGTCTTCAGCCCCCGCCAAAATGTTAACAAAGAGGGGGCAGTTCTCAATTCGAAGGGGAGGGTGTTCCAGAGTTGGGGGGCCACCACCGAGAAGGCCCTCTTCCTGGCCGCCACCTCTCTCACCTCTCCTGGTGGCGGCACAGTTAAAAGGGCCCCCCCAGATGACCTCAGAGTACGGGCAGGATTATATGGGAGGAGGCGGTCCCTCAAATACCCTGGACCTGAGCCGTAAAGGGCTTTAAAAGTCAAGACTAGCACCTTGAATTGGGCCCAGAACGGAACCGGCAGCCAGTGTAGTCGCCAAAGCAACGGCTCGGCAGAGTCAAACCGACGTGCCCCAGCAACCACCCGAGCCGCCGCGTTCTGTACTAGTTGTAATTTCCGGACCGTCTTCAAAGGCAGCCCCACGTAGAGCACATTGCAATAGTCTAATCTGGATGTCACTAGGGCGTGGGTCACTGTGGCCAGGTCCGCACAGCTCAGGTACGGCCGCAGCTGGCGGATCAGCCGAAGCTGAGCAAAGGCTCCCCTGGCCACCGCCGCCACCTGGGAGTCCAGGTGTAGCTGTGGGTCCAGGAGAACCCCCAAGCTGAGGACCTGCTCCTTCAGAGGAAGTGCGACCCCATTCAGAGCAGGGCGATAGTCCAACACCCGAGCTGTGGATTTCCGGACCAAAAGCACCTCTGTCTTATCCGGATTTAATTTCAGCTGGACAAGGAGGGCTAGTTTTTCATGTTTCAGTAAAACTGAAGGAATATTGGATGGGCAGAATCACAAAAACACGGAAGTGCAGAAAGCGGCACGATGTGCTTTTATTCAAAGGGCACTCTTTTCTAAACTATGATTATAAATTATAATTGCTTTAAGCGTGCCCTACGCAGGTGGCATTGATGGTATAGTGTCGACAGATGCAGCCAGCTGCATGCCGAGGCCTTAGAGCAGTGATGGCGAACCCGTGACACGCGTGTCAAAGGTGGCACGCCACAACGTTTGGGGTGGCACACCAGCATTTATCAATGCCTAACGAAAACTGAATTTGCCTTATTTATTTTGCATTTTTGTAATTATATTATTTGGCGTTTATTTATATAATACAAAGCACCACACGTGATTGGACTGTAGTTTTAGTTTAAAAGAATTATTTGTCTTTTGTGGGGAGGGGGGAAGGGGTTGACACACCAGCAGAATCAAGTTAAGCGTTTCCCAAGGTTTTGACACACCGAGCACAAAATGTTCGCCATCACTGTCTTAGAGAACATGTAGGTGTTAGAGAATTGTTTTATTTTTTTCACCGATTTCAGGGGATGATTTTTGTTTGACAAAAACGAGACATGCAGAAAGGCGTGTGATGTGTTATTATTTCATTATCACTAAACAACAACAACAACAAACCCACCTCTGTCCGTTGTACTTTCCCAGGGAATTATCCTTGTGTACGATATCACAGATGAGAAATCCTTTGAAAATATCCAGAACTGGATGAAAAGCATCAAGGAGGTCTGTTGTGGGGCCTGTGGGTGCAGCAGAAAGAGGGTGGGAAGGAGAGGGAGGTCTTACGGGAGACAGGGAGCGGAGGCTGATGGGACCCTCGCGTTATCCTTCCAACCAGTCCTTTCTCCAGCTCCCAAACAGGATTTTGTTTCAGTCAGCAGGGAAGGGAATACTTTTTTACCCAGCGGGTAATTAAGCTATGGAACTCCTTGCCACAGGAGGTGGCATCTGGCCTAGATGCCTTTAAAAGGGGACTGGACGGCTTTCTGGAGGAAAAGTCCATCATGGGCTATAGGCCATGATGGGTTGGGCAATGACCTTACATTGATAGTAGGCTACTTCAGAATGCCAGGAGCAAGCGAGGGACAATGGGATGCAAGCGTCTTGTTGTCTACTGAACTCCCTGAGGCACCTGGTGGGCCACTGTGAGATACAGGAAGCTGGACTAGATGGGCCTTTGGCCTGATCCAGCGGGGCTCTTCTTATGTTCTTATGTAAGGGCTGGAGGGGATTGGGGTGCAGTCCAATCAGGCCTGTAACCAGCTCTCTCCGCCGCACCCCCCTTTTTCTGCAGAACGCTTCGGCCGGCGTGGAGCGCCTCCTGCTGGGGAACAAGTGCGACATGGAGAGCAAGCGCAAGGTGCCCCAGGATCGAGCTGAGAAGGTAACGGGACTCAGGGTAGGATGGATTGTGAGAATGAGTGACAGTCACACCCAAGGCACCAGGACCCTTTGGACGTTCCCCGACCAAGGGTGCAGTCTCCCTGAGCGCAATCCTAACCTGGAGTTAGGCCGGCACAGTTAGGCCAGCAGAGTTTGGCCTGCGCAAGCGACACAGTAAGGTATGTTTGGACCACTCGTGGAGTCAGGGAGGCCAACACACAGACATGTGCCATCCCCCCTGAGAGTGGTCCAGACGCGCTTTACGATGGCCCTTGTGCCGGCCAAACTTTGCTGGCCTAACTGTGCCAGCCGAACTCCAGGTTAGGATTGTGCTCCCTGTTCGTCCACAATCTTTTGATTCAATCAGTCGATCGGATAGTATTGATGTACCGCTTTTCAACACACGTTCACAAAGCGGTTGACAGGAAAATAGTAATAATGAAGGGACCTGTCCAGTGATGTCATGCAGGGGGTACGCGGGGGTACGCGAGTACCGGTTTCTAGGATTACGGCTGGCCCCACCCATTCGCCCACCCACTCGTCGACTCCGCCCCCTGCAACGTTTGAATTTCCTGCACATTTGAGTTGCCTGCACGTTCTCAGAGCCAGGCAGGCAGGCAGGCAGCGAGCGGAGCCTTGCCTTGCCTTGCCACTGAAAAATGAGCTGCTCTGGGGTTTTGGAACTGTTGGGTCACTTTAACATGATGCCAGGCCTCCTTAACATGTTCTGGGGGTGCTGTGGAATACTGTTGCAACTGTTGGGTCAGTTTAAAATTGTCTGAGGCCTCAAAAAGGGCTTTTTTCATGCCACTTCCTGCCACAACCTCACTTCTGGCTTATGACATCACTTCTGGTGGGCGGGTCCTGACACGTGCCAATCAAAAGTGAGTACCTGTTATTAAATCATTTAGATGACACCACTGGACCTGTCCCAAAAGGCCTCACAGTCTAAAAATAAAAAGCGCAAAACATCACCAGCAACAGCCACTAGAAAAGACTCTGCGCCGGGTTGCCATCTGGGTCGCAGGGTGGAGCAGAACGAAAAGGGTGCCTGCTCTGCCAGTTGAGGCACGTGGTTGGCGGAGGCTGGGTTGGGACACAGGAGCGGGGGTGTCAAGGTTGCTCAAGAACTGGAGGGGGGCGCTGATCTTTAAAACATACCTATTTTCTTTCGTGGCAGCTTTCCAAGGAACATGGGATCAGGTTCTTTGAGACCAGCGCAAAATCCAGTTTGAATGTAGAGGAGGTAAGTGCGCATGTGTGGGAGTCCGCGTGTGCATGTGTGTTCAGAGGTGTCACTAGGATTTGCGTCGCCCCGTGCGAGAGTTCATTATGTCACCCCCCCCCCTCCATGATATACCTCCCCCCACACCAGTCCATATGGAATAAACTGCAATATCAAATACACGGGCCTAAATGCAGGAGCCTCATTAGGATTGGTGTAACCCCCGTTAATGTATTTATTTATTTTAATATAGACCTGTTCAGGTCACCCAACGAATCAGTCGCCAACGAAACAGTTCTGTGGCCGACTTGATGACACTCACAGAAATGAATAGTTCCAGTATTGGCTCTGAGACATGGAAATGAGAGTTGACTCATGCTAACTCCTTATTGGTTCCCTGCTGTGTCCTAACAACACCTGATTGGCCCTCAGAACAATCAGTATGATTGGTCAGTTTTGAGCGAAGGAAATCCATTTTTTGTCCGTTGTGTTGGTCATTTTTTTGTCCGTTGTGTTTTCATTTTCTGGTGAATTGGCCATACCGCTTGATAGAATATAGATATTTAAATGTGGTTTGTTCCATTGCATTCTGCGTCAAATTATCCATCAAATGATATATAACATGATACAACGTGATATATGTAACATGATGGTATTATTCAAAATTGACAATTTCGACTGATAGTAGTGTCACACCCTGAGTGTGATCACCAAGTGTGGTCCACAGCTGTTGTGAAACACAGAACTTTGCCCATTACAAAATGTAGCAGAATAGTCTGTCAAGTATGGAAAGCCTTTCTCTAACTTTCCTTCACCTTTTTTCTCAGGCTTTCACCACTCTGGCCCGGGACATCCTTCTGAAATTGAATAAGAAATCGGTGAGGACTGGATGTGTGTGAATGAGGCATGTGTGTGTTTCACGGGCACCCCAAACATTGTTCACAGTGTAATCAGCTTGCCTGGGTGAAGGAGAAGTTTTGTAGGGGTGGGGGGGAGTGGAATCCATCCTGAAACAGATTCTGCGGAGTGATAATGAAGGCACAACGCCTCTTCTCAGAGAGCTAGAAGAGGCATTCTCTTGTGGGTGAGAGTGAAGGGAGAATTCCTCTTCTACTTATTACCAATTGAGAATGCTTCTTTTAAAATGGCAGTGGCCACCCATTAACCCTGCATGATGATGCACACATGTATCACAGCAAGTGCCACTGTAGAAGAGGTTTTTCCTTCCGGGCGAGGGTCAAGGGGGAATGCATCTTCTAAGACGGTGTCTGCCTTCTGCAGGCCTTAAAAGTACTTGTATGAAGAAAATGAAACTTAAACAAAGTGTATTGCCAAATTAATTGAAGGATCCCATTTTAATTTTTTGATCAGTGAATTGAGAGCGCAGTCCTACCCTGCAGTTAGGCTGGCACAGTTAGACCAGCAAAGTTTGGCTGGCCTAACTGTGCGGCCTCACTCCAGGTTAGGTTTGTGCCCTGAGAGGTTTCAGCCCACACCAATGCTTTTTTATTTCCCTCCAAGCAAAATAAGGCCCTGTGAGGCATCCTGGTTTCTATTCCGTTCCAGCCTTTCTATATTCCTCTTCTTCTTTCTCTTTTCTTTGCCCCCCTTTAGGCTCCGATCAACAAAGGCCCGTTGGAACTGAAAGGATCGCAGAAGAGCAGCAGTAAATGTTTGGTGCTGTAGCAGCCGGCTAGCCCCTTCAGAAGCTGGCCCAGGTTTTTCCTGCAGTGCCGGGGGCTAGAGCACCAGGCACTGGTGTGCTCCTTCTTCCCCCCTCCCCACTGCACTCCACACACTTCCAGTTTCTTCCATGGAGCCTGCAACCTGTTTCGGGCGGGACCCCGCAGGTTGACAGCAGGTCAGGCTTCAAGGTCAGCTCTCCCCCGCTTCCTTCTTTGGTTCCTTCCGCACAGAACGCATGGACAAGTTTGGCACAAAAGGGAAAGGGAAGGTGCCAGAAGGAAAGCAGGGCGGGATATTCAAGGGGAGGGGGGCTGGGCTCAGCCACCAAGGAGCTAGAATTGGGGGGGGGACAATTCCAGAAGTTGACCTTCTGTCCCATAAGCCAACCTGCCTCTGTCTCATCGGGAGAAGATTGTCACACTACAAGGTCTTTCTGTACTGTATTTCTCATAGGAAAATATCCTGATCCCACCCCAGAGGGGAAAGGGGGGCTACTGCCTCTGCCCCCCCTCCCCCAGGTGTCCCTCCACATTGGATCACTAAACATGTACTCGGAGTCAAAGAATATAATTCTGGATGCGCCTCTCAATTTCGTTTGTATTTCTTTGACAGTATTAAATATTTGCGTTGACTTCTGGAGGTGTTCCTGCGTAACAGACTTGAGGGGGCGCGGCTGGGTGTGGGTGTGTGGGGTGGGAGGACAGCCCCCTTCCCATGGATTCGCCTAATCAAGTTGGGGGGTGCGGCTTGTAGAGGGAATTAATCCATGCCCTTTTATCATCTCTTTACATCATTTTTTCAAACAGTGATCTGCACATGCTTAAAGGCATTTTCAGTCTCCGTTTCCGCTGCTTTACACTGAGGAGGCCCAGTGCAGCCTTCAAAGGCATGCGCCCCATTGTGAGTTTTTGCGTCCGTGGGAGTGGGGAGCACTCTGCACATGCTTAGCAGCACTGGGTCCATACTGTAACCAACAAAAGCAGCATCAGGCAAGTTGCCTCCCTATACAAAGGGAAGATATGCACAGAGATACACCGCCCAAAACAAACGCCTTTTGATGTGAGGTGCACGCTCAGAAATATTCTCCAGTCTCCAGGGATTTGTGGGTTTTTTTAAACTGCTTTTTGGAATGGAAAGTCACTATGTGTGTTCAGAGCTCAGGCCATCGTGCTTAATGATGCTTAATGATGCATACATTTTTTTTAACATAATGTTTCAGAGGATGAACTGAAATCTGGGGTTCCCTGGGTTGAATCTCACCCCTGCCACGAATTCTCACAAGAAGGCCCTAGACTTTCCTGGGAGTAAAACCCATTGACTTCCTTCTGAGTAGATGAACATAGGATTGTGCTGTTTTGTCTCCCCGATGTGCAGTATAGGCACAATAGTATCTTCAGTGTTGTAAGAGCAACACTGAGGTAACGCTTGAGAAGGGCTTTGGTTTCTCACAAAGCGCTAAGCTTTGTGACAGCATTAATATTATACAGTCAGGTCTTGTTATCCGCTAGGGTTAGGTTCCTAGAAATCCTCATGGATCACGAATTCACAGATGATGATGATGATGATGATGATGATGATGATGATGATGATAATAATAATAATACATTTATTTATATACCGCCTTTCTTAATATCACTAGATTTCTCCAATGACTGTAACTCACGGCGGTTTACATAGGCAGACTTTCTCACAAACCCGAAGGTTTTTACAATTTACAGAATGTTCTATCTTCCAAGAACAACACTCCTACAGATCTTTCTTTCTGGATTTAGCCTTCTTTCTTTAGCCACCCGTCTGTCGTCTGCTGGCTGATGAGGCTTCCCTGCTGCCACCAGAGATGCAGCTGATTTCAGCACACTCCTCCTCCCACGAGGCAGCTGGAACTCAGCTTTTAATCAGCCGCAGTTTCCAAGGTCTGCCGCTCGCAGAGACTTCCGGCAGTCCCCAGCTCACGACCTTGAGATCTTCAGGTGTTATCTTCGGGCAAACGGAGGCATTAACCCTCTCGGCTAAATCTTCCGCAAATCCTATGGGATTAGTGGGGTTCGGTGCAAGGGCTACTGTGTCTGCCATCAGCAGAATCCAACAGAGACCCTCAGGAAGCCAGCAGAGTGCAGCAGGAAGGACCAACAGATCTCTGAATGCTGCAGAGCCCTGCAGAGGCTGCAGGGACCTTCCGAACGGCACCCGGGACCAGCAGGGATCCCTCAAACGAGGGTGGCAGATGCTCCTGACAGCCATTTTTGGTCGCAGGTGCCGTTCTGAAGGCCCCGTTATAGATGGCCATGCCACCCCCTCCAGCTTTGTACACAGCAAAGCCCCTTGAGGGAGGGGTTGGTCGGGGTCTGTTGATCGATTCCTTCCTATTGGATCGCTTTGGCGCAGAAGCATGCCCTTTGCAGGCAGAAGGTGCCAGCGTCCATGCTTGGCAGTGCCCAGGTCCTGCAGGGGAAGAGGCCCCCTGGTCTAAAACCCTGGAGAGCTGCAGCCAGTCAGGGCCTGACCACGCTGGGCTCAGCAGGAGGCAGCAATCCATCCTTTGCTCCGCCCACACATCCTGCATTTGGCTTGTGTGGGCGTGGGCTATCACCATAGCAACCTCAAATGGGCGGGGCAACACCTCGATTTTTGACAAAGGACACTCCAGCCATGCAAGGCAAAGAAGAAGGCGGGGTTTTTTTAGTCCTTGTATGTTTATTTATTTGCATTTATGGTAAATACTGGAACGCCCACTGGCTTCATTGGAAGACGCAGGCGAAAAAGAGTAGGAAGGAGGGGCGGGGAAAACATGCCAGGTGGCATCCAGGCCTCGTCTCCATGGCAACTCTCTCAAGGCCTCACTTCCTGCCTTGGGCGGAAAGAGGAACCCGAAGCAAAAGAGTGTTGGGGCCATGAAGGTATTATACACTGGAGGAGCCATGACATCATATTCTTGAAGCCAAGGGTCTGGTCTAACAATATGGCTGACACAGATCTTTCCCGCCAAGGAGGATTGCCGCGGATTCGCGAATAAAAATCTCCCTGCACACGTGTAAAAGTTAATCTCAACCTCTTTAAGCATGCCTGCATGTTCTGCATACGGGTGTGCGAATCGCTGAACGAAAAATGGGATTTAATTTCCATGGAAAGATTCATGTATTCACATTACATCGGTTCAATAAAACTACCGTTCAGTGAGTGCATTATTTTTGAAGCTGTGTAATTTCTTGTTGTTCCTAGCAGTCTTATTCACCATTTTCTGACACCCACTGTTAATGGTCTAGAAGGTAAAAAAATATATATTTCCCCCCTCCTTTTCCCCCCTTCCCGTTTACACTTTTTTTCCCACCTTCCATTTTCTACTGTAATATTTTCAAAATTCTGAACATTAACAGAATTTGTTTTATGGGGAGGGGTGAGTGTAGAAGTTTAAAAAAAATACTCTTAATAGTCTAGAAGTAAAAAAGAATTACTCTCATATTGACAACTACTTGTGTTATGAAGAGATTTTAATGAAATTTTCCTATATATTTTATCTAATTTTTGTCCACCCTCCCCTTTTTTTTCTTTCCTTCCCGTTCACACTTTATTTTTGCTTGTGAAGATTTCAAAAAATGAGTCTCTGAAAACAGTGCAATCCGAGTTTAAATAGACTTTAAATGCAAGTAGCATTTCGTCCGGTATGTTCAGTAATATAATTATGAGGAATTTAACCTTGTAATTGCATATTGAATCATAATAAGGTTACCAATAATGTTTCTACACGATCACACGTTTTTATTTTCGTAAGTTTTTATTTCAGGAGTAAACTATTCAGTCCTAGACAGTACTTGCAAAGCAATCTGAAATGCTTGGAATAAGGATTGTTTTGAGCGTAACAACATGGCTGCTAAGCCCGCCCCCTGCCCTCATTTGGCTGCTATCTCTTCGTAAGGCATGTCCCCTCCTGTTATATTTCCTCCAAGGCTTGGAATGAGGATTGTTTTGAGTCAGCCAACATGGCTGCTAAGCCCGCCCCCTGGCTTCAATTCGCTCCTATTAATTCTACAGGCATGCTGACTCCAGTCATTTAACCTGCTTGGAAAAAAATAAACCAGGTTGTCGCTCTAGGCCGCGGTTTCTCCATGGTGAACTCTCGTACATCCGGCGACGGCGCCTGGGAGCGCATGCGCAGCGCCGAGACCCTTCCCAGAATGCAGCGCTCGACGTCAACATGGCGATGCCCATAAGGGAGGCGGAAGTGGGTGCGGTGACTCTCCGTTCTTAACGACGATGGGACCGAGGTGGCGCCTGGCGGTGGCAGCGCTCCTGGGGCTCATAGCTCCGCCCTCCGGGTAAGGGGGTCCCTGGTGGCATCTTGAGAGCTAGGAGGGCAATTTATGGTATCATTATTTTTTGATTGATTGACGCACTTCCGATAGTTTCACAGGTCTCTGCCCCCAAGGAGCTTACAGTAGTACTACGTAGCATTTGTACAGTGTTCAGTGAGTGTGTCAAGAGCTTTATGAGTCTTGCTTTACACCAGATGCCTTCCCTTTCGCCTGGTGGTGCTCCAGGCCAGTGGTCTTCAACGTTTTTATTCCCATACATCACTTTGACCCCACACCTAAGGCTGTGTGACCCCAATGGGGTCCCAACCACAAGGTTGAAGAACACTGCTGTAAGGTAAGCCTACTATTGTTGCACCCATATTGAAGATGGGGAAGACCGAGGCTCAGAGGAGAGGGACTGGTCCTCCATAATTTTGTTCAATCCCCTTATAAAGGCATCTATACCAGGTGCTATCCCATCCCCACATCCTGTGGCAGGGGGTTCCACAGGTCAATTACATGCTGGGTAAGGGAATATTTCCTTTTGTCTGTGGAGGCTGCTAGTTTAGATGCTTTAAAAGACGATTAGGCTGATTCAGGCTCTGTTTTCTGGTCCCAATTTTGTCCCTGTGTTTGACTTTGGAGGAGATCTTTGCAATGTATTTTTTTTTAAAAGCCTTCTTGTTCACAGCTACTGTTCCCATCTGGGCTGCTTTGGGGCCTGATTCCTTGCCTTTATGCCAAAAAATTCCATGCTGTAGGCTACTTTTCTGGCCATCGAGTTGAAGGCAGCTTGGGCTTCAGCGTCTAAGGAAATTGACTACTAATTGGTGCTTTGATTGAGTCATGATTGGGACATACAAAATTATGCACAGAGTGGGTAGAGTAGACAAAGGGAATCTTTTTTCCCTCTCACGCAATACCAGAACCAGGGGACATCCTCTAAAACTGAGTGTTAGGAGAGTTAGAACAAACAAACAAAAGTATTTCTTTCCCCAGCGTGTAATTAGAATGTGGAACTCCTTGCCACAAGATGTGGTGATGGCATTGGGCCTGGATGCCTTTAAAAGGGGATTGGATACATTTATGGAGGAAAACTCCATCACAGGTTACAAGCTACGATGAGTATGTCCAGTCTGAGATTAGCTGGTCACTCATCATGAGGGCCGGGTAGGAATTTTTTTCTGTCATCCAAATTGGCCAATTATGGATGGCAGTTTTTTTGCCTACCCCAGACTGGCGAGGGAGGGATGGGTGTTCAGTAGGTTACATGATTTACATTGTGCTTAATAAAGTGAAGCCCCAACCTCAGTCTGGTGTTTTCCTTGGGGGTGGTGCAAGGGTAATTAATAATCTACTTTAAAATGCCAGATGCAGGGGACACATCAGGACACAAGTATTTGGTTGTCTTGCTTGCTCCCTGAGGCACCTGGTGGGCCACTGTGAGATACAGGAAGCTGGACTAGATGGGCCTTTGGCCTGATCCAGCAAGGCTTTTTCTTATGTTCTTATGTTCTTTCATTTCCTGAAAATGACCATTCTTTGTGCACTTAAACTGATTTGTTTTTCTTTTTCTGTTTGAAGTTCTGCCGAAGTGGTTTTAGAGAACGATGGGAAAAGCCCAGGTAAGAGGCTAATTTCGTACCCCTTTACGTGTTGCAATTTTTTAATAGTTTCTCTTCTGGCTCCTCTATCATAGCTGGGGGTTCACAGTGGTACATTCAAATGTGTAAGGTGGGCTTTTGTACTGGAAATGTTACGGCCCTGGTGGCTGGTTGGTACTTACATCTGAAACATCTGTGTGTAATGGCCGGTCCCAGCCCCAAAATACCATCTGGGTGTCTCCTGGTGTCTGTGAGTCCTTGTGGCGTTTTTTTCCCAGGGGAGGCATCTAGGAGAATTTGGACACAAACCAAGAGCCCCAGCTGCTCCTAATCTTGCCGTGCAAATGATCATCAACGGTGTAGGTTAACAAGCGTCTGCGTGGGATTGGCCAGCTAATTAACTCCTGGCCATTCAGCTGGCACTTTGGCCAATAAATGCCTTGCTTTGGGGTCTTCAATTTCCGGAACCTTTATTGGCATATTACAACAACAGCAGCAATAAAATAAGCAAAAACACATAACAAAAAACTAAGGTATAGGAACAGACATAACATCAGCAAGAAATCTGGCTACAGAGTCTGTATACAGAAAACAGCGATCGCTCAGGATTAAAGGTAATGGGTTAGGAAAAGACAAAGAAAGAGAAGAGATCCAAGGGTCAAGAAATTTTGATCGGGAGGCACTATGGGCACTTCAAAATAATATGATCTAAAGAGTCAGGAGAAAATTGACAAAAATAACAAGCACGTTGAGACGAAGGAATGTGAGAAAAACGACCAAAATGCATAAAGGAGGGGAAAATGTTAAACCTAGCTAACATAAAGGCTCTTCTATAGCGGGGATTAACTAGGGAAGAAAGATAACTTAAAGGCTGGTTAGGAACGTAAGATAAACCAAAGAATTTTGGAGAACATGTAGGATTGGCATTACAGGTAAGATAATCAAATTCATTTTGAAATAGTTTAGATTTGATGAATTGAAAAGCACTAGAGAAGTTGAGATCAGATAAGAGATCAACAGAGAGACCAATAGAAAGAAGTTTTGACTCGATAGCTTTAGACCAGATAGAATAATAGGAATCCTTAAGACGGTCCAGAAGAAGGGAATCGGAGGGACGCTTTGGGGTCTTCACAGGGTCCCCCGGACCTTGTAAGAGCCAGCAGGCTGCGTTGTCCAGACGGCCGCCTGAACGCTCCCCCAGAGCCTGCTGAACAAAGGCTGTGTTGCCTGGGGCGGGATGCCTGCTTGTAAGTACGGGTGCCTGGAGACACCGCTGGGATTCAGAGGTGCTCCTGTGTTTCATGTTGGGCAGTGTTCGTAGTTGATTTGTCTTGTAACAAAGTCTTGTTATTTATGTGCAAACTGGCCTTGGGCAGCCGTTATTCCTTCCTCTAACCCCAAAAAAGCCTGCAGCCCCTGGTAGGATCCGTGGCTGTGGCAGAGCACTGTGTGGGAAACGGCACCCCTAAAAGCTGCTCAGCAGACGGCAATCTCCCTTTTTGTCTTCCCGCAGCAAGTGTGGCAGGCACTGCGCCGTGTTGGCAGACGGAAGACTTTGTGGTGACGCAGAAGTGCTCCCCCTGCAGCAGTTTTGAGGTGGTAAGTGAGCTTCTGCCCTGGGATCAAGGTGGTGGTGGGGGTGTCCCCACAGAGCCTCCAATGGAAACACGGGCGATGGAAAGATAATTCATTGCCTCAATCCTTGAAGCTGTCCAAAAATCAGAGCGCTGCCAACTGCCCTGCAAAGAGCTGAGCTCCTGCAGTTTGCAAGGTCGCTGTTAATGGCTAATTGCTGCTAATCGCCTCAATCCCTGAGCCTGTTCAAAATTCAGAGGGGCTGCTAACTTCCCTCCTGCAGTTTGCGAGAGAACTGCTAATTGCTGGAACTGAAAGACGGGACTGTAGAGCTGGAACAGGAAAGGAGAACCAAAACCATCTGGCGGCCGGTGGTGTAGAAAGAGGGTGGTAGCCCCAGGTGCTAAGCTGCAAGGGAGTGGCAATGGGACGCAGGCATCTTGTTGTCTCGTGTGCTCCCTGAGGCACCTCGTGGGCCGCTGTGAGATACAAGAAGCTGGACTAGATGGGCCTTTGGCCTGATCCAGCGGGGCTCTTCTTATGTTCTTAAGTGAGCTTCTGCCTTGGGGTCAAGGTGGTGGTGGGGGCAGTGGGATTGGAGGGGCTCTCGTTCAAGTGCTGCCTCTGTCCCAAGTTAGAGGGATAGCAACTTTGGGGCTGGGGGGCTGTTTTGGATGGTTGAAAGCTCCAGACAAGAAGTAACAAAATGCACGCATTTTGACTGGCAGAAAACTAAGCCGGAATGCGGCGCCACCGGCTACATTGAGAAGATCAACTGCAGCGCGTCGAACAAGATCAAAATCAAGAGGTGAGCGCGGTGTCCAAAACGGAACGGCTGCCCCTGTGGCTTTTGTAGTCCCGGTAGCCTGTCCCTGATGCTAGGTGGGGAGGGTGTATTGACCAGGGCAGCGTTGCTCAAACTGTGGGTCAGGAGCTACTTGATGGGTCGTGACCCGACTTCGGGGGGTGTCGCCGCAGAGCTTCCAATGGAAACACGGGCGATGGAAAGATAATTCGTGGCCTCAATCCTTGAAGCTGTCCAAAAATCAGAGCGCTGCCAACTGCCCTTGCAAAGAGCTGAGCTCCTGCAGTTTGCAAGGTAGCTGTTAATGGCTAATTGCTGCTAATTGCCTCAATCCCTGAGCCTGTTCAAAAATCAGAGGGGCTGCTAACTGCCCTGCAAGGTGCTGAGTGCCTGCAGTTTGCGAGAGAACTGCTAATTGCTGGAACTGAAAGACGGGACAGTAGAGCTGGAACAGGAAAGGAGAACCAAAACCATCTGGTGGCCGGTGGTGTACAAAGAGGGTGGTAGCCCCAGGTACCAAGCTGCAGGGGGGTACCCAAGATGGCGACGGCAGCAGGGGTGACCCTGCCTGCCGCCACTAACACCCTGGAAAACCTAACGCCTTTTGTAACAGGAAAGCTCACCAGCCTTTGGGTTAAAGAGGATTCAGAGTTGTCCCGCTGTTGTTGTGGGACAGCTGAGAAGCAGCCAAGGTCTTTAACAGTTGGTGTGACTGTTCTGCTTTAGAAATACCCAAATAACGATTGGGGGTGGGGAGACAGAGGTGCGTCGAGACTGGCCAGAGCAATCCTTACAAAGTCAAATTTGCACGTGGCGTTGACCTTATGTGGGACCTATCTGAGGTTTATTTGACTGTGATGCACGTCTGGGGGATGAAGAGGTCTGCTCTAATGCTATACAAGTGGGGTTCATTGGGGGTAGAAGAGTCTGTCTTGAAAGGCAGGGCAGCCCCCTTGAAAATCCCCACCTTTCTTGTCCTTGCAATCTTTGTTGGTGGTTCCCCAGAATAGAAGGCGGGCACATGTGCTTTGTCTGTGGGTTGATCCCAGGGGTTGGCCCTGCCCATGCAGTTAATAGGGACGAAGTGAAGCCATGGTCCGGTCTAACAATATGGCTGACGCAATATGGCTGACTTAGATCATTGCCGCGAAGGAGGATTGCTGCGGATTCTCGAATAAAAATCTCCCTGCACGCGTGTAAAAGTTAATTTCAACGTCTTTAATCATGCCTGCGCGTTCTGCATACTTTTACACGCGTGCAGGGAGATTTTTATTCGAGAATCCGCAGCAATCCTCCTTCGCGGCAATGATCTGAGTCAGCCATATTGTTAGACCAGACCCATGCGTCGGCCATATTGTTAGACCGGACCATGGCTTCAAGAATGTGACGTCATGGCTTCTCCAGTTATTATAACTCCATGGTTGATCCTGTCTTCTTGCAGCTGCCGCTCCGCAGAGATGGAGGCCCACATCTTCTGGAGGTTTGAGGGTGCCATGCTCAGCCTGGCTCTGGTCTTTGCCCTGATGGTGGTCTGTCGGCAGCGCATGCTCGACCGCAAGGCCCTGGAGAAAGTGCGCAAGCAGATCGAGTCCATCTAGTTGGGGGTCTTTCCACTCCTTTTGTCACGGAAGCTCACGCATAGAGCCGGGGGCGAGTCTTCCATTTGGAGAACGATGGGTGTCCTGCCCTCTTTGGGAAGCATTTCCTCCCTCTCCGGCCACTAGGGAGCGCTGCTCCCATGTGAACACTGCAGAGGAACTCCAGCCCTCGAATCCATCCAGTTGCCGTTCTGCACCCAAAACGCTCTTGGGAATGGCAGTCATTCTTTTTCCCCGTCATCTGTGCTGTGTTCCTGTTGGCTCAGAGTCTGGTGCAAACTCAAGTGTATCTTTGGCCAGTGTAGGATCAACTGGTGTTTGTGAGAGAGACACGGACATACCCTCAAACCCACCCTTGCCCTGGAAAGCTTTTCCTCCGACTGTCACAGAAACAGGCAAGCATCTCATCTTGGAACTGTGGTTACTCTGGACTCTCATTTGCGCTCGGAGGGATCCTGCTTTGGTGCTGGGTGCATAATGTTTTTCTCCCGAGTGCCAGTTTCTTTATTTTCAGTGGTTTCTTGACAACGGTTCCCTTCGCTGTTTTAAACTCACATGCCTCCCATCCCTGCTTTGTTGGTTTTGCTTCAGGAATGTCTGGAACCACAAGCCAATACTGCTTTCGACAAAAGTTTTGATTCCTCCATACGGGGATCGTCATCTGATGACAATGCGAGGATTAAACCAGCCCATTTTTGTTTGCGATGGTTTGTAAATCTGTGCTTTGTCGCTCATTAGTGCCGATTTCTACGAGTGATCTCCACCCTTTCTCTTAGTGAACCGTTGGAAAGCTTAGTAGATGTGGCAACCCGCAATCTAGCCGCATGAGGCGTTCTCCAAGTCCTTTTTCTGCGGAAGACTTTGGAAAGTGCATTTAGAGGAGGGCAGTCTCTCTTTTTAATAACCTTTGTGGCAAACTGATTATTCCTCATAGACAGACGCTTCTTTCTTCGAGCATGTGCCTGCGATTGAGTTTTGACTTCTTCATGCAGTGCTCTTCCAAGCTGGCAGTGCCCAACGTCTTTAGCCCAGCTTGGCTCTGCAGAGTCCCACAAAAAGACATTCACTGTCCTCCGCCCACAGCTCGCTCTCAGAGCTCATTAGTAGCAACAACAACAACAAAAAGCAGCAAAAGAATAGCAATTGTACATTAAAGTTCTGTTTTCATCCAGTGGACTCTGTTTATACCCAGTAATTAATTATAAAGTATGAACATTTATTTACTTTGTTATGCATTAATGGGAATGCAAAGATGCAGAGGAGTGGCAGCGAGATGCACGTATCTTGTTGTCTTATGTACTCCCTGAGGCATCTGGTGGGCCACTGTGAGATATAGGAAACTGGCCTGGAGGGGCCTTTGGCCTGATCCAGCAGGGCTCTTCTTATGTTCTTAAGGCCCAGATTGGGTTGCGAGTTGTTTTAGTTCCCTCCCCACAGACAGGATAGCCAATTCTGTTTTATTTTCCTCAGAAATTTACCTCAGAATGCCAGGTGCAAGGGAGTGGCCACAGGATGCAGGCACCTGGAGATGCCAGAAGCTGGGCTAGATGGGCCCTTGCTCTGTTCCAGCAGGGCTCTTCTGTTCAGAGGAGCTCAGCCAACTTATTTCCAAAAGCCTCACGTTATGACAAAGAGTCTTATGTGGCTTGCGAGCTGCAGTTTGGCCAGACGGTGGCAGCCCCTGGTGTGACAGTGACAGTATTACCCCACTGCAAATCCCACTCCCACACTGGAGGGGAGCAGAGAGGAACACCCTCACCAACGCTCAAGGAAAAGCCCTTTTCATGCTGGATTGAGGAAAGGTCACCAAACTGATGTTTATATGTACAGGCATGTCCCCCTATCTGCATGATCGTGGCCTCCCCTTGGAAAACATAGAGTTGCCCTTAGTATACCCACACTAAGTATAGGGTTCTTCCCTGTCCCCACAAGCAAGAATGTTTTTTAGCAACACAAAGGAAGGTGAGGGTCTCGTTAGAACATACAAAAAGCCCCACTGGATCAAGCCAAGGGCCCATCTAGTCCAGCTTCCTGTATTTCACAGTGGCCCACCAGATGCCTCAGGTTGCTCACAAGACAACAGACTGCCTGCATCCTGTGGCCACCTGGCATTCTGAGGTAAATTTGAGGTAAATTAAACAGAATTTGCTATCCAGTCTGTGGGGAGGGAGCTATAATAACTTGTAACCCAGTTGGGGCCTTAAGAACATAAGATGAGCCCTGCAGGATCAGGCCAAATGCCCATCTTCTCCAGCTTCCTGTATCTGAGAAAGTGGCCCACCAGGTGCCTCAGGGAGCACACAAGGCAACACGATAGCCTTCTGCCACTCCCCTGCATCTGGCATTCTAAGGGAACCTATTGTATTGCCCTTGCAGCACTCCCGAGGAAGACACCAGACTCCCTGTGCGTAATTGAGACTGTGGGATCTGTGGATAGCCCCCCCCCCCCGGACACGTGCTGGTGAGGGTGACCTTTTTCCCTCCTCCCATCATACCAGCGTCGCTGTGTAATCCAGATCAAGGAGAGGCAAAAAAAACCCTGGCCTTCCAGCCCAACACCTTGTGGAATGCACTGCTGACTTGGGCAGCTCTAAAAGCAGACGAGGGGAAAAAAAAAGAGGCCTGCAAGTGGCAATGAGGTAGAACCTCTCCAGCCAGGAGCAGTGTACCTCTGAATCCCGGTGGCTGTGGGACAAACGGGAGAGGACTCCTGTCTTGCTTGGGGGCTTTTTGGAGGTTTGGGGCTGGTCACTGTGGAAGCGAAACTGTGTCATTCAGCGGGTATATCAATTCCCTGGTCTATCGAAGGTGATACAGCAAAGCTGATGTATTGGGGTGTGGTCCCTATTATCAAAGGGACATTTAGGTGTGGACTGATGGTTGAGCTGCTGGTACTGCCTGAGGCTTATCTGCGGCTTGCTTTTGGATGGGAGACGAATGCCAGGCTGGGACAAGCTGCAGTACCTGCGGTGGCAGAGCGGAGTCGCCGTGGAGCCGATTAGCTCACCGCAAGGGAGAGCTGCGGTGGAGGGTGTGAGGAGGCCAGCCGGCAAAGAAGGGAATGATACGACCTTGAGGACCTGTCCACGCTTGACCTGCGATTGCCTGCTGAGGCTGGATGGCAGCAGCCAAAGGAGAGAACCGCACTGTGAAGGCAACATCCGGGCCTGGGGATTGGCAGATCACAAGAGTACTGTAGATTTGTAAAAAAACCCATTGGGAAAAAAATGGTGGTTTAGACTAGCCTGCTCATGTCAGCCACCTTGGGCATTTGCTTCGGCATGGGAAAGGCGGGGTGTAAATTCTTCAAAATAAATAAATGTCCTTCATCAGCATGGAAGAAAACAAAACTGGACTGTCTTTACCACGCAGGGTTGGCAACAGCTGTAATGTTGTGTGGAGCCCCCCCACCCCTAAAAAAAATCTGTCTGCTGACCTGCAGTTGAATAAAATTATAAGATGGACATCAATCCTCTCCCAAGCTTCACTATTTTGGGCTCCCCAGTTTCCCCCCCTTTCCACCATAAATGGGAATTTTTTTTTTCTGACCCTCAGTTTCCCAAGCCTGTGTAATGCACAGGCTTTCTATTAAGTTGCACCCTTGTTCTGCCTATGCTGACTGGTGGAGACTCTAGAGCAGTGATGGCGAACCTGTGACACGCGTGTCAAAGGCGACACACCGTGACGTTTTGGCTGGCACCCCCGCATTCACCAACACCTGACAACAACCGCGTTTAATTTACTTGCATTTCGTTTTTGTAATGAAATCGTTCGTTTGATATTTCTTTATATAATACGTAGCATCACACACAATTGGACTGTATTTTTTTAACAAATAAATGTAAAGAATAGTTTCTCTTTTGTTTGGGGGTGGGTGACACACCAGTAGAGTCAAGTTAGGCATTTTCTGAATTTTTGACACACAAGCCCAAAAGGTTTGCCATCACTGCTCTAGAGATGCAAACAGGAGTCTCAGCCCTTCCTGGAGATTGTCCCAGTGAGTTATAGCTCATTGCCCTTCTTGCAGGACGGTTGATTTTTATTTTTATTTTAAGAAAAGTAGTCCTGTTCTCTTGCCCATCCAGACTTGCCCTTATCTCAACCCCACAATTTTCAGCCGGTGTGTTGTGGCACTTTGGGGTGCAATGGGAGTTTGGAGCACAGCTTTGAAAGTTGCTGGGGAACCCCTTCCGGGTCCTACGGCTCTGTTCATAGTGCAAGTCGCTGTTGCCATGCGTCTCCTGTCCCTCTTCTTCCACCGACTGCCCTTGGGACAGGGCAGAGGAACAGACAATCTGCTACCCCCGACAGTTGCTTTTGAAACAGAGCTGCAGAACGCTGGACTGGTCTCCTGGAAGCCGGAGTTGACATCACAAGAATCCTTTCTTGCGTGCCGCGGACCACAGGTTAAGACGAATGTCGTAAATGCCCCTCTCCCACCCCCCACCCCTTGGCAGCGGAGGAGCCAGCTGGGAGTGAAACAAGCACACTCTAGACATGCTCAGAAGCTCTCTTTATTACTTCCGGTGTCCCAAGGCCGGGTT
Source organism: Lerista edwardsae (assembly GCA_029204185.1). Lineage (NCBI taxonomy): Eukaryota > Metazoa > Chordata > Lepidosauria > Squamata > Scincidae > Lerista > Lerista edwardsae. The sequence continues at coordinate 3,248,745 of JAJKFI010000090.1, forward strand.
CTGGGGTTTCGAAGGAGGCCTGCTCTTTCCAGAACGCCTCGCCCATCCCGCCTCGGAGCGATGCACGGCCAAGAAGCACAAAACCGGGAGACGGAAGCCACGGCGGTGGAAGGGATGGTGTACAATGGTGCGCGTGTCCCCCAGGGTGCGCGTGTCCTGGCGGTCTCACAAGCACTTGAGGAGGAACGTGTTGCAGGCGGACCCTCGCGGGCAGTTGCAGAGCTTGCCGATCCGAGCGCCTTTTCTCACGGCACAGAGGTCGCCAAAGGAACACTGCAAGGGGGGCGCGGGAGAGGAAGGGAGTGAGCATCAGCCACCTTTAAGCAACGCCCTTTATGAACCCTGCATTGCCTCCGTTGGTCCCGGCAGCTACGACCGGACACCCCAACCTGCCCCTGTTCCGTGCCCCAAACCAAATGGCACAATCCTGGGGCTGTTCTTTCTTCCTTTAAAGAAATTATCTTGTTGTTTGTCATTTTTGTAATCTGATCATTCTTCCCAATGTGCCTCGGGTTCTGACGCCCACAGACCTGAAATGATCTTGAGGTCCTTTTGAACTCAAGGTTCGGATTGGATATTATTCTTTCCCCCCCACATTTATTTATTTATTTATTATTTCACTAGTGCACACACTAAGGCCTTTAAGCAACGCCCTTTTCCTAACTTGCAGTTAGGCCAGCACAATTTGGTCGACTCAAGGGACACACCGTAAAGTATGTCTGGACCACTCTTGGAGTCAGAGAGGCCGGCACACAGACATGCAGCATCCTCCCTGAGTCTGAGGGTGCAATCAGTGGTGGGATTCAAATAAATTAACAACCGGTTCTATGTCCTTCAGGGCGGCCTTCAGGGCCATCCGCTGCCTTCCTTCCCTCTCCCAACCTAAAATTAGCAACCGGTTCTGCAGAATAGGTGAGAACTGGCTGAATTTCACCACTGAGTGCAATCCTAACCTGGAGTTAGGCTAGTGCAGTTAGGTCAGCAAACTTTGGACGGCACCAGGGACACTGTAAAACAGACGGGCGCCATCCTCCCTGAGTGCGAGAGTGGTCCAAACACGCTTTATGGTGTCCCTTGTGCCGGCCAAACTTTGCTGGCCAAACTCCAGGTTAGGATTGTGCCCTGACATGCATACTAACACACACACCCTTCTTTAGCAAAGAAGTTTTAAAAAATTAAAATTGAGACGTGTAGAATTTTCTATGAATTACCGCATGTATCATTCCCATAAAGTTCAAGTGACTACCCTAATCTTAATAGCGCATGATAAAAGCCTCTTTCAACTTAAAATAACCTCTCTCCCTTTGCCAGTCATTTACTTTTTATTCTTCAAATCCACAAACCATTATATAAATGGTTCCCAAACTGTGGGTCAGGACCCACCAGTGGGTCGTGAGCCGATTTCAGGAGGGTCGCAAAGCACCGAGAGCAGCCATACCAAAAATATAGGAAGATGGGATGCTGGAAAGGGGAAGGGCTGTGTGGTTGTTTTGCTTGGCTCAAGATTGTAAATAGGCTTTTTCCTCTTTCTGATTCATTTTGCTATTGGAAAATGGCTGAGAAGGCACCCAAGTTAATGCTGCATTTTCAGGAAAGCAGCAGGCTCTGGCGTCACAGTGACGGCACTTCCGGCCATGACATCACTTCCGGTGGGTCCCGGACCAACTGTCATTCTCAAAAGTGGGTCCCAGTGTGAAAAAGTTTGAGAACCACTGCATTATACCATTTTTTCCTTTGTCTTGCAAAAAAGAATAAGTGGCTTCCAGTTTTTTTTAATAAACGTCTCTACTGACTTCTCCTTAAGGAAAATAGTAAGTTTGTCCATTTCTGCTGGTTCCAAGACTTTCGTCCACCAGTCTTCCACTGACGGTATTTCTATACATTTCCAGCGTAGTGCGGGATTGGATATTATTCTTAAAGATGTTATCTACACTTTTCAACAGGGGTCATCCTAAAGCAGTTTGCACAGCAAAATAAACCTATAAGTGGCTTCCTGCCCAAAGTTGAAACAAGATGCTAAAGTGAAGGATGGATACAACACGATCTTGCTGTCCTAAGCACCTCTGTTTTATTTTTCACATTTTTATACTGCCCTTCTATTCCTCCCCAGGAGCTGAGGATGGAGAATATAGTTCCTCCCTTATGTCCTCACAACGCCCCTGTGAGGTAGGCGAGTCTGAGGTTGCAATCCTAACCTGGAGTTAGGCCGGCACAGTTAGACCAGCAAAGTATGCCTGGCACAAGGGTGTTTGGACCACTCTCAGAGTCAGAGAGGTCAGTATACAGACGTGCGCCATCCTCCCTGACTCCGAGAGTGGTCCAAACGCCACTCCCTTGCATCTGGCATTCTGAGGTAAAATTCTGAGGTAAATATGAGGTAAATAAAGCAAAGTCTGGCCAGTACAAGGGACACCATGAAATATGTCTGGACCACTCTTGGAGTCTGAGAGGACAGTACATAGATGTGTGCCATCCTCCCTGACTCCAAGAGTGGTCCAAACATACTTTACGGTGGCCCTTGTGCCGGCCAAACTTTGCTGGCCTAACTGTGCTGGCCTAACTCCAGGTTAGGATTGCACCCTGAGAGTCATCCAGGAAGCTTCATGGCTGAGCAGAAATTTGTTGTTGTTTGTAAGATGCAAAGATGTGTATAAATAGCTTATACTTAATTTGGGTTTGTTTGTTTTTTAACGTGCCTATGGTCAGATTGGAGGAAAAGGCTCTGAACTTTGATATTTTCTTGTTCCTATTGCAATGACTCACTGCAGTGGTTGCCAAACCCGCAGTTGCTCTCTGTGACGGCCCTGCATTTGTTGAGCTGAATCATATTCCTGTTTGGCTCCATGTCCCCCCTCCCTTTATTTGCACAAATATATCTTTTTGTGCTGGTGGGTGTTTGGGGCATGCTGATTCCTGCAGCTGTTTCCTTTGGATGTTTAAGCTGCCCTGATATTTTTAGCTCAACTACGCATGCAGCGGGGGTAACCTACGCGCTCTGTACTTTTTATCAGAGATTTAGAGCGCAATCCTAACCTGGAGTGAGGCCGGCACAGTTTGGCCGGCAAAGTTTGGCCGCCACAAGGGCCACCGTAAAGCATGTTTGGGCCACTCTCAGAGTCAGGGGGGATGGCGCATATCTGCGTGCTGGCCTCTCTGATTCTGAGAGTGGTCCAGACATACTTTACGGCGTCTCTTGTGCTGGCCAAACGTTGCTGGCTTAGTTTATGCCGGCCTAACTCGGTTTAGGATTGCGCCCTCAGACCGAGAAATAACATTTATTGTAGACTTTAGCTCTCTGTGGCAGAATGAAAAGCCATCAAAATGTGCGCTGAGAAAGTGCATGCGCATTCATGGACCACATGGTTTTAAATATAAAATTACATGCATGTAAGCCTACAAAAAGTCCTACAAGTCCTGGTTTTAGTGACTGTGAAATGATGTTGTGAAAATATTCATTTTATTTCTTATGTTTACCCTAGTATGGGGGACCCCTTAGGCGCATGGCTCAATTGGTTTGATGCCGGCTCTGCCACCATGTATTTTTGGGAGGACATCTGGAGGTGTTTGCAAATATTACAGCAGCAAGTTCTCTCTCTCTCTCTCTCTCTCTCTCTCTCTCTCTCTCTCTCTGTGTGTGTGTGTGTGTGTGTGTGTGTGTGTGTGTGTGTGTCCGTCCGTGTGTGTGTGTCCGTCCGTGTGTGTGTCCTGCTTTGCTTTTATGTGCATTTTTAAGAGCTGCCTACCTTTAGATGACTTTAGATGAGACACATGGATGCAGACAGGAGTCTTTTAGAGCGCAATCCTAACCTGGAGTGAGGCCGGCACAGTCAGGCCAGCAAAGTTTGGCTGGCATAAGGGACACCGTAAGCGCGTTTGGACCACTCTCGGAGGATGGTGCCCATCTGTATTCAGGCCTCTCTGACTTTGAGAGTGGTCCAAACAAACTTTATGGTGCCCCTTGTGCCGGCCAAACTTTGCTGGCCTAGCTGTGCCAGCCTCACTCCAGGTTAGGATTGTGCTCTCACTCTGCATTTCTTAACTCCATCACTCATTTGGTCCATCACTGCATTTCTAACATCCAAACATTCCCACATCACTTGGGAATGTTTGAGGACTCTGTCTGTGACCATAAAAATATCTCTGTAATTCCCAGGATTCTGGCTAGATCCCGAATGGCACACTATAACTACCCCAGCACTGGCTGCAATAAAGTAGTAAAATAATAATGGAATTGACATATTCTACTGTACAGAAATACCCCTAGATAGTACTTGGAAAGGACTCAACATTTAGAGCACAAACCTAACCTGGAGTTAGGCCAGCAAAGTTTGGCTGGCACAAGGGACGCCATAAAGTATGTTTGGACCACTCTCAGAGTAAGAGAGGCCAGCACACAGACATGCACCCTCCTCCCTGACTCCGAGAGTGGTCCAAACACGCTTTACGGTATCCCTTGTGCCGGCCAAACTTTGCTGGCCTAACTGTGCCAGCCAAACTCCAGGTTAGGATTGAGCCCTTAGAAAACTCTAGCCACCACCAGATGGGCTGTGATTAACCAGGCAATCATCATCATCCTGTCTATGTGACACCTTCACCTGAAGATGTGACACCACACCTGCAGATGTGGACACCTTCAAGGATGGCTTGGGCGACGATATAGATATGATTATGATGATTGTATTTGATGATGATTGAGATAAAACATGAAAAATAAACATTAAAAAATTAAACGGAGCCTCCTGATGCAGGGGCAGTCTATCCTGGAATGCATTTGCTGCAGACAACAGAACACGTGGGAGAACTATTGCTAGGGAGCTTCCCAGAGCGATCTGGTTGGCTGCTGCAGGGAAGGCAGACACAGGACTAGGTTGACCTTAGCCAGCAGGGTCATGTTCTGAGGAATACCTGCATATCGTACCAACTTCCCTTGCTCACATCAGCCACTGTCAAATCAAGGTCCCTACCTTGGGAACTTGGTTGAACTTCTTCTCCCAAACGGAAACCTTCTTATGCTGTAGATGTTCCAGCACCTCCTTCAGTTCTTCCAGCTGGGGGAATTGCAGAGAGAGAGAGAGAGAGAGAGAGAGAGAGAGAGAGAGAAAACTGATCATGTTTGAAAGTGGCAAACGATAGCCATCGGGCTGTTGCCCTTGGTAAATAAAAACAGAATTCCTCATTTGAATTTTAGGCAACATAGAAGTTGTGCCATTGAGGCCGTATCCTAGGAGAGGCATTCTCTGCTGCATGTGAAAAAAGAGAGAATGCCTCTTCTGCGACAATTAAAGAGGTATTCCCAGCTGCATGAGAAGTTGCGGGAATGCCTCTTCCTGGCCTGGCATCTGCAGGTTTTCAAGTGTTTTTTTTTAAAAAGAATATGTTTTTTTATTTTCCCGGTTCCTAGGCATACAGCTTTAGTTGATCAGATTGTTTTTTTTTTTTAAATTGATCTAGAGCTCAATCCTAACCTGGAGTTAGGCTGGCACAGTTAGGCCGGCAATGTTTGTCCAGGACAAGGGCCACTGTAAAGTGTGTTTGGACCACTCTCGGAGTCGGGGGATGGCTCACGTCTGTGTTCTGGTCTCTCTGACTCCGACAGTGGCCCAAACATACTTTACGGTCTCCCTTGTGCCGACCTAACTCCAGGTTAGGATTGCGCTCCTAATCAATTAAGCATTGCACTGATAGGCTCCCTCATTCTTCGATGATAAAAGCTTTCTCCGCAATCCAAGGAGCCCCACGACTTAGCTCTCTCCGTCCACGGAGGCTTTGAACGTGCGTTTCTTTTTCTTCCTGCTCTGTGCCTCCTGGCAAATGGGCTTAGGAAATAATGGACCCTTAAAAGCCTTTTGTGACAAGGGTGGGAGCTGCTGGCAGGAGCTGCTGTCAAAAAGCACATGGGTAAAACATGAGATGCTAAAGTAGCTTGTTGGATCCCGGCCACTAGTTTCTGGGCGGCTTTCCGAGGGAGGCAAATATGAGCCTCATTTCGGAGACACAGAAGGGGAGAACAGTGACCTGCCTAGAGCTGAGCTTGTGGGTGCAATCCTAACCTGGAGTTAGGCCGGCACAGTCAAGCCAGCAAAGTTTGGCTGGCAGAAGAGCTACCGTAAAGTTTGTTTGGACCACTCTCGGAGTCAGAGAGGCCTGAATACAGACGTGCGCCACCCTCCCTGACTCCGAGGGTGGTCCAGATGCTCTCTAAGGTGGCCCTTGTGCCGGCCAAACTTCGCTGGCCTAACTGTGCTGGCCTAGCTGTGTTGATGTGTTGGTTTTGATTTGGATAAGTTTAGAGTTAGTGAGGGCTTGTTAATGGGATGGTATTGTTTATTAGTTTAAGATATATGTGAGGGCTTTTGGGCCGAAGTAAAATTCCATGTATGGTTACCCTTGCTAACTGGGCAAGAGGCACTTTTTCCAGTGGTGCTCCTCTTATATTTAGCAGGGGGAGAGTAATTGTCCCTCATCACCCCTGCGCAGTCTTCTAGTGGCTGTTGCTGGTGGGCTGCCTTTTTTTTTTTTTTAAGATTGTGAGCCCTTTTGGGACAGGGAGCCATTTAACTTTATTATTACCATTTGCCTGTAAACCGCTTTGTGAACTTTGTGTTGAAAAGCGGTATATAAGTACCTGTTGACTGACTGACTGACTGTATGGTGAAATTCCATGTATGGCCAATAAAATTCTATTCTATTCTAACTCCAGGTTAGAATTCCCTTCTGTGTGTGTGTGGGGGGGGGAGGGTCTAACCCATTCCCCCAACGCAATATTCTCCACTGCTCAGCTACTCCCAACCGGGTGCCATTTCCACCAGCACACCACCCTCTTTACAGATTTTGTTAAACAAGACTTGTTTACATCCCTGTTGCATGATTTCCCCAAGGGGCTACTGACTGCTCGCAAACAGAAAAATGAGCTGAGACTGTGGTTCTCAAACATTTAACATCAGGACCCATTTTTTTTAAAAAATGACACTCTCAGTTTATGAGACTTAAAAAAAAAAAAGACCTAGTAAGAAATAATATTTATTTACAAGTGATACTTTGTTTATTTGCAAAAAAACCAAAACAAAAACCCTCCCTCCATTTCTCGTAATGAGGTAGACCCAGTGAATAGTCTCAAGCCTTAAGGGGCTGAGTGATGAGACTCAGGCTTCTCCTGCCGGTCATTGATGGATTGGGAAAAAGAAAATGAGAAAAAAGAACATTCAGATTTTTATATATATTTACAAAAGCTTGCAAACCGCAGGAGCTCAGCTCCTTACAAACTGCAGAAGCTCGGCTGTTCGCAGAGCAGTTGGCAGCTATCTGATTGTTGAACAGCCTCGGGGATTGGGGCAATTAGCTGCCTTGCAAACTGCAGGAGCTCGGCTCTTTGCAGGGCTGCTAGCAGCGGCCTGATTTTTGAACAGTTTCAGGGCTTGAGGCAATGAGTTACCTGGTCTTATCCACATTTGCGTTGGGAGACTCTGTGAGAACCACCAGAAATCCGTTCCTGATTGAGAAATGGTGAGCTAAGATAATCAGGAACAGACCCAGGATCCTCTTTCCTGAATGCTCTGAGAAAACTGCAAGAAGATACCTGCTATTGATCCCCTAGCAGCCAATGTTGGGGTAGAGTGCAATGAACATGGAGGTTCTAGTCCTCATTATCTTGAATCTTAATATAAGGAGAACCCTGCTGGACCCAATTCCCTCTGGAAAGCCCACATTGACTTCCAAGGCAACTTCTATTTGTCTCCAGCATCTTGCAGTTGGAGATAGACTGCCTGTGAATATGGAGGTTTCATTCCTAACTTGCTGGTTCAGGGCAAAAGTCCATCCATCCCAGAGTCCTGTGTTGCTTGGGAGCTAAGCCGATGCAGGCTCCAAAGGCGTCCCTGCTGTTGTGGGGTCCTAGGAGGTGATGGTTAGGGGTAGACTGCTCCTACACAGGGAGGTTCTGTTACTATCAGGTCTAGCTTCAGCCTCAGGTCAAGTTTACAAAAAAAATAGCCTTGTATTTTTAGTTCTCACCCTGGCCCTGGAGCTGGGTTGAGAGACAGGGGCTCACCTGAGGGATATCCTGGGATTTTCATGGCTAATTTAAAAAGAGAACCAGGATGCTGTCGTGGTTGTAGCATTGCTTAGACCTAGAAGATCCAGCTTCAAATCCCTGCTCAGCCACAAAGCTCCTTGGGTGACCTTGGGGCAGGCACTCTCTCTCTCTCTCTCTCTCTCTCTCTCTCTCTCTCTCAGCCTCGCCTACCTCACAGGGGTGTTGTGAGGACAAAAGGGGGGGAGGAACCACGCACACTGCCCTGAGCTCCTGGGAGGCAGGGCGGTCTAAAAAGGAAAAATAAGAATTGTGCAAGGCGGTTTGTGCTGTTGCTGTTCCAGCAGCAGTAGACTGCGCCTGAACATGGAGGTTCCACTCTTCGTTATTATCCTGGGTCTTAATAGAAGAAGCGCCCTGCTGGACCAGACTTTTATCAGCATGCCCTTCAAAGCTTGGCACTGTCGTTCCATGCGCCAGAGCACAGCAGGCAGAATATCACAGGGCCGGCATCGTCCGTTTAAAATCTCAACTATGTAGATCGGGTGCCTCGAACATGGCGAACCGGCAACTGCCGGAGGAGAAACTCAGCTCCTGCAGTTTGCAAGCTTGTATAAATATTGAGAGATCAATGTTTCAGTGCCTTTTTTCGGATGTGTCGTGTCCCCCCCCCCAAGTTCATCAATTACAGGCAGTGGGGGGGGTGGGGGAGCCCTTCGAGGCTGTTCACTGGGGCTGCCTTATTATGAGAAACGGATGGGATTTTTTTTTGGTGTGCAAATAAACAAGATATTACTTGTAAATAGATAAGGAATATTATTTCTTTCTAGATCAGCTGTTTAAAAAAAAGTCTTGTAAAACTAAGTCGGTTCCAACAGCGTGTCGTTTTAAAAAGTGGGTCCCGGTCCTGAAATATTTGGGAACCACTGTTATAAATGTTCGCTCTCTGTGGTAGAAAGGAAAGCATTGAAAATGTGCCCTTAAAAAGTGCATTCAAGAACAGATTACCTTAGTGCGGGGCTCCTCTAGATCCTGGGAGCAATTGGTCCAGTTAGCTTAAAGCCAGCCCTGGTTGGGGGTATGTTCCCTACCGGAGCGCCTTGTCCCGCAAACACAACTCTCTGCATGGATGAAGCTATCTCAAGAAAGGTTTGACTCACCAGGTCTTTTTCATGCGTCTGGTACGAGTGCTTCAGCGGGAAGTCCTGTGGGGTCCGGGCAGCCGCCGCGCTGAACTCTGTGTGTGCCACTAAAAGCAGGAGAAAAAGGAGCACAGAACCCCAGTGGGACCGACCCATGGCGGGAGCAACGTGGCAGCCGCAGCCTTATTCCGAGGGAGAGGCGAGTGAGTGCGGCTAGCCGCTGTCCGTGGTGCTGAAGCTCCAATCCTTCCTTCCTCCAGCTCAGCGCGCAAGAGAGCTCTCCTCTCTGCAGCCCGCGCGGGAGGGAGCTTTTAAAGCCAGAAAGTGGTACCCCGAATGCGTGTCTCCTGGGGGCACGTGCTGGGGAGGGGAGGGGGAGCCAGACATCCAAAGGGGGAGTGAGAGAGGCGTCGCGATGCCGGGGTGGGGAATGCCTTGGAGAGGGAGCAGCTTGTCTAATATTGATGAGCGCTTGACTTCACCCAATTACAATTTGGCAAGAGAGGAAGGGAATTAAATTGCATCCGAGAGGCTCATCCATTCTTTTGGACGGGGCCCAGCGCTGGCCCCGTGGGCAAAGCAACTGCCTCCTCCCTCCCTGCCCCATAAGTGTTGATCGTGATCTCATTGATGTCCCCTTTCTCTCCTGAGTTATTTCCCAATGCATCATCCCTGGAGAACCAGCCACAAATCGTTGCCTAATTTTTCTCTCTGTCCCTGGTTCTCTTTCGTTCAGTTGTCTTTGGATCTCTGGCTCCCATGATGGGGGGGGGGGTTTGGGATGTTCCAAAACCCCGCGGCTTTCCCTCTGAGCCACAGCTACAATATTTGGAGGAAAATTGGGGGGGGGAAGACACCTAAATGGGGCACCAAAATGCAGGTTTATAAAATGATCCATTATAGAATTGTAAAATGATGCATTCCAACATGGAATGTTGTTTTTCTCTCCTTCTCCCACAATAGTGGAATAGTGGTCAGCAAATGAATGGGTGGGCAGTCAACTCATTATAAGTTATTTGTGAAAAGGGGGGAAAGGCCATAGCAAGTAGAATCCAGCTCTGCCAGACCTGGGAAAGCCCCTTCTCTCTCCGAACGCTGAGAGAGATGCTGCCTGCCTGAGCAGGACATAGCTGAACATTGCTGAGAAAACTTCTTGACTTAGATTTCTAAGCCATTTATCACCTCTAGGTTTCTTTTAGAGAACAATACTCACCTGGAGTTAAGCCAGCACTGTTAGGCCAGCAAAGTTTGGCCGGCACAAGGGCCACCGTAAAGCGGGTTTGGATCAATTTCGGAGTCAGGGAGGATGGCGCACGTCTGTGTGGTGGCCTCTCCGACTCCGAGAGTGGTCCAAACAGACTTTAGGGTGTCCCTTGTACCAGCCAAACTTTGCTGCCCTAACTGTGCTGGCCTAACTCCAGGTTAGGATTGCACTCTTAGATTTCCAGGCCATTTATCACCTGTTGGTATTCTTCCGAAAATGTTCATTTTGATCAACTTCTCTCTCTCTCTCTCTCTCTCTCTCTGTCTATCAATCCAAACCTTTCCAGCTCAATAAGCCAGGGGTCTCCAAACCATAGCCAAATCCAGCCCACTACGAGATTTTATCCAGCCCATGGCAGCTTAAAATATTTTGACTCATTATGGATCATTTCTCAGTTGAAGCCCGGCATGGTTCCTTTGCAAATGTCGCATTTCCCTTTTGTTCTGAATAACGTCATGCCAACAGCAAAAAAGAGCCAAGTAAAACGTATTCATTCATGTACAGTTCGCTCATTCGTTTATAAAACTGATTTGTCTCTGGTCCTGCAGAAATCAATGAGATATACGATGCGGCCCTTATACTGAGAAGTCTGGAGACCTCCTGCTCTAAGCAAAGCTGGTTTCCTCTCCCGTGACTTTGTTTCCACCGCAACGTGGCACCCCCTCCGGGCTGGCCTTAAACCAATGTGACCAATGTTAAACCAATGGGCAGGACGTCTAGCCGAGAGGATAAAAGCCGCAGTCATGCCCGAAGATAAGAGAAGATCCGAAGGTCGCCAGTTCGAGAACACCGGAAGTTTCCGTGAGCGGCAGACCTCGAGAATGCGGCTGATAAGATTTGAGCTGTGTCTGGCTGCCTGTGAGAGGGGAGTTGCATCGGGCCAGCTGTTCTTGTTGAGAGCAAGAAGCCGTTTATCAGCCGACAGGAAGGCAGTCGTGCGGCTAGAAAGGAAGGCTGGACTTGAAAGTGTCATCTGAATGTAGCAGTTCTTGTAAGATTAGAACTATTTGTGATTGTAAAAAACCTTTGGGTTTAGAAATGCCTGCCTATGTAAACCGCCTTGAACAATAAAGTCAAAAGAGCAATCTAATGACCTAGAAAGGCGGTATATAAATACTAAGTATTATTATTATTATTATTATTATTATTATTATTATTATTATTATTATTATTATTATTATCATCATCATTATATTGGGCCCCGCACTTTGGGGGGCCCCGCACCTGAGCAGTGAGCATATTGCCTATAGCTGCAGTCAGAACCTCTATGAACTGTAAGTCGGTGGGGAAGCAAACCTTCCACCAGTCCCTGCTTCTAAGTGGCCCAAAATGGGCATCCCTGAAGCATTTCGTGGTGATGTCATCATGTCACCACCAACCGTTTTCACATGCGGCACTGGGGAGCCCTACCAGAATGCCCCACCTTAGGCCCTGCCACTCCTAGAGCCAACCCTGCACCCCCCCCGGCCTACATTTTCACGCTCCCCCCTCTCGGGGCACATTTCCGACATGTGGACGGTTACATAAGAGATGGACAGATGGTAATCCCTTCTTTCTAGCCGAGGATTAGCGTCAAAGGCGCTGGGCTTGAGGGAGGGGGCATATCCTCCTGCTCCCTTGTTAGGCCGGGATGACTCAGAGCGCAATCCTAACCTGGAGTGAGGCCGGCACAGTTAGGCCAGCAAAGTTTGGCCGGCACAAGGGCTACCATAAAGCGTGTCTGGACCACTCTTGGAGCCAGAGAGGATGGTGCATGTCTGTGTGCTGGACTCTTTGACTCAGAGCGTGGTCCAAACATGCTGTGCTATGCTGGCCTATTAGAGTACCCCCTTCTCTCACACCCAGGAGGAACTGCCTCTCAAAGCCATGTAAGAAGAGGCATTCCTCCCCCTCCGCAAGGAGAGAGTGCTGCTTCTGATGCTTTCTGAAGTGAGGCATTCTCCCCTCCTTCAAACAGAGGTGCAATCTGCCTTGTAATTTCTGAGGAAAGGAATTCACATTCTCTCTCAAACCCAAGACAGCATCTCTTTAGCTTGGTATGAGGCATCCCCACCTCCCTTGCCCCCAGCTGGGAATGCCTCTTCTGAAACTACGTCCACTGTGACATAAGCGTGAGCCATCTATAAGCACCAGGTGTGTGCTTTTTGGACTTCATTTTGCCAATTCACTGAATAGATTAGTGGGTGAAAAATCGTATCGCAGATCTTCCAAAGCAGAGGTTCCCAAACTGTGGGGCAGGACCCACCTGTGGGCTGTGAGCCAATTTCAAGTGGGTCGTGAAGCACCTAGAGCAGCCATATTGAAAATATGGGACGATAGGCTGCTGGAAAAGCGGGGAGGCTGTGTGGTTATTTTGCTAGTGTTGAGGCTGCCAATAGGCTTTTTTTCTTTCTGATTCTCTTTGCTATTGGAAACTGGCTGAGAAATAGCCCGACTTATTGCTGCATCCTTAGGAAAGCAGCAGGCTCTGGCGTCACAATGACGGCACTTCCAGCCACAACATCCCTTCCGGTGGGTCCCGGACAGAGTGGCATTCTGAAAAGTGGGTCCCGGTGCTAAAACATTCTGGAAATCTCAAGATTTCCAGAAGTTGGCGGCGGAGTGGTTGAAAATGAAGACGCCCCAAAATTGATGGATGCCGTTTGTCACTGTTCTCATTACTGCCATTCAGAATTGTGCTAGGGGCGGAGGGGGTGGAAGAGGCCTCGTCATTCGGTGAGCTCAGCCGTCCCTGGCTGCACCCGGAGCCCGGGCTCATTAAACTTTTGCTGAGAGGGGTTCTGACAACCATCTAGGCCTTGATTGATCTTCCACGGCATCTTGAAAGCCAGTCCAATCCTTTGTAGTTGGCGCTAATGAGGCCTCCTCCAACTCCCAGCCGGAAGCCTGAGACGCACTCGGTGGGAGGCTGTCAGGAGCCGGGAGCCGTTTATCAACTCCTGTTTTGCCTCGCCGTCTAATAAGGACCCGTCAAATCCCAGCAAAGCTGCAATACATCAGAGAACGGCGGAGTGTCGTGGGGAGAAAGACGACGCAGATGCGAGCCCGGGAGAGGGTGGAAAACCGCGGCGAGGAAAGCAAAATATAATTAACATGATTCAGTTTTGGTTTATGCAGATGCCCTCGTAATTTTATCAGAACAAGAAGGTAGCATGGCATCTTGGTGGGTTGCCAACTGACCCGGGAATGTGGCTAGCCCCTGCTCCTGTGCCATTAAGTGGCGTGCCAGTCCAAAATCAACAGGTGAAGCTTTGCATGCCCGGCCGTGGAAGAAAACTATTTATTTCCAGCTTTTTTTTTTTCTCTTCCCTGAGGGGACCCAAAGACGACCCATGGCTGCATTATAAACAGCTGTTAAAGGCACATTTATTGATCCGGGACGTTTTGAAGGCTGGCAAAGGGACAAGCCAGAATTCAAGTGTTTGCTCTGGGGATTAGAATCTGAAACACTACGAGCCTTTTACGGCTGCTGAGAGGCACTCAATTGATGGGGGGGGGGGAGAAGACCGTTCTTTCTCGAAGTTCTGTTCAATCCATTGTAGTCCTTGGTGATCGCTAAGAAGAACTTCCAGGTTCAGGAGCAGTCAGTCAGTCAGTCAACAGGTACTTATATACCGCTTTTCAACACGAAGTTCACAAAGCAGTTTACAGGCAAATAGTAATAATAATAATGAAGTTAAATGGCTCCCTGTCCCAAAGGGCTCACAATCTTTAAAAAAGAAAAAAGAAAAGAGGCAGACCACCAGCAACAGCCATAGAAAGACTGGGCAGAGGGACAATTACTCTCCCCCTGCTAAATATAAGAGGAGCACCGCTTGAGAAAGTGCCTCTTGCCCAGTCTAGCTTTGAATATCAGCTGCTATGGGGGAATGGCAGGCAAAGCTTTCTCTGCTTTGTTTTTGGGCTTCTAGAGGTACCTGGATGGCCACAGAACACTGGATTTCATAGGATCAGGAGGGTCCTACGAGATCGTCTAGTCCACCCCTCCCTGCCTGCAGTAGGAAATCCTCACAGAGCATCTCCAGCAGGTACCTGTCGAGCTTCTGCTTGAGGGTCTCCAGGGAGGGAGGCATCTTAATGGACCCTGGTTCTGATCGAGAAGAACAGAACGCCCCTCCCTCTGCTGGGCCCTGGGAAGGGGGAAGAGAGGGAAGGGACGGGAGAATTCGAACACGGATCCTCCTAACGGTCTTGACTCCTCATCGGCCAGAGCAGTTCTCAGTTCCTGCAGCTCTGTGATTCTGTTACATCTCATCTGTGTGTTTCTGCTTGTCTGAGTCTTTGCCTGCGTTGGGTGTTTTTTCCGTAAGTGGAAGATCTTTCTTTGGTTCTGCCTGGGAGATCCCAGGCGAGCCAGAGGAAGACGTGTTCGTGACCTTCCCTCCAACTGCAGAAGAGTTCTCGCCGGCCCCCTGCTCCATTTTGTTGGCCTCCGGAACCTCCAGGGACTGGTCGGTGTGCAGAGGAGGCAAACCCGGTTCATTGGTACCAGGGGGCTCTTCCAGACCAGAGAGGTCTCCCTCGGTCAGAATGGTGCGAGAGATAACTGCCGAAGAAGGAAAGGAAGCATTAGGATAGGACTGCATTTCTCAAACTGCGGGTTGTGACCTGATTTTAAGGTGGGTCCCACAGAGACTCCAATGAAAAACATGGGTGATGGAAAGATCAGATAGCTCATTGCCTCACCCCCCCCAGGCTACTCAAAAATCAGCTGCTAACAGCCTGCAAAAGAGCTGAGCTCCTGCAGTTTGCAAGGTAGCCGCTAACTGCCCTGCAAAGAGCTGAGCTCCTGCAGTTTGCAAGGTAGCCGCTAACTGCCCTGCAAAGAGCTGAGCTCCTGCAGTTTGCAAGGTAGCAGCTAACTGCCCTGCAAAGAGCTGAGGTCCTGCAGTTTGCAAGGTAGCAGCTAACTGCCCTGCAAAGAGCTGAGCTC
>JAJKFI010000090.1:3264122-3342145 GCA_029204185.1 Lerista edwardsae
TGCAGTTTGCAAGGTAGCAGCTAACTGCCCTGCAAAGAGCTGAGCTCCTGCAGTTGGCAAGGTAGCAGCTAACTGCCCTGCAAAGAGCTGAGCTCCTGTAGTTTGCAAGGTAGCAGCTAACTGCCCTGCAAAGAGCTGAGCTCCCGCAGTTTGCAAGGTAGCAGCTACCTGCCCTGCACCACCAGACTGGTTGAGGAACAATCCCTTCTCTTCAAACCCTGCGGCGCTGCTGCCAGCCAGAGCCTGACAACGCTGAGAGAAGTGAACCCCAAGGGCAGGTTCCTCGGCCGGCACCCTTGCCCTTGCCTCCCCTCCCCTTCCATACTTGCCTCCGGAGGGCTTGTAACCGCCTTGGCTGACCTGGGTCCTCTGGATCAAGGAGCTGTAATTCGGCAGGATGAGGAGCCCCAGCGAGAGCACGAGGATCTGGAAGCGAGAGGGCGAGTGGCTCAGACAGGAAGCGCAGCCTGCGGGAGGCAGGGAGGCCAAGCGAAGTGTCCGTTTCGGTGAGCCTGCAAGGGGCCAGGGTGGCAACCCCCAGCATCCCCAAGAAGGGCTAGAAGGGCCCGTCGAGTGCATGGCGGGAGGCCACGTGGCAAGGCGCCCCCCACATCCTGAACGTGGCTGCTGAAAAACGTGTAGTCCGCCTGTCTGCCTTTGAGCAGTGGTGTCATTCAAATGATTTCGGAACAGGAACTCACTTTTGATTGGCACTTGTCGGGAACCCGGAACCAGCCACGGAGCCCGTTAGGATCCGGAACGCCTGTTCTGGTCCGTTCCCCCTGAATGACATCACTGCCTTCGCCCCCCCCCCTAGGAATCTGGAGTCGCTCCCTTTAGCCCTCTGAGTGCCGGCCAACCAAGAAGAAAAGCTCTTTGCAGAGGAATTGGGAGGGGGGAGGAGGGAGAGTAAAGTGGGCGGAGTCAGCCCTGATTTTAACTAGTGGAACTGAGTTCCCCCGCGTTCCCCCTGCATGACATCACTGCCTTTGAGGGCTCAAGGAGGTCTACAACAATAATTACTAACACGATCGATCGAGAAAGGACAGTCCCTTGTGGCTGTGATGCCACTGCCGTTTTCTCAGTATCGTAACCCACCCATGAAAGAGACCCCAGATGGGGGCTTTGTGCCTCCATCTGACTCCAGCCCAGAGCCCCACAGCCCCTCCTTCGCCCCCCCCCCCCACGTACCACAAGGCAAGTGCTTGTCTGGGCCGCCTTCGTTGAGGTCTGTTTGATGAGTCCTTGTATCCTCTGTAACTGGCTCAGGAGGGACCTGTTTGGGGCGGGGGGGCGGGATATATCAAGGAGTGTCTGGGTCTAGCCCCATAGTCCCACTCAGCCCCATAGTCTGGGGAGTTTGCAGTTGAGAGGCAAAAACCCCATATAGAACAGCTCACACAGCCATACAGACAGCCTGATGATGGGTTTAACAGGACATGAATCTAGAAAATACGGATAAAACGGAGTCTGAACGATGCAGTATCTTTGGGGCAGGGTCCTATCCAGTGGTGGGATTCAAATGAATTAACAACCGGTTCTATGACGTCATAGCCGGAGCCAAAAAAAAATCTGAAGCCAGCTGAGGTAAGCAAGTGGGCGGGGCCCGGCCATTTAACAACCGGTTCTATAGAACCTGGGCGAACCCCCTGAATTTCACTACTGGTCCTATCCTTTGTATTTCATAACCGTAATTAATTACTGCTGTAAAATTAATTGCAGGAAATAATTACTGTAAATTCTTAACTACTGTAAAATTAATTCCTCTCCCAAGCACCAAGTGCTTCTCTGTTATCACCAGCAGGCCAGGGCCAGCAGGTTTTAAGGTGAGCAAAATTTTCGTTTGTAGTGAGCGATCAGGGGGAATATGGAGACTGAGTGGTTCCCCCCCCCCTTTTGCCTCAATGAGGGCTAGAAACATACTCTTCTTAGAGTAAAGCAAAATCCTAACCTATGCTGGAACAGGAAGGCTAGCTGGCCTGGGCTGTATTCAGGGCAGGTTGGGAGGGTGCTGGAGCCCCCATGGGGCAAGGGGAAATGTGTTACGTTGTGTGGACAGCTAGATAGAAGTTCCATGTTCAGAGGCAATCTATCTCAGTATTCCAGTGGGGGGGGGGGGGGGGGAAGAAACGGAGGCCTGTTTAGGGCTTCCCCAGGTCGGCCACTGTGGGAACAGCCAGCACCCTCACGTTCTCATGCCGAATTCGGTTGAGCTGCGTTCAACGGAACACCGCCGAGTGTGGACCCAGAGCCAGGACTCCTGGGTTCTCACAACGGCAGCAGGAAGTGGCGAACGTACATGTTTTGCGTCTCCAGTTCCTGAACCTGCTTCTGCAGTTGATGGTTCTGGGCCGAACAGGCCGCCACCCTGGCAAAGAAAGGAGCAAAAGGAACAAGAGGTTAGGAGGGTTTCAGGAGGGCACAGGGACCCCAAGGCAGGGGAGAATTTGAGGCCAGCCCACGACTACTTTGGCGATAGAAGCAGCCCTCCCTTACCCACTGATGTGGCAACCTCCGCTCCTCCCCATCTCTGGACTGGGAAAGCAAGAGAGAGGTGCAGTGAAGAGGAAGTGTGGAGGAGAAGAGTTGTGGGCTAGAGCGTCTACCACTCTCCACTTCCTAGAAGAGGTGTGGATGGGCAGGGATGGAGCTGCTGCCTGAGGCAAGAGCCTCAGCCAGCCTCACAGATGGGCCGGTCTTCGAGCGGGGGCTGGGCTTCTTTCACGTTCACACAGCTCGAAGCTGCCTTGCGCTGGAGTCAGACCCTCAGTCCGTCTAGCATTGCCTTATCAACCCTAACAGGCAGGGCAGGGGTGTTTCCCCGGCCAGCTTGGAGATGCTGCTGGGCGAGTCCCCCACCTGCACCACAGACGTCTCCCACGGAGGCCCAGCCCTTCCCCATCACCCGCTTTGTCCTTGGCTCCCACCGGCTCTCCAGCCCATCGATGTACTCCTTCTTGCGCCGGCGGCTGTCCTGGGCGGACTGCTTGTTGCGGATTTTCCTCCGCACTTTCTTCAGAATCCGCTCCTCCGCCTGCGGAATAAAGAGCCCCACTGTAGGAGACCGAAACGTCCATCTTTTACCCAGCGGGTAGTTAATCTGTGGAACTCTTTGCCACAGGAGGTGGTGATGGCATCTGGTCTAGATGCCTTTAAAAGGGGATTGGACAGATTTCTGGGGGGAAAGTCCATCGTGGGCTATAGGCAATGATGGATTGTGCAACCTTCTTACATTGGTGGTGGGGCTACTTCAGAGTACCGGGTGCAAGGGAGTGGCCACAGGATGCAAGCATCTTGTTGTCTCATGCCTCCCTGGGGCACCTGGTGGGCCGCTGTGAGATACAGGAAGCTGGACTAGATGGGCCTTTGGCCTGATCCAGCAAAGGGGCTCTTCTTATGTTCTTATGTTCTAGCCCACTGCCCTGTTTCCGACAGAGGACAGCTGGCGGGCTCCAGGAGGCCCCCAAGCAGGGCACCAAAGCTACGGTTGCCCCCTTGGCTCAGCCAAGATTCCCCGGGACACCAGATCTCAGATTCGGGGCCTGTACGGAGTCGGTTCTTGGTATCTTGGCCTTGCAGGTCCTGAGTTCCACAGATGCTGGCGCCAAGGCAGGCAAATGCTCACCTGATGGTCACACCAGGACCTCCAGAGGTCACATGTGCCATACCGTGACCCACTCCAGGGGCTTCTCTGCACCTCTGAATATTTCTGGCCTCCAGGAGGCCTTTAAAAAAGCGGAGGAGGAGGAGGGCAGCCCCCCCCAAGAGGAGTGGCAATGGGGGGGGGCGCAAGCAAGAACAGGAGGGTGTAATTTTGCCACACACCCCCAATGCCCTGGTGCATTTGCCCCCCCTAACCCCCACTAGGTATGTCTCCCTTCCTCCTTTCCTCTCCACCATTGGTATATGCTGCTGAAATGCTACTGCAGCTCCTCCTTTCTTGCCTGGGAAGGACAAGAGGGGTGGAGAAGGAGAAGAAATTCTGCAGCACTGCCACTGACTGCAGCACGGGGCCTGTGAGGGGGGGGACATGCAGGGGAGGAAGCTGAGCCCAGGCCCAGGGTCAAAAGGGGACCAAAGGAGCCCCACCCCCATCCCCCAATTTCCTGGGATCTCAGAAAATGTTTGCATATATTCCATGAAGACCAGCCTTCACGTTAGATGTAAGCCGACCTAGTTTTATATATAGTAATTTGCAGACATTATGATCCGATGGAGACAGGGAGGGCCCCCCAGGAAACTCTGCACCCCCAAAAGGGGCTCAGAAGAAACTTGAGACTCCCCTGATAAAATTCCTCTCAGAGGCCCTGAGATCCGTAATAAAATACTATTTGAAAGTGCCACTTTAACAAGCGTTATGCTCAGTCTAAAAAAGAAAAAAAAAAACCTGAGAAAAAACAGATTGGGATTTTTTTTCCCCATATAGGTTTTATATGGCAATGTAAATGTGCCGCCCTCTTGTGGAGATAAAAAGTAGTGGCAGGCCGTGCTGCTAAAAGGGTTTGTATTGCTTCTGTGCTGAATATAGGCATGTCCCAGGATCCGTTGGGGTTCCTTTGTGGACACCCCCCCCCGACTTGGATCCCTGAAACCGTGGATAGTGGGGATACCTTTTTAAAGAGAGGGGAACATCAGTGGTTTTGCTGCAACAAGGTTAAAAAAAAGAGATTTGTTTCATGTTCCCCTCTCTTTTTAATAGGCGTCCCAATATCCATTGATAACTGATACTGTGGATATCGAATCAGTGGATACCGGGGCACTTAGTAAAGAATATCAGTCGTGCTTCTGGATTTCTGATGTAGCTGGATTGGAGAGGAGGGAGACGGGGATAGAAAACTGGTCTGTAAAAGGCTGGCCTGCGCTGTATCCGCACAGGTTAGGGAGGAATGGAACAGGCTCCCTGCAGATGAAAAGGCTGACTCTCAAACGCCCCCTTTTGGTGGTGTTTCTGCATGCTCCCCTCTGGCAACGTCTGTTTCCGTCATTGGATAGCCTGCATTTCTGCGCCACCACCAGTCCCCACCTCCTGACTTGAGACTGCCCCCCCCCCCGACCAGGGAACCGGAGCGCAAACCTCCAGAAACCTGTCCAATCCCCTTTTCAAGGCACCTATGCCAGATGTCACCACCACCTCTTGTGGCAGGGAGTTCCACAGATTAATTACCCACTGGGTAAAAAAAAAAGTATTTCCTTTTATCCGTTCTAACTCGCCCTAAATTCCTGTCTGTCCCGTTCGGCATCACACGGAGATGCTTAAACGTGGAGGACCGCTGAACGAGGTGTCCAATATGGGGGATAGAATTAGGCATTCTGTAGGCTTGAAAAGAGACAGCACGTCTGAGCCTGGTAAAAGTTGAATAGGTGGAGTTGTGGGCGGGCCAGCTGTGGGCAGACCAGCCTGGGGAGTGGGGGTGAAGACAGGATCTCTTACTTGCGCTGGATCCTAATCCCCGACCCAGTCAGCTTGGAGAATCCGGGCCGCTTGGAATTAAATGAGTGGAATCCCGGCGCCCTCCCTTGCAGAGCGGAAACCTTTTCTCGAACGTGGGCAGCCGCGTACCTTGGTGAGAGGCAGGTTGCAATGCAGAGAGACGCCTTCCTGATTCAGCAGCCGCCTTTCCTCGTCCGTCAGGTAGAGCCCCGAGAGGTGCAGCTGCTGGAACAGACCCTGTCCCGGATAAGAGGCCGAACACGTTAACCAAGGCACGGGAGGAGCCTCTGTAGAATGGTGGCAGTTGCATGGGCTACACTTCCTCTAGCACACCACCTTTTTATTTTTATTTTTTTATTTTCTTGCCGGATGCCATCACCACTTCCTGTGGCAAGGAGTTCCACAGCTTAATTACCCGCTGGGTAAAAAAAGTATTTCCTATTGTCTTTTCTCACTCTCGCAACCCTCAGTCTGAGCAGCTGTCCCCTGGTTCTGGTGTTGTGGGAGAGGGAAAAGAACATCCCGCGATCCACTCTATCCACCCCCTGCATCGTTTTGTCTCAACTGCTCTCCGTGGAAGTGTGCTTTTAACAATGCAAAACGAAAGTCTCGCGCCTTCTCGGCGCCTTTCGCACTGCAAACGTTTAGCTGAGGTTGCATGTCTATTTTGGTTAGGATTCTGCACGCGGAAGGTGTTTATGCTGCCGCTGCGGGAAGGGGTGTGGGCTCTGCCCCTCGCTTGGGAACAAGCGAAACAAAAGCCAGAGCTGTGAAACTCTGAGAGCGCGTGCAACATGGTTCACAAGCGGAACAGTGAAAAGGGCTTGCACAAGTGTTTAGGGAACAGTGTGAAGCGGTTGTTTTCGTTACGCTTAAAATTTTTGGGATCCAGATTGTTTACAGTCCATCCCCAGAGCCTGCAGATTTGATGAGGCAACTAGAAGTGGCTTTCTGAGGCCTCCACAGACTTATGGAGGGTTCCACAGACTTCAGAAGGCCTTCCAGAGGGTTCAAAAAGCCACTTCCGGTTTGTTTGTGAAACAGGAAGTGGCACAAATTCGTACATCCACAGGGGCCCTGGAACGGAACCCCCTTGTATAAAAAGGGGCAAACTGTTTCTCAAACTGTGGCTCAGGACCCTCTTGGTGGGTCGCGACCTGATGTCAGGTGGGTCGCGGAAAGCTGGGAGCAGCCATCTTGGAAGCTGCAGACCTTCCTGTATTCCTTTTGTGAATGTTAACAGCTTGAATTTTCGAGTGGAATTTTTTTGTTGCTAATTATGTTTTTAGTTGGGTGCTTTCACGTAATCTTTTGTCCTAATTTTGCTTTCTGTCCGGGGTGTTTCACGGTTGTGCCCTTGTCGCCGTTAAAAGAATGCCAGTTTGCATTCCAGGAGTGCCATCTGATTATGTCACGGCGGCCCTTCCTGCTCGACGATGTCACTTCCGGCTATGGCATCACTTCCAGGTTAATGACATCACTTCCGGTGGGGTCCCAACATAACTGCCATTTTGAAAAGTGGGTCCCGGTGGGAAACGTTTTAGTTTGAGAACCCGCTGGTATACAACATTCTTAGATATATACTGTATTATAATTTTGTTTCAATTATATGTATATGTTTTTAAGAAGTGCCGGCTTTGCCCCTTGGCCAGGGCTTTTGGGTGTTCAGGGACATGGAGGCCAGCCTGCCCCTAAACGTCACCCCATAACGTACCTGATCTCCAGAGATCTCTGCTGTGCTGGGAGCGGTGGTGTTCTCAAGGAGGGGGAACGAAGCCTCCCCCATGACACAAGCCTCTGGGAGCATCACTGTGGGAGCTGTCCAGTTCTCTGGGCATTTCAAGGAGCCTGATATCAGTCGGGAAAGAGACAAGCCTCGAGCAGGCACGATCCCTCCCCCTCCAACCCTCTCCCCTCCCCTGCCCCACGTGATGGTTCTCATCTACTTGGGACTGTTCCATTTGTGTGGAATTGAATCACCATCTGGGGAATTCACCCATTACATAAGAACATAAGAACATAAGAAGAGCCCTGCTGGATCAGGCCAAAGGCCCATCTAGTCCAGCTTCCTGTGTCTCACAGCGGCCCACCAGGTGCCCCAGGGAGGCAAGAGACAACAAGATGCTTGGATCCTGTGGCCACTCCCTTGCACCCGGTACTCTGCAGTAGCCCACTACTAATGCGAGGAGGTTGCACAATCCATCATGGCCTATTCCCCACGATGGACTTTTCTTCCAGAAATCCATCCAATCCCCTCTTAAAGGCATCCAGACCAGATGCCATCACCACCTCCTGTGGCAAAGAGTTCCACAGACTAACTACCCGCTAGGTAAAAAAGTACTTCCTTTTATCTGTTTTAACTCTCCCAACCCTCAGTTTTAGCGGATGCCCCCCTGGTGTTTTGAGAGAGGGGAAAAGGACATCCCTCTATCGACTCTCTCCCTTCCGTGCATAATTTTGTATGTCTTAATCATGTCCCCTCTCAGGCGCCTTTTTTCTAGGCTGAGGAGCCCCAAACGCTGCAGTCTTTCTTCCTAAGGGAGGTGCCCCAGCCCCGTAATCATTTTCGTCGAGCTTCTGCAGAAGAGAGCTTCTGCACCTTTTCCAGCTCCACTATGTCCTTTTTGAGGTGCGGCGACCAGAACTGCACACAATATTCCAGGTGCGGCCTTACCATCGATTTGTACAATGGCATGATAACATTGGCTGTTTTATTCTCAACCCCTTTTTTAATGACACCAAGCATGGAATTGGCCTTCATTGAAGTGTCCACCAGCACCCCAAGATCTCTCTCCTGAGCTGTCACAGACAGCTCAGAACCCTAAGCAAAGTGCTAAAATGGTCAAGCGTGTTGGCAATGGACAAGGCGCACCATGTTGCCTGTGGGGGGGCTCACACACACACCCATGGCCTTACTAATAAATGACCCTTCCCCCAAATTCCCACGGCACACCTGCAGACGATTTCGCGGCCCCCCAATGAGCCAGAGCACAGTGGCTGAAAATGGGACAGAGTGTCGTTTTAAAAAAAAGTAGGTCCTAGGGCTAAAACGTTTGAGAAGCACTGACCTAAAGGATTAGGGAGGACGTGACCGGGCAGAGGGTCGCCGTTCCTCATCCCCGTGTCGCAGATGACTTCGTAGATGACGGTGGGGGATAAGTCCGGGGGCGGCGGCGCGCCTTGCAGTGGCGTATCTGTGCGGCAGGGGTCGTCGGAGATGCCGCTGTCGCTCTCTGGGTACGCGGCCGGACTCCTGGAGCGGTACACGTCGTTTGGGTCGATGAGCAGCTGCAGGAGCTCGTCCGTGTCACTGTCGTGCAGGCCCTGTGGCGGAAGACGGGCTGGGCGTCAGTCCCGCTCGTGGCGGGGGGTCGACAGGGCACTTGCTCTCCGTGGGGGCCGAGCTGGTGGCCTTGCAGGGAGGAGGTTTGTACCTCCTTGGTATGATATGAGTGTGGCCCTCGTTCTTCCCTAGGGCCAGCAGGAGATGTCTAGCTGTGCACTGATGCGCAAATAGGAAGGCATGCGCAGGGCCTTCTCAGTGGAGGAGCCTGTTGTATCCATGCGCTAGGATAAGTTGGGGACATCCCAGGGTCTGATGTGACACCCTCCCCACTTAGTGGAGCCCCATCTCCTGCCTCCTGCAGGCCTCCTGCTCCACTGATTTTAACAGGGGTGGAACAGGAAGTGCGGAGAAGAGGAGAGGAAAGAAGAGGAGGAGAGCTGTGGGCTAGAGTGTCCTCCAGAAGCCCATCTCTGCTCTATTACCCTCTGCCTTTCCAGTTTCAGAGGGCAGGAGATGCAGAGGGTAAAATGAGGCACAGGGGTGCCTGCCTGCTCAGATAAATGTAAGGACTTGAAGACCTTACAGAAAAACCAGCCTACAAATGTCCCCCTCCTCAGTAATTCAGATTACAGTTATCTCAAATTTGCTCCCGAGTCCGAGCGACACCTCCAGTCTGAGGGTACTGCAGAAGGGCCCCGAACCCCCCACCCCACTTGCCTGCTCCTTGCCAGACATCCAGGCCTCTTCCGCTTTCTCCGGGATGCATCCGTAAGCGTGGTCTCGCAGCGGGGAGGCGGGTCTGCCCAGTGCGCCAGCGAAGGCCCCGCCGGCAAACGGCTCTTCCCGCTGCTCAAAGAGCACGTTCAGGAGGTCGGCGCTGCTGGGCTGCATGACCTGAGAGAGGCGCAGGGAACACATCAGCTGCATTGGCAAGATCATTATCCCCATTTTGCAGACAGGGAAGTCCTCCCATAACGGGGGACAAGCAGTGATGTCATGCACCCACTACGCACCACTACGTGAGTACCGGTTCCTAGAAGTTGAGCTGGCCCCGCCCACTCGAAGCTGGCCCCCGCTATTTAACCAGGGAACAGTTGAAGCAAAATATGTCTATACACATCTCTAGAAAGCAAAGCAATAGACGTTAAATCAACACTAACCACAAGCTGAAGTTATTACAAACATGATCACATCCATGGCAAAGATCAAGACATCAATTCCGGCTTATGATGTCACTTCTGGTGGGTGGACCCCGACAAGTGCCAATCAAAAGTGAGTACCTGTTCCTAAATCATTTGGATGATACCACTGGGGACAAGCATCCCTTACTGAAGATTTTGAGAACCCCCCCCCCTCTCTCTCTCTCTCTCACACACACACACACACACACACACACCAGTGTGGACTGGGTGCACGCACCATTTGTGAAACAGCTTTTGCACACGTGTGCTTTTGTGCAGCATCCTTGTGAAATCAAAATTCACAAGGCTCATGCTGTAGCATGTCTTTTGTGGCGGTCCCAAGAACGTGAGCTCTGCACTGTGTTTACACGGGGTTCTTGTCAAAATCTGAATGCTGGCATGATGCAGTGCAGTTGGAGGCCCGAGTCCTGTATTCGAATCCTTGTTTGGTCGCGACTCGCGAGGCTCTGTCTTGAGCCAAGTGAGACCTCCAGATAGGGATAAAATGGAGATAGGAGGAGAGCCTTCGAAATTGCCCTGAGCTCTCTGGAACAGGAGAAGTCAGAAAAGGAATAGTGGATCTCTCTGGTTTGTAAGAAACTGCAGCACATGAAATGTGTTTGACGATCCGAAGGCACCCCGAAGGTGAGGTTAACTGAGATTAAGGGCACAATCCTAACCTGGAGTTAGGCTGGCACAATTAGGCCACCATAAAGTGCGTTTGGACCACTCTCGGAGTCTGAGAGGCCAGTACACAGACGTGCGCCATCCTCCCCGACTCCGAGAGTGGTCCAAACACGCTTTATGGTATCCCTTGTGCCGGCCAAACTTTGCTGGCCTAACTGTGCCGGCCGAACTCCAGGTTCGGATTGCTCTCTGATTGAGATTATCTGAGATTACTGATAAACTGAGATTCCTGCTGCAAGTTTATTTCCTGAACTTCCACCCACTAGCCCTTACCTTGTTCTGCCTGCTCCAAACGTATAAGAAAGGGGACAGGTTTTGCTGTTATGCTGTAGCAGTTTGGTGTTGCCCCCATCCGCCATCAAACCAGGAAGATTTTTCCCTTCCCTCCAGGATCTTGGCATCCTGGAATAGCCCTGCCAAGACCCACCCACGGGCCTTCAGCCAATTAAAAGGGCCGGAGCGGGTCAGGTACGCACACCTGTCGAGTAGGCGGAGCACCATCAGAGAAAGAAATTCCGGCACAGGCAGTTAATGCCGATTTTTGCAAATCAGCATTGATGGTGGGGGGGGGGGAATGAAAAGGGTTGGTTTCATTTATTCCTACCCTATAAATACAGGAGGGTGAAAATGATTTTGTTTTTCCATGGATTTTGGTATTTTCCTAAGTTTGAAGTGCAGAAAGCGGCGCTATGTGTTTTTATTCCAAGGGTGCATTTTTATAAATAATAATAATAATCACTTTAATGGTGTAGGTATTACTGTGTCAGCAGATCAGCAGATGCAGCCCCAGGCCTGTAGGAGACAATATGCAGAGGTATTAGAGATTTTGTGTGTGTAGATTTGGGTTTTTTGGAGATTGCAGATTTTGGGGTGTTGGCTTTTTTTTTTTTTTTACACAAATGGGAAGTGCAGACGGTGGTGTTTTGTGTTTTTGTTTTGTTATCACAGGAAACCCTGCCTATAAATGTGTGTATGTGTGTGTATGTGGCACTCTGAAGTTAACTGATTAAGGGCGAAATCCTAGCCTGGAGTTAGTCCAGCACAGTTCGGTCAGCAATGTTTGGCCGGCACCAGGGCCACCGTAACGCGCATTTGGACCACTCTCGGAGTCAGGGAGGATGGCGCACGTCTGCGTGCTGGCCTCTCTGACTTCGAGACTGTCCAAACATGCTTTATGGTGTTGTCCAGTGATGTCATTCAGGGGGAACGGACCAGAACGGGCATTCCGGATCCTAACGGGCTCCGTGGCTGGTTCCGGGTTCCCGGTAAGTGCCAATCAAAAGTGAGTTCCTGTTCCTAAATCATTTGAATGACACCACTGGTGTTGTCCCTTGTGCTGGCCAAACTTTGCTGGCCAGCACAACCCAGAGGTGATTCACAGCAGAATGCATTCTGCACATGCTCAAACAACCCACTTTTTTCCTTCGAATGTCAAATTCCAGGTAAGAGATGAAAGTCTGCCTGAAATCAATGAACACAGACCTGCCTGTTAGTTAGTTTTTTCTTCTCCTCCCCATTCTGTGCCATTTCCCTTTTAAGCGGCTCCAGGCAGCTTGAGGGTTAGATCTTGACCTCAAGAAGGAGGGGCCGGCTAGTCCTGCCTTCCTTGACTGGAGTGGCCAAAGGCAGAGGGTCTGCTTTGTTAATCTGGGAGACAATTGCTTCCCCTCTCCCCACCCACCCCAAAAGTGGGGAGATAAAACTCATAGATAACGGTGTTGGTCCGTTAGAAAAAAATATTTAAGCATCTACTTAGATTGTAGTTAATACCTCTGTTAATATCAAAATGACACCAAATCTTGACCGTCTCTGTGTGCCTCTAGGCTCGTTTTTTTTCCTTGCTGGAGAGTTCCTCGCACTTTTTAAAATCTCTGAACCCCTTTGGCAGAAGAGTGCGCAGAATCTTCACCTGTTGAACCTGCGCCAGGCACGCCGCTAAAGTCACTGACTGTGCCTCGGAAAAGATTTCCAAATCTGTTTTGCAATACGGTTTTCAGTGGGTGCATCCGAGATTCAGACCTGTGCGCGAATGTGGGCCTCAGCTCCGGGCTGAAAAGCAGGTTCTGTGTAATGTGTGAATGCACGGAATCGGAACAGGTGTCGGTGGATCCATCGATCTCCTGCCTCTTCTATTCCCCTCCAGTAACCTACCGCTCCACGGCACGGAGCTGCTTCGTCACGACTGGCCGGAGCCTGCTGCCAATCACGGCCCCGCCTCTTCCCGCACGCCCTTTCCATTCGCGAAGAGGTCGCCTCGACCCCGCTTTCGGAGCCTGTTCCCGCATCGCCCCGCCCCTTTCGAACGTTCAGACACCGAGAAGAGCTGCGGGGATTCCCATTGGCTGCGCCTGTTTCCTGGCTCCGCCTTTTGGAACGCTCAGACACCGACGCTGGGCGTCGGGTTGGATACATTGGAGCAAGTCGCGGAGGTGAGTTCTGTGGGCCTCGAGGGCTGGATCGGGCTCCTGGGTCCGGTCGCGGCGTGGCTTCCGCGTGCGGACGGCGACGTGGCATGGGTCGTAGGGAGATCCGCTGGGTCGCTGCCCCTCTGCGACCTTCCTTGGCCTTCTTGTGTGTCTGGCTGTGCGAGAGAGCAGTTCTGGTGGTCCGTTTCGACTGGGAAAGTCGAAAAAAGTTTTTTTCCCCTTGGGGGGAAAAAAAAACTCAGAGCGGCTTCTGATCAAAAATCAACGGGTTCCCACGTTGGTTAAAGGAGCGACTGTCGTGTGCGCAAGTGCTTAAAATGAGTAACTTGGTGCGGGGAGGGGCAGGGTAAATTATGGGTATTTTTCTCCACCACGATACTACAGAATTTTAACGTAATTTAAATGGTGTATGTTTCTCAACAATTGAACAAAAACAAAATATTCAAATACTGTATTTTTAAAAAGGAAGCGTGCCGTTTTTCTTGCATGGAAGAACTCAAAGAATTGATGTGATGTGGGGAGAGAGGAATAAGCAAAGAATTGCTTAAATTGTGAATAGCTTGGAGTTGTAAAGCAAGACCTTGTGGAATTTTGTGCTGTCTTTCATCATGCTGGAATTGGTCGTTCCCCACAAAATTGCTTTTGTGGCAGATTCAGGACAGAGTGGTGCAACAAAATTCACACATATGAGCTGGTGGAACCTCCTGCTACAAGGTGTGGCATCAGTCCCAACTTTATGCATGTCTACTCAGAAGTAAGCCTTGTGGAACTCCATGAAGCTCACTCCTAGGTAAGTGTGTACAGTATAGGATGACAGCCCTGGTTGATTTTTAGAGGAGACCCAACCACAGAGAACTGGTCAATTGAGAGTTATTGGCGGTGATTGCTGAATGAAACCTCAGGGGAATAGATACTGTGAGATGGTTCTGCTTCTTGTTGGCTGCAATGAGAATTGGGGGAGCTGCTCTAGATGGGTCTTTGGGCCTGATCCAGCAGCGCCCCTAAATTCTTGCAAATATCCTTATTGCAGTTATTTTGGTGTGTGTCACCCCTGTTAACTGGGCAAGAGGCACTTTTTCAAGTGGTGTTCCTCCTATATTTAGCAGGGGGAGAGTAATCGTCTCTATTCACCCCGTGCAGTGTCTCCTCTAGTGGCTGTTGCTGGGGTTGTTGTGCATTTGGTTTTTTTTAGATTGTGAGCCCTTTTGGGACAGGGAGCCATTTAACTTTAGTATTTTTTGCCTATAAACCACTTTGTGAACTTTGTTGAAAAGCTGTGTGTAAATACTGTTGAGTGATTGATCTGATCTAGATTAGAATGAATGAATGAATGAATGAATGAATGAATGAATGAATGAATCTATCTCCCCACAGTCCCACCATAGATTCTGTTCTTTGGCCATGCTTGAATGTGACAGAACAGTGGGATTCGGCCGATAGAAAGTTAATATCCCAGGGTGTGCTCTGAAGAGTCTTTGTGGAGCAGTGGCGTCTCTATAGGGAGGGCAGAGCTCTAAGTTTTGCAAGGTGCCTTTGTTGTTGTTGTTCAGTTGCTAAGTCGTGTCCGACTCTTTGCGACCCCATGGACCACATCACGCCAGGCCTCCACTAGCTTCCTGAGTTCGCTCAATCTCATGTTCACTGCTTCGGTGACACCATCTAACCATCTCCTCCTCTGCCGCGCCCTTCTCCTTTGGCCTCCCATCTTTCCCAGCATGAGGGTCTTCTCTAAAGAGTCCTCGCTTCTCATGAGGTGGCCAAAGTACTTGAGCTTCAGCTTCAGAATTTGTCCTTCCAAGGGGCAATCAGGCTTGACTTCCTGGAGGATTGACTGATTGCATCTCCTTGCAGTCCAGGGGACTCTCCAGAGTCTCCTCCAACACCATAATTCGAAAGCATCTATTCTTCGGCGCTCCGCCTTTCTTATGGTCCAGCTCTCACAGCCATACATTGCTACTGGGAAAAAGGAGCCTTACCTTGTCATGTAAATCCCGCCTCTCCCTTGCTGCTGTAGCCAGTAAGCAAGGCCAAGATGTAGCTGTGAGGATTGGCTAAAACGGTGCAGGAGAGGAGTGATTTTCCACTGCAAGGTCAGGCTTCTTGCAAAACTTAGAGCTCTGCCCTCCTTGTAGAGATGCCAGTGTTGTGGAGTCACCCAAGCTGGTCGTTGGTGCCTGGGTGGGAGAGCGCCAGGTGACACCCCCCTTCCCCCGTGTACATACAATAGCTTTGAGTTCTTCCGTGCAAGAAAAATGGGGTTCTTAATTATTTAAAGCTAGGCATTTTATTTTTGTTTGTTTTGTTGGATTTGAAGCATGACTGAGACCCGGCGTTCTTCCACCTTGGGGTCATGACTCCAATGGGGTCGCAAAGCCTCAGCTGTGGGCAGAGGCAGATCTAAGGGAGGGCAGAGCTCTAAGTTTTGCAAGGAGCCTTACCTTGCAGTGGAAATCACTCCTCTCCTGCACCGTTGTAGCCAATCCTCGCAGGGAACAGCAACATCATGGCGTTGCTTACTGGCTACAGCAGCAAGGGAGAGGAGGGATTTACATGACAGGGTGAGGCTTCTTGCAACACTTAGAGCTTTGCCCTCCCTGTAGATCCGCCTCTGGCTGTGAGGTTGCGACAACTGGTGGGAATGGAAGAAGGATGAAGACCCCTAGACTAGTGCCCCATCAGTTAAAGTGGACACCTATTAAAAAGATAGGGGAACATTAAGCAAATCTTTTTTTTTTTTCTTTGACGCAGCAAAACCACTGATGTTCCCCTATCTTTAAAAAGGCACCCCCAATATCCACGGTTTCAGGTATCCACAGGGTGGGGCGGAACGGAACCCCAGGAGATACTGGGGCAGGCCTGTAGTTTTAACTGGTGACTTCATCGCCACTTTTTCTGCTCTCTCTAATATTTGGTTCAAGTGAACAGTGCTGTGAGGGCATATCGGGGTACAGCAGTGGCAGCAACAGAACAGGGTAGGCGGACAAGGGTCTAGGGGGGCAACAGTGGGTCCCCAGTATCATTATTTATTAGGGTCGTGGCATGAAAAAAAGGTTGAAGACCACTGCTTTAGATTACAGTAGATTTCTGTGGGTTTCCCCCCCCCCTAACCAGGTTATAAGGGCAGGCTCATGCATTAGGCAAACTGAGGCCATTGCCTCAGGCGTCAGATTGGCTGGGGGTACCTACTTCTTGTCGATCCACTCGTCTCCTCTGCTTTTCCTCCCATCCTCTGGATTGGAAAAAGAAGAGGGGTGGAAGTTTGGAAGAGGGAAGTGTCTCTAGTGCTCTGCCAACCACTCCCCCCCCCCCAACACCTCCTTTTCCGCTCCATCCCCCTCTTCCTTTTTCCAATCCATGCACTGGGAGAAAGAGGAGTCAGTGCATCATCGGGTACAAAGGGGTAGCATTTGGTGTGCCAGGGGATCTTGGCCTGGCTGAGGTTAAGAAGCACCTGGTTGTGCAACTGCTGCAGTCCAGGAATGCCAGTTTGCATTCCAGGAGTGTCATTTGATTACATCACAGTGACAGTGCTTCCTGCATGATTATGTCACTTGCAACTATGACATCACTTCCAGGTTAATGACATCACATCCGGTGGGTTCTGACATGAGTGCCATTCTAAAAAGGTGGTCCTGGTCTAAAACATTTGAGAATCACTGATCTAGGCTACTTGACAGAGTTTTTGACCTGTTTTTAATTGCACATGAATTGCTGTCGCTTTGTCTGTGATATGTGCTGACTTTTTGATATCTGAAAGAAGCATTTGTCCAGAAAACCCTCTACTGCGTGATGCAAATGGCTTTAAAAAGAGAATTTGTAGAGGACAGGTCTATAATCTGGTATACTGCCACTGCACAAGGAGGTTTTGCCTTAAAGCAGTTGTGGTCATGGGTAATCGTACTTTCCCTGTGTGCAAATAGCCTTTCTTGTTGCTGTGTTTGGTGCTGGAAGAATTGACACCTGTGTGTGTGTGTGTGTGTGTGGTTGTTTTTCCTAGCTAAAAATACTTTGCTGGGACACATGGAAAGGAGAACTGGTTTTATTGTGGCTTTGCATCTTATTGGCTACAAAAATTCTCCCCGTGGTTTGAGGCAGCTTATGAAAATAACTCGGAAACTCAAGGCCAAAGTAAAACCAAGAATGGCAGAGCGATCCAGTAAAACAACATCAGGAACCAGAGGGTGAAAATTAAAAAGTTCAGGAATCTTGAAAATATTCCTGGAAACCTATTTTTACTTGGCTGGTGAGTTTAGGAGCCAAGGATATTGATCTAGCAGGGTGTTCTGACAGCAGCAGGCTCGTATGCAGAAGGCTCATAAGTCCGTTACCTCTTGTTGGACACACTAACTTGCCCAGGCATCAAAACCATTGTGTGATTTCTCTCTGGGTTTCCCCCGCTTCCTGGTGGGGGAAACCCAGAGAGAACTCACACAATGATTTTGATGCCTGGGCAAGTTAGTGCGTGACTGGGCACTCCCCAAGTGATGGGTCAGCCAGAGTTTTAAAGGGGTGGAAGGCTGAGGTTGGCCATCACCACCTCCTGTGGCAAGGAGTTCCCCAGATTAATTACCTACTGGGTTAAAAAAGTATTTCCTTTTATCGATTCTCACTCTTCCAACACTCCATTTTTGTGGCTGTCCCCTGGTTCTGGTGTTGTGAGAGAGGGAAAAATAACATCCCTCTACCCACTCTGTCCATCCCATGCATAATGTTGTATATCTCAATCATGTCCCCCCACCCCACCCCGGCACTTTCTTTCAAGACTGAAGAATCCCGAACTTTCTTTATAAGTGGAAGGGGGTGGGCGGCCAATCCAAAAAATAATATCCAATATAATAATATTAAAGTTAAACTGCTGGTGCTGACCTTGCTGACCTGAAGGTTGGCAGTTCAAGACCGCACAACCAAGTGAGCTCCCATCGCTAGTCCCAGCTCCTGCCAACCTAGCAGGAAAGCACCTAAAAATGTGAGTAGATAAATAGGTACCACTTCAGTGGGAAGGTGACGGTGTTCCGTGCGCTACGGCGTAGAGTCATGCTGGCCACATGACCACGGAAGCTTGTCCTCGGACAAAACGCCGGCTCTATAGGTTTTGAAACGGAGATGAGCACCACCCCTATAGTCAGTCACGACTAGACCATTCAGTCGTGGGGAAACCTTTAACCTTTACCTTGGGCATAGATAAGAGTCACTTTTATGCCTTCTGTACAACGCTGGTCTGCATTGTGGACTCCGGAAGTTTCTCCCATTGCAACCCCTGGAAGAGAGGGGGTGTCGATCCATCCACTGAGCTTTCTACACCCTCACCCACCCTCAAAACGTTGGCCGAGGCTTGCTTGATTTCCTCCTCCAAGCCCGTTTGCATGAACTGAAACGTCCCTGAAATGTCAACTGAAACGTCCCTGAAATTCTGGGACACGTGATCGGTTTTCTGGTTGGGTCTCGCCCCCCCCCCTCCATTGATCAGTTTCGCATTTCGGGCCTGGTACTCCACAGCTGTTTGTTTTCCCTTGACGGGGAGGCGGAGTTTGGGGGGAATCTTTACTGGAATCTGTCTGGGGCCGGTGACTCATTCACTAGCAAGAATCAGGAACTTCTCCGAATGCCCTGATTTGTAATTTGACTTTTCCCCAGTTTGGGCTGCAGGGAGAAGGGGTTGGCAGAATGGATTTCCTGTCACCCCCCCTCTCCCCCCATGAGCAGATTCCAGTTGTTGTGGGGTATTTGTTAATGGGGAAGTGGGGGGGAAACCAACCCTTCCCTTCCTGCAATGACCTTTTTCCAGGAGATAGTTGATAAGATAAAAAGTATGGCAAGCGTTGTTGTTTTCCCAGAGATGGCACTGCCAAGCTGTGTCAGGCCTTTGTGCCATCCTGGGGCACTCTGACGGGCACTATTTTGAGACTTGGCTTGTTTTTAATGTACCTGGAACCTTCTTAGTGGTGGTCACGATTAGAGTCCTCAATGCCTTTTGTCTTTTTTTGCTGATAATACTTTTTGCTAATGTGAAATCAGGAGCTTGCCAAGTACCTTTGGCTGATTGGTTGGGTGTGTAGCGGGACTGGAGAGGATTGGATCTTCGGTGCCAATCTCTGATCTGCCATAAAATGCCCTCTGGGGCAGTGTTTCTGGAACTGTGGGTCAGGACCCACTGGGTGGCGGGGGGGAGTCGCGAGCCAGTATCACGTGGATTGCATAGCATCTAGCTCAGCCATCATTGGGAAGATGGGATGCTGGAAAGGGGCAGAGCTGTGTGGTTATTTTGCTTGTATTACGGTTGTAAATAGGCTTTTTTTCTTTCTGATTCATTTTGTTATTGGAAAAATGACTGAGCAACAACTCAACTTATCGCTGCATCCCCAGGAAAGCAACAGGTTGTGGCATCCCAATGACGGCTCTTCTGGCCACGAGGTCACTTTCAGGTTAATGACATCACTTCTGGTGGGTCCCAGACAGATTGTCGTTCTAGAAAGCGGGTCCCGGTGCTAAAACGTTTGCGAACCACTCCTCTAGGGTGATAAAATCTATATATATATATATAAAAGGATGTATGTGTGTATGTTCCGCATAGGCTCCACAACGCTTGGAGCGATCGACACGAAACTTGGCATGCATACACCTTGCGGCCTGGCGACAAACACTGCGGGGGTCAGGCCCCCCTGACGCCCCCGGGAGTGGGGGTACGCAGGGGCACCCGTGTGAAAATGGTCAAAAACGACCGAAATCAGCATCGAATCCATAGTTTCCGGGGTCGCCGAGACGAGCGACGACGCTCCCGACACCGTTGGAATCCGGATTCGGCCCCCCCCCCTCGATGTGGGGGACAAGAAGGGGTGCAAAACAACATGTCTGCCATGCCCTGCTGGAACGCCTAGAGCGATTGGCACCAGACTTGGCATGCGCATGCCTTGCGGCCTGGTGACAAACGCTGCAGGGGTCAGGCCCCCCTAGCGCCCCCGGGGGTGGGGGTGCACAAGGGAGCCCCACATGAAAACGGTCGAAAACGGCCGGAATAGGTGTCAAATCCGTAGTTTCCAGGGTTGCCGAGGTGAGCGGTGACGCTCCCGACGCAGTTGGAGTCCGGGTTCGGCCCCCATCGGCGTGGGGGGCGAGAAGGGGTGCAAAACTCATAAACTCTGGGAGATCATTTTTTTACCCGGGCAACGCCAGGTAACAAAAAGCTAGTTTGTGAATAAATGCATTGGGTGATCTCAGATGCTGGTTGCCTGCTTTGTCCGCCACAGCCTAACATACCTTGCAGTGATTGTGAGCTTCTTGGGCGGGTGGGAAAGAAAGCAGTAAGTATCACTTAACAGAATAATCAATCAGTCAAGTAACCTTTATTGGCATCTCACAAAACAAACAGTTAACATACAACACAAAGCTATACGGACTAATACATTAGGCATCACCATTGTTTGGGTTAGAAATTACTTAAACACGTCTAGCTAATACAGCCTTGAGATAAGATGATACAGAGAACAATAATAATAATAATAATAATAATAATAATAATACATGTATTTATATACCGCCTTTCTTAAAGTCACTAGATTTCTCTAATGATTACAACTCAAGGCGGTTTACATAGGCAGACTTTTCACAAACCCGAAGGTTTTTACAATTTACAGAATGTTCTATCTTTCAAGAACCACACTCAAACAGATCTTTCTTTCTGGATTTAGCCTTCTTTCTTTAGCCATCCGTCTATAGGTTTGGGGACGAGAGTAGTAGATTAATCTTTTTATCTTCTGGTAAGCCAGAGATATGTCCCAATATAGGCATTGAAAATTTATTTTGAATATCTCTGTGAAGTGGACAATATAATAGAATATGCTTAAGGGATTCTGGTGTCTCCATTGAGCAGGAACAGTTTACTGACTATGGTCTTAGCAAATCTATTATCAAGTTCATGAGACGGAAAGACATTGCATCGTGCAAGAGACTGGTGCTTGCCCCAAAGAGCATACAGTGCAGTTTTCAGTGGCTGCTGCCCTGGGCATTGGCTTCCTGCTGTTCCTCAGAATTGCTTCCCTCGGTGCACCGACGCGACACTTTGGTTCCTGCTTCTAACTAGGTTCTCCCTTCTTCTTTTTTTCTTTTCCAGGACCAATTTTCCCCAGCCTGAATCCTGTTGCCCAGTCGGCAGTGATGAAGTGGGCAGCGACAGTTTGAGCAATTTGACGTGGCTTTCGGCGGGCTGTATGGTGGTGGAGAACAAGGAGGCGGGCCTCCTGGATTCACCGAGGAGCTGAGTTCGAGTCCGGGGGCCATGGCTGCAGAGTCGGAGTCCGTCACCGTGCTGGAGCACCTGGTGTGGGCTCCTTACGCCCGCATGGTCCCCGTCTCCTCTCCGACAGGGCTGGCGGTGAAGCTGGGCTCGTTGGCTCTGCTGCTTGTGGTCACTCTCCTGTGTGGGCTCCTGCCTCTCTGGCTCTTCCGCCGCCCCAGCACGATGACAGCTGCATCAAGTAAGAATGGAGCTTCCCAAGCGCATCCCTTCCTGGCCCAACCGTGTAATTTTTCTTTTTTAAAGCACTTGCTCTATTTCCCTGTTTCTCTTCCAGAATTATGCACAGCATATTATGTCTCATAAGAACATAAGAAGAGCCCCGCTGGATCAGGCCAAAGGCCCATCTAGTCCAGCTTCCTGTATCTCACAGCGGCCCACCAGGTGCCCCAGGGAGGCAGGAGACAACAAGATGCTTGCATCCTGTGGCCACTCCCTTGCACCCGGTACCAGTAGCCCACCACCTTTGTAAGGAGGTTGCACAATCCATCATTGCCTATAGCCCACGATGGACCTTTCCTCCAGAAATCCATCCAATCCCCTCTTAAAGGCATCAAGACCAGATGCCATCACCACCTCCTGTGGCAAAGAGTTCCGCAGATTAACTACCTGCTGGGTAAAAAAATACTTCCTTTTATCTGTTTTAACTCTCCCAACCCTCAGTTTTAGCGGATGCCTCCTGGTTCTGGTGTTTTGAGAGAGGGAAAAGAAAATCCCTCTATTGACTCTCTCCCTCCCGTGCATAATTTTGTATGTCTCAATCATGTCCCCCTTCAGGCGCCTTTTTTCTAGGCTGAAGAGCCCCAAACGCTGCAGTCTTTCTTCATAAGGGAGGTGCCCCAGCCTCGTAATCATTTTTGTTGCTCTCTTCTGCACCTTTTCCAGCTCCACTATGTCCTTTTTGAGGACTGAAACTTTTTGAGGTCTCCCTATACTGAAACAGTATTGTTTGTTTGTTTTACGGTGTGTGTGTTTACAAATTTATACCCCACTTTTTCTCCCGGACGGGCATTCAGAGCCGCCTACAAAAATCATAAACATAAAAAAAAATGTCCTAAAAACGGTAGACGACCTAAAAATTAAAAACCAAGGCCAAGAAAAAACAGAAAACCAGCAGCATTGGGCCACCTGGAAGCTGTTGGCGGTGATGTTATGATATCACCACCAACTACTTCCACGTGCCGTGCTTGGCACGTGGCACTAACAGAGATCTTCTTGGTGAGTGGGGGGCCCCGCAAGGAGGGTTGGGGGCCCCCACAGGAATGCCCTACATTGGGCCCCGCCGCTGCTAGAGCCGGCCCTGCCCTATACCAACTGGGAAAGAGTGCCTAGTGCCTATAGCTTTAACCACTGAACAGAAGAGGGAATTTGGGCAGCTGCAGCTCATCGTGGAAGGGTTTAAAAGCAGCACCTGCCCAAATTCTCTCTTCTGTTCAGTGGTTAAAGCTATAGGCACTCTGTCCCAGTTTGGATCTGGTTACACTGGCTCTCTATGTACTCAGGAGTGCCTCTGTCTCCTGATA
The DNA here is from genome assembly GCA_029204185.1 of Lerista edwardsae. Classification (NCBI taxonomy): domain Eukaryota; kingdom Metazoa; phylum Chordata; class Lepidosauria; order Squamata; family Scincidae; genus Lerista; species Lerista edwardsae. The sequence continues at coordinate 3,286,947 of JAJKFI010000090.1, forward strand.
TCCATTCTTTCTCTCTCTCTCCTTGCAGGTATCGGACGGAAAAGCCTGAGTCTGGTCAGCTGTTTTGCCGGCGGAGTCTTCCTTGCCACTTGCCTCCTGGACTTGATCCCCGATTATCTCGCCAGCATTAACTCAGCCCTCCAGGAGCTGAGAATCACGGTAAGCTAGTGATGGGTGGGTTTGGGGTTTGGCAAGGACTTTGCAAGGGTGCGATCCTGGCCTAGAGTTTGGCCGGCACCAGGGACACGGCAAAATACGTTCGGGCCACTCTCGGAGTCCGAGGGACCACTAAAAAGACGTGCGCCGTCCTCCCATCCTCCGAGAGTGGTCCAAACGCGCCTAACGGTGTCCCTGGTGCCGGCCAAACTTTGCTGGCCTGACAGTGCCGGCCTAACGCCGGGTTGGGATGGCGCCCTAAGAGAGAGAAACGGAGCCTTTGGGTTTTCCTTTCCCCTCCGGCAGCTCCGCTTCCCGCTGCAAGAGTTCATCCTGGCCATGGGCTTCTTCCTCGTCCTGGTGATGGAGCAGATCGTGCTGGCCTACAAGGACCCCGGGGGCTCCCGGGCAGAGACGCAGGCCCTGCTCGGCCCCGCCTCCCACCACTCGCCCGGCATCCAGGACCAGGGCTGGCCCGACGGCCCGCCCCGGCACCCGCCGCCGCCCCCCGCTCCGGGCCACGCACCCCCCCCACGTCCACACGGACCTGAACTCCCACTCGGCCATCCGCTCCTTCGCCCTGCTGCTGGCGCTGTCCCTGCACGCCGTCTTCGAGGGGCTGGCGGTGGGGCTGCAGGAGGAGGGCGCCCAGGCCCTGGAGATCTGCCTGGCGCTGCTCATCCACAAGGGCGCCATCGCCTTCAGCCTCAGCCTCCACCTCCTGCAGGGCCGCCTCCGCCCCCGGGCGGTGCTGGTCTGCCTGGTCCTCTTCGCCGCCATGTCCCCCCTCGGCATCGGGCTGGGCGTGGCGCTGACGGAGTCCCCCGCGGCCGCGCTGCACCGCCTGTCCCGCAGCGTGCTGGAGGGGCTGGCCGCCGGCACCTTCGTCTACATCACCTTCCTGGAGATCCTGCCCCACGAGCTCGGCGCCTCCGAGCAGCGCATCGGCCGCGTCATCGTCCTGCTGTTCGGGTTTGCGCTCATCACCGGTATTCTGTTCATTAAGATCTGAGGGGTGGGGGTGGGGCGCGGGGGGTGGGGCAGCTGAGCCGGGCCGCCTCCCCCGTGACTATGTCACCAGCCTGGCGAAGAGAGCCGCCATCGTTACGGTGCGAGAATAAGCGGGGGGGAGGTCACTCCAGATTTTCTTCTTTGCGCACTTCCGAAGTTCCGAAGAGCCCTGCCACGCCGCCGCTGGGAAGCCCGCCAACGGGGTAGGTGGAAGCACGAGCTGTCCTGGGGCCGGGGCCTCTCCCAGCGATTGGGATTTGGAGGTAGACCAGCTCTGAACGTGGAGGCTCCGTCGCGGCTGTCGTTGCAAGAAGAGCCCTGGCGGGATAAGAGTTGGGGTCTGTCTCTTCCAGCCACCTGCTTCCCGCGCAGACGTTCGGTTAACCTCTGCAGAAACTCCTCCGGGCCCTGCTAAGTTCCCCTTTGGCGTTCCCAGATTTTCTCCCGAGTACGACACCTGCATCCATGGTCTTTAAAGCCTCTTTTTGGGAGGTGGTGTCCTCTTTTCCTCCCCCAGCCCTTCCCTGGGAACCGTACGGTGGCACAAGGTGATCTGATCGTTTTGAAGATCTTCACTGAACTGGCATCAAACGCGCCCACCCTCTGCTGTGACCCCACAATCTCCGCTGTGCCTTTTCCGGCTGTGATTTCGGGCTGGGTGCCTGATGTGAATCCCGCCTCTCCGACGCTGAATGAGAATCCTGCGGGATGGAGGCACTTCTGACAGCGTTCCGGGGGGGGGGGAGAAAAATTTTTTGGCTTAGACTTGGGAGCATGGCTGACCTGCTCCCAGCTGAGCGGAAGGATTAAAGTCCGGTTTGTGTTTTTTTTCAGAACGTGCTTCCTGAGTTTTGCAAATCCATTTTTGCAAAACTGTGGGTGGGAGGGTGGGTGGGTGGTTTGGGAAATGGGGCTGGCTAGTGCCAAAATGTGGAGGTCTTTGCCTTAATCTCATGTGCCTTGAATATCCCTGTTTGGATCAAGGACTCCCCATTGTCAATGTAGGATCCTTCTCCTGGCTGGGGGTTCTGCTGTTCTAGGTATTAAGTGCCAAATATTTCTCGTGCCTGATAGACTCTCCTTGAGGTTTCTGTAGAAGTTCTTTGCTTGCCTTCATGTGGGAAAACAGCGGCTGCAGGTTGAACATCGCGAGTAGGACTTTGGTCCTGAAAACCATCTCTTTGTTGGGTCAAAAGACACCGAGTGATTTGTACGTGAATTGGTGCCACCCCTGAGAAACCAATCATGTAGGCTGTGTCATCAGCTTGGCTGATACCGAGGAAATTGTCTGGGTGTTATTCTTTGTTAATTTTACTTCTGCTGGAGAAACCACCTGTGTTTGTGTGTTTAAATTCTGATTTATATAAAATGTACTGCCAATCGGAATAGGTATGAGATGTTGTTTGCAGCTGTGCTTGTTACTGTCAAAAGAAATCTGTTCTTGTTTTCTGGAAACCTAGCCTTACTGGTATACATAGCATTGAACGTTGACATGGTTCATGCTAACTACGGCTGGGGGATCTTAACCAGGGTTAAGGTGACAAATGTGCCGTGAAACCAAGATTGAAATTTCTGATCTGTGCCCTTTCCTCCATACCGACAAGACTCCTCGCAGGGAGAGAGATTGGAGAACTGCTAAAGCTGCCTTAACTGTAGCTTGTGATATCCAGATATGGCATTTAACCATGGTTAACAGAAACCACAGTTTGATGAGCCACACAGCAAACCGTGGCTCTGCATCCAATCGTAGGTAAGGCATCTGAAGCAGTCTGTGGAATCAGGTATTTGATCCATCCTGCTTGGTGCAGACAACAAGCACTCCCCATGAATGTTGTTTATTTGCTTACCACTAAGAAAACGTTTCTTTTACGAGTTGCTTATAAGCATGAAGGCTTATAGCAGCGTGGAGTTGACAAGACCAGCTCGAAGGCTCACAGGAAGCCATTCTGCACATCACACTCTCAAGTTGGGTATGCAGCATTTCCAACACCAGAGCTGAAAAGGCTAAACTGATGCCATTTTTATACCCAAATATACCCAAGAATAGGTCTAACGTCCAAAGCACCAAAAGAAACATTTCTGTTGTTGTTGGGCAGTGATGATAGCACACCGTGGTCTGTTACAAGATGTTAACTCTCAAGCAGTGGTGTCATTCAAATGATTTAGGAACAGGAACTCACTTTTGATTGGCACTTGTCGGGAACCTGGAACCAGCCACGGAGGATCCGGAACGCCCGTTCCCCCTGAATGACATCACTGCCTTCGCCCCCCTAGGAATCTGGAGTCGCTCCCTTTAACCCTCTGAGTGCTGGCCAACCAAGAAGAAAAGCTCTTTGCAGAGGAATTTGGAGGGGGGGGAGGAGGGAGAGTGAAGTGGGTGGAGTCAGCCCTAATTTTAACTAGTGGAACTGAGTTCCCCCGCGTTCCCCCTGCATGACATCACTGCTCTCAAGCAACTTTCCACAGGCCTCGATGTCTGCTAATGCCAGACCAATGCAGCAGGGAAAACCGTCCCTGGCTCAAACAGCACTTTCCGTTCCACTGGGAACGCTCCCAAAGACCCCAATTACAACCCCCAGGCGTCTTTGCGGTTAGCCGCATCCCAGCATGCACCTGCTGTCCCAGCATGCGTTGTGTGCAAAGTTGTGCACAGAAGTGGCTGGCAGCAAGAACCCCTAGACGTTGCTGAACGGTGTTTTCCGAAGCATCCTTGGCAAAATGATAAGAGCCATCCACGCCAGGGAAGAATTGAGTGGATGCTGGATCCGGAGTTTGGCTAGATCACTGCTTTACACCAGTGTTTCTCAAACTGTGGGTCAGGACCCTCGAGGATGGTCCCCCCCCTTCATTTCAACGTGCCGTTTAAAAAAACAAATTAGACTTGGTATGTGACTGCAGGTGCAATCCTAGTTAGGCCGGCACAGTTAGGCCAGCAAAGTTGGGCCGGCACAAGGGACAGCATAAAGTATGTTTGGACCGCTACCAGAATCAGAGAGGCCAGCACACAGACATGCGCCATCCCCCTGACTCCAATAGTGGTCCAAACACGCTTTACAGTGGCCCTTGTGCCAGCCAAACTGTGCCGGCCTCGCTCCAGGTTAGGACTGTGTTCTGCATTTGGGGAAATGTTATAAATCTGTACTCTCAACAGGCTACTATATGAACAGTGATAGTCAGTGAGGCTTACTCCTGTGGATAGGATTGCAGCCTTTGGGATGTTGGGGGAATTTTTTTTTTTTTTTAACAAATCAGTAACTGCTTGGGAGGGTTAGGCAGAATCTTTGTTTTAAACAAGTTACTGAAGGTTTTTTAATTTGATTTTGTCGTATGGGCATGTTCAATGTTTTCCTGCTTGATGATGTCACTTTCGAGTTCATGACATCACTTCCAGGTTAATGACGGCGCTTCCGGTGTGTCCCGACAGATGGTCCTTCAAAAAAGTGGGTCCCGGTTCTAAAAAGTTTGAGAACCACTGGTTTACACGCTCTTGTGTGCGCGCCCATGCCACCAGGGCTTGCCCCCCCCCCAGCCACAGTATGCTGTTGACGGTAGCTGCAAGCCCTGGTGAGTTCCGACAAGACAAACAGAAGATGGGTACCACCGACTGGAAGCAGCAGCGGGAGTTTGAAACACCTAAACTTGTCCGGAAAACGAAGCGCTTGGCATGTTTTGAGTATGTTTCAACCCCGTCACCATCGCAGTCGTTTTCAAACTGCTTTTTGTTCTTCGGAGCCATTTCCTGCCTCTGGCTGGGCCACGCGACGCCCCCGGCCTGTGTCGTTTTCACGCGCTTGTTGGCTGGAAAATTATGCTGTGGTCTGGAGGGGGGGGGAAGCGCAGAGTTCTTGCCAGAGTTCACCCAGCGCATCCAGTTGAAGTTGGTTTTCCCCCTCCCTCACCCAGTCTTCCCGCAGATCAAACCAGCCATCGTTGCTGTGTTTAGGGAGGAATCCCTCGCCTTTGATAAAAAAAAACACCAGGTGGTGTATCAGGCAAACCCCAGAACGTGGGTTTCCATATCGCTGGGGGCCACGCTGAAGAATGTGGAGGCGGTCCATTTCCCTTTGCAAATTTCCTGTGCACAAAGAGCCTGTGGTTTTTCAGCGCTGTGCCCTGCGTTCCTTCCACGCTCGGTTGAAAACTGGTGCGTCCCTTACTGTGCCGTATTGCGAACGTGATCAGGAGACAACCGAACGGCCTCTGGTCCGTGCATAGTTTTTGGGTGTTTGGGCGCGTCCTTTTTCTGACGTTTTTTGCCCCTGGGAAGCCCATGAAACAATCATCCTCTCCTGTTTTTTCTCCTGCACCCAACTAGCATTCCAAGGTATACTACCCCTGGACAGAGAGGCTCTGTTTCACCGCCATAGTTGATACCCATTTATAGACCTATTTTTTTTAAAATTAAAGCTTGAAGGCTAATGAAAATGACAGTGCATAAGAGCAGATTGCAAGCTGATCCTTAGTTTTTCTATTTATTATTTATTTAATTTATACCCCGCCTTTCTGCCCAGAGGCACTCCAGGCAATTCAAATACAATAAAATCATTGTGTGAGATAGTTGAAAACAATAGTTAAAACGATATTAAAACAATTAAAATCTAAAACGGCCAACTCTGTGGATCATAAAATACACAAAAAGAGTGTAAAAAGAGAATGCAAAAACCAGCCAGCCTGTCAACGACGAAAAGCCTGCTGAAACAAAAAGGTCTTCAGCCCCTGCCGAAATACCGCCAACGAGGGAGCAGTTCTCAATTCTAAGGGGAGGGAATTCCAAAGTTGGGGGGCCACCACTAAGAAGGCCCTGTCCCTGGTCGCTGTCCCTCTCACGTCTCCTGGTGGCGGCACAGTCAAAAGGGGCCCCCCAGATGACCTCAAGAGTACGGGTAGGATTATATGGAAGGAGGCGGTCCCTCAAATACCCCGGACCCGAGCCGTAAAGGGCTTTAAAGGTCAAAACTAGCACTTTGAATTGGGCCCGGAAAGGAACCGGCAGCCAGTGTAGTCGCAGAAGCAACGGCCCGACAGAGTCAAACAAATGTGCCCCAGCAACCATATAGCCTGATAGGCTGAGCATCCCTTATCTGAAAATTGGGAATGCAGCAAAATCTGAAACTTTCTGAGCACGGACCTGATGCCACAGGTGGAAAATTTCACACCTGACCTCATATGGTGAGTCACCCTCAAAATGCAGTTGCATTTTGTTTAATTAGCATCCCCAATGGGAAAATGACCCTCCTAGCCCCCTTCAGCTACACAATGTATCTTTTCTGCATATGTCCAGATTCCCCCATGCAAGCACATCCACAGTGATTCCCATCCCCCAAAACATCTCATTATGTATATGCAAATATTCAAAAATCCTAACAGTTTTAAATCCCCGAACACTTCTGGCCCCAAGCATTTTGAATAAGAAGATATTCATCCTTATCACGGATAAGTTTAAGGGATATTCAACCTGTACTATCTTTCCATCTAAGAAAGGTCCTACACAAAGGATTCAGAAAAGCCCTAATCAGCGAAAAGCCTAATTCACCTAAATTATTTTCTTCCTTTTTATACCACCCTTCCTCCAAGGAGCTGAGGGTGGTGTACACTTTTCCTCTTTATGTTCCTCTTTATGTCTTCACAACAACCCTGTGAGGCAGGCGAGGCTGGGCGATAGTGACTATCCCAAGGTCACGTGACTGAGCAGGGATTTGAATCTGGACCGTCCACATCTAAGTCCAGCTCCCAAGCCATTTCACCGTCCTGGGTCTCCCCTTCCATGGGCAGTCTTTGCCCCTCTGTAGAGCCGCCTGCTAGGGTGAGGGCCTGCAGGCCAAATCCAGCCCGCCACAAGATTTTAGCCAGCCTGCAGCCATTTAAAATAGTCGACATTTTTATTCACGATAGATCATTTCTGTTTAATGCTTCCTTGTAAATAAATAAATAAATAATAATAATAATAATAATAATAATAATACATGTATTTATATACCGCCTTTCTTAAGATCACTAGATTTCTCTAATGACTGTTAACTCAAGGCGGTTTACATAGGCAGACTTTTATTCACAAACCCGAAGGTTTTTACAATTTACAGAAATGTTCTATCTTTCAAGAACAACACTCATACATATCTTTCTTTCTGGATTTAGCCTTCTTTCTTAGCCACCCGTCTGTCTTCTGCTGGCTGATAAGAGGCTTCCCTGCTCCCACCAGAGACGCAGCTGACTTCAGCACACTCCTCCTCCCATGAGGCAGCTGGAACTCAGCTTTTAATCAGCCGCAGTTTGCAAGGTCTGCCGCCCACAGAGACTTCCGGTAGTCTCGAGCTCACGACCTTCAGATCTTCAGCTGTTATCTTTGGGCAAACGGAGGCATTAACCCTCTCGGCTAAATCTTCTGCCCTCTCGGCTAAATCTTCTGCCCATAAATCTTTTGTAAATGTCATATTTCTCTTTTGCTCTGAATGGTACAACGCCGATTACAAAAAAGATCCAAGCAAAACATATCAATTCATTTATAAAACTGATTTTTTTTGGGGGGGGGGACAAAAATCAGTAAATACACTATACGGCCCTCGTACCAAAAAGTCTGGAGACCCCTGTGCTAGGGTGTTGAAAGGCAGTGAGGCGCAGGGGGGTTTCGCGGAATCTGGAAGGCAGTTTCCTTTCAATGCAACGTTTCAGCGGCTGAGCTCTCCTGCTCTTGTGCGCAGCACGTAAGAACATAAGAAGAGCCCTGCGGATCAGGCGAAGGGCCCATCTAGTCCAGCTTCCTGCATCTCACAGCAGCCCACCAGGTGCCCCAGGGAGGCACAAGACAACAAGATGCTTGCATCCTGTGGCCACTCCCTTGCACCCGGTACTCTGAAGTAGCCTACTACTAATGTAAGGAGGTTGCACAACCCATCATGGCCTATAGCCCACCATGGACTTTTCTTCTAGAAATCCATCCAATCCCCTCTTAAAGGCATCCAGACCAGATGCCATCACCACCTCCTGTGGCAAAGAGTTCCACAGATTAACTAGCACGTGTTTCCGGGGCCCCCAATGGGGCCGTGGGGCACGTGCACGGCAGCCTCCCTTCTCACGTTCCAGCTGTTGCACTCCCGGCCACGGAGCAGATGTCGCGCTCCCGGGCTTTCGGGGTGCAGGCGGATCTGCCGCTAAGCCCTTCACGTTTTGCAATCCTTCCTTTCCAGCTTTCCTCGCACAAATCCCCTGCTTAATCCCTTAATGTCCTTTCCCGAACCCTGGCTTAGGCACGGTTCTCGTTTTTCTTTTCAAATCGCGCCTGGGTGGCACAGGTGTGGCTGGCTGCCAGAGACGGGGAGCCAAAAACTTGCGGCAGGTTTCCTGTACTCTCAGGAGTCTCCAAACATCTCAGTACGACGGCCACATTGTATGTTTTACACGTTTTTGCAAGCGGGGAAAAAAAAAATCAGTTTTATATAGAGTGGCGGAAAACAGCACACCCTGTGGACACAGCAGAGCTGGAAAAGGTGCAGAGGGGAGACGGGATTGAGACCTACAAAATTATGCATGGGATGGATAAAGTGGATAGAGGGATGTTCTTTGCCCTCTCTCACAATACCAGAACCAGGGGACATCCGCTCCAATTGAGTGTTGGGAGAGTGAGAACAGATAAAAGGAAATACTTTTTAATGCAATGGGTAATTCCTCTGTGGAACTCCTTGCCACAGGAGGTGGTGAGAGTGTCTGGCCTAGGTGCCTTTAAAAGGGGATTGGACAGATTTCCAGAGGAAAAGCCCAGGGTGGTCTATAGGCCATGATCAATCAATCAACCCATTCCTTACTTTAAAAGCAGGCTACATCAGAATGCCAGGTGCAAGGGAGTGGCAACAGGATGCAGGCATGTTGTTGTCTTGTGTGCTTCCTGAGGCATCTGGTGGGCTACAGCGAGATACAGGGAGCTGGACTAGATGGGCCTTTGGCCTGATCCAGCAGGGCTCTTCTTATGTTCTTACTGTCTCATCCGTTGTGTAAAGGCGGTTTGTTTACGCGTTTGCAAAAATGATGCTATTTCTTCACCACCACCATCGTTTTACGGCTTTGTAAGTCAACAGCCGGCAATCCAATTTGTTTCATCGGAAGGGATGAGGGAATAACAGGGAATAATTTTGGCTTGGGTGTCTTAACACATCTGGCCCAGGTAACTGGAAACGAAGGTTAGCTAGCCATGTTGACACCGGTCTGGCCATCTGGAAGAAGAGTGCGGCAGACAGAATTGCCCGTGTTAATTGTCTCACCTTTAGGGGCTCCACCAGCACATCAAAAGTGGACACCTGGGGACAGTGTAGTGGTTTGCAGCTAGACCGGGAAGATCTCCGGGTTTGAGTCCTCACTCAGCCAGGAAACCTCCTGGGTGACCTCAGGCTAGTCACTCTCAGCCTCGCCTACCTCACAGGGTTGTTGTGAGGACAAAAGGAGGGAAGGAACCAAGTACGCCCCCCTGCGCTCCTTCCCAAAAGGGGAAGACCTGGAAGATCTATCCAAAATACGTTTGTTATGAGAGCCCCCACACAGTCTGCCAAAAAAGGCAGCATAAACAAACAAGCCCTAAGCATGTGTGCTAGGGGGAGTTAATTGTAATGAACATGGTACTCCTAAAGCAGTGGTCTGGGAACAGGGGTAAATTACCCCAAATGGGGTAAAAATGAAATTCCTAGGGGTAATGGACGGTCACGCTGCTGAGACACAGCTGGGCATGCATATGAATCTATATGCATGCCCGGCTGTGTCTTGGCAGAGCGACTGTCCATTACCCCTGTTCCGGTTCCGTCGCTGGCTGGCTGGCTCCATTTTGTTTTGTTTTGTTTGTTTTGCTCTGCCCACTTTCGCTGGCCGGTAAAACGCGCCCCAGAGTGCTCTGCGCCTGCTCTGCTTTTCACACCACGGCAGTTTAGAGCACGTGGACGCAGTGAGGAAAGCAGCAGTGCAGCGGCGCGTTGGACCTGAGCTGCAGCGGAGCAGGGCAGCAGTGAAGAGGCAAGCCAGGGACAGTGTCTTTCCCCCACTCCCGCCTCTGTTGCCCTGCCGGGGCACGCGTCTTCCCCCCCTCTGTTGCCCTGCCGGGGGGAACTGCACACCCCTCGCTCAGGCTTCTTGCAGAACACACAGCCCCATCATTTTGATCGCTTCCCAAGGCCAGATGCGGTGCTTCTTTAATGTCCCAAAGTGTCCGTGTGTGGTGGAAGGTGTCTCCTAAGACTGGGTGCTGTTGCCAGGGGAGGGGCTGATTGGAACAGAGGTTTTTTAAAAAATTGATAGCCTAAGAGTGCAAGTCTATGAATGTCTACTCAGAAGTAAGTCCCATTATAGTAAACAGCACTTACTCCTGGGTACGTATTAATAGGATTGCACCCCATCTTAATTAAAACTGCAGTCCAATGCACACACTGCCCCAGGAGTAAAGCACATTGAATTCAATCTGACTTACTTCTGAGCAAACAGAAGTTGACAGACACCGGCTGGCCACTGAACGTAAGGAGCGTGCAGGCTGGGCGTGCAGAGTAACAGTCTGAGCCGACAACAGACTGTCCTCCTCCCCCTCAACTTGTAGCCCAGTGCAAGGATCCTCTGATCCGGACTGGGGCTTAGCATGTTGTGGGGTGTGTGGGGCATGTGCGCATGCGCAGGACACCAAAGAGAGGCACCAGGCAAGCATACAGCGTGAGGCGAAGCGAGAGAGAAAGCGAGCTGCAGGAGACAAAATGTAGGAGCGCTTGCTGCGTTTCTGTGTTAGTACTACTTGCCTTCTCCAGAATGGAAAAGCAGATACTGTGCTGCTAAGTTGCATAGCCCCCTTTGTATTAGCACACATTAAGAATGGCCCTTGCCTTCTCCACAGCTATGTTTCTGTGAAGTGGGGAGGGGAGGGGGGTCAAACTAATCGGGCAACAGATGTATTTGTTTTGTTCCCATTCATCCCGTTAATATTTAAAGTGGAGAGGATCTAATTTTTTACATTAAGAGATGTTTGTATGAGGCGAGCTGAATCTCCTTACCTACATGCGCACTCCTTGTGATGTAAAAATGGGGTATTCCCTGTTTGCCAAGTGCATGAAACAGATATCTACATAAAAAATGGCTACTGCTATCATTTTTTGGTTTGATCCAGAGTTGCAAACAAATCTTTTAAATTCTGAAATAAGTCTTTGGAGGCTGCCCCTGTATCTTACTTTCTGACCTTAAAAGTGTTTTTCTTTAATCCAGTACAATGGCTCTCAAACTTTTTATCACCGGGGCCCAAAGGAAGCGATGTCATCAAGCAAGAATATTTTAACACCCCATATGACAAAATCAAATATAACTAAGCAGGTTAGATATTTACAATAAGAGTAAGATTAACAGGTTGACAGGCTGGCTGACTGGTTTCTTACACTTTTATATTTTATACCTTATGATCCACAGGGCTTGTTGTTTTTAAATTCTATTGCTTTGTTTTAATTTTGTTTTATTGTATTGTTTTTAAATTGTTTTTTAATGTTAAATTTTATATTTTACTGTAATGCCGCCTTGGGTGCCTTTGGGCAAAAAGGTGGGATAGAAATCCAATTAATAATAATAATAATAATAATTAAAAATATTTAAAGAACTTTCCTAACTCTCTCAACTTCATATTTACATAGCATTAATTAAGCTTATTAATTAATCAAATAAAAAGCAATAGGTTCCAATATGTAATTTTTTTCCTTTTGTTCTGGGGGGGGGGCAGTGACGTCATTCACTGGCGCCAGCAACCAGAACGCTGCTGGTGCCAGGATCCGGAACGCCGCAACGGACGGGTGAGCTGTAGCTCCCCGCCCCCTTGCGGCGCCCAGCAACGTCTCCCTGGGCCCGGAATTGCTCTTTTACAGAGCGATCCAGGCGCAGGGGCGGGCAGGAGGGCAAAAACAGCGCGCGGAGTCTGCCGCGCGCTGTCCCGCTCACCCCGGAACTACCGGAACGGGGTACCGCCCCATTCCGGTAGGATGACGCCTCGGGGTGGTGGTGGTAACATCGGCATATCTAAATATATTTTGGGGTAAAAGGTAAAAAAGTTCCCTGACCCCTGTCCTAAAGGCTATGTGGGTGTTGTTGTTGTTCAGCTGCTAAGTCATGTCCGACTCTTTGCGCCCCCCTGGACCGCAGCACGCCAGGCCTCCCTGTCCTCCACTAGCTTCCGGAGTTCGCCCAATTTCATGCTCATCGCTTCGGTGACACTCTCTAACCATCTCATCCTCTGCTGCCCCCTTCTCCTTTTGCCTTCGATCTTTCCCAGCATGAGGGTCTTTTCTCAAGAGTCCTCTCTTCTCATGAGGTGGCCAAAGTATTGGAGCTTCAGCTTCAGGATTTGTCCTTCCAGGGAGCAATCAGGCTTGACTTCCTGGAGGACTGACCAATTGGATCTCCTTGCAGTCCAGGGGACTCTCAAGCGTCTTCTCCAACACCATAATTCAAAAGCATCTATTCTTCGGTGCTCTGCCTTCCTTATGGTCCAGCTCTCACATCCATACATTGCTACTGGGAAAACCATCGCTTTGACTAGGCGAACCTTTGTTGGCAGGGTGATGTCTTGGCTTTTTATTAAGTTGTCTAGGTTCGCCATAGCATTCCTCCCAAGAAGGAAACATCTTTTAATGTCATGGCTGCAGTCACCATCTGCGGTGATCTTGGAGCCCAGAAAAGTAAAGTCTTCCCTTTCTTCCCTTTCTATTTGCCAGGAAGTGATGGGAGTGGTGGCCATGATATCAGGTTTTCTAATGTTGAGCTTCAAACCAATTTTTGCACTTTCCTCTTTCACCCTCATCAGAAGGTTCTTTAGGTCTTCCTCACTTTCTGCCATTAGAGATGGGAGTACCAGACCACCTTATCTGTCTTCTGAGAAACCTGTATGCAGGCCAGGAAGCAACAGTTAGAACTGGACATGGAACAACTGATCGGTTTCAAATTGAGAAAGGAGTACGAAAGGCTATATACTGTCACCCTGCTTATTTAACTTATATGCAGAGTACATCATGAGAAAGGCTGGGCTGGATGATTCACAAGCTGGAATTAAAAGTGCTGGGAGAAATGACAACAACCTCAGATATGCAGACGACACCACTCTAATGGCAGAAAGTGAGGAAGCATATGTGCTAGAGGGAGTTTATTGTAATGAACATGGTCCTGCTAAAGGCTAAGGGGATAGGTGCACTACAAAAAGTAACAAATGGTACAAGCCTAGGCATGTCTACTTAGAAGTAAATGCCAGTGAGTTCAATGGGATTTACTCCCAGGAAAAGTGTGCATAGGGTTGCAGGCAAACTCTTGGAAGGTGCCCCATGCCACAAGGCTGCACTGCTTAGTTTAGGCTATGCCATTCATGTACAATGTGCTTTATGACAAGTGGGGGGGGGAATAGGTCCCTGCATGAAGGAGCTAACAACCTGAGCACAGAAATGTAAAAAAAATTTTTTTTAAAAAAATGCATTTTAAGTACTGTGTTTTTTCTTCCACTAGGTTGGTGTTTTTTCTTCCACTAGGTTGGATATTGCCTTTGTTTTGTGTGGGTTTTGTATTTATTGCATTGTTATTGTTTAATTGCTGCCTTTAGCCTTGGGCAAGAAGGCCAGATGCAATTATTTTAAAGTAAATAAAAAGAAATGGGGAGGCGCTATTGTTTGAAGTGACAACCCATGCCAGAGGCATTGCGGTATTCCGTTATAAAAATGCAGCAGAACGCATCACTCTCTCTCTCTCTCTCTCTCCTGTTACGGTTGTCATCCTAACACACTCTGCGGTGCATAACTGGCCACAGTGGGACTTATCTCCGAGTAAACACAAATAGCGCGGCCTGTGCATTCCATTGAAAGTGCCAAATGACATGGACCAGTGTCATTTTGTAATGCACGTGCAATACTGTTGGGATTCCAAGAGAGGTCCAGTTGAGCTAAAGGGCACGGAATTGGCACTGCGTTATTTGCTTAAAAAAATCGATTTTTAAAAACTAGATGTTCGGGCTTTTTTTCCCCACTCTGCACTTTGCACATGGTCGGAGGCACGGTCGCGTCGCGACTTTCTCAATCGCGACGACTTACTCCTGTGTTGTTGTTGTTGTTGTTATCATTACTAACTGTACTACTTCGATGCACTCCTTAATAGGTTCCGGGGCCGAGCCCTGCCGCTTGCATAAAGACGCCTCCGGGCGCCTGCCCCTGACCCTGCCCACTCCTTCCGACGACTCCCCTAACAAAACAACGGCACGCGCCACGCCCCCGTCCCAGCCTCTGCAGGGCGAGACGCCCGCAGGCAAGACCCGGAGGGCGCAGCGCACGCCGGGAAACGTAGTCCGCACAGCGGCTGGGAGAAGCGGCGGGGTCCTGCACTTCGGACTACATTTCCCGTCGTGCCTCCTTTTTTCCTCCCTCCAGGGCCGCGCCGCCCATGCTGGGAGCGGTAGTCTTTTGGCGACGCTCTGCCCACAGGCGCGCTGCGTCAGCGGCGACGTAAACAGACTCGCTTTCCCGCCGTGCGCCGCGGCGGCGCTTTCGCCTGGAGAAGGGGATAGGAGTGTGGGGGGAGGAAGGCCGCGGCCTGGCCGCTCCTCTCACGGGAGGAGGAGGAGGACCAACAAGATGGCGGCGGCTGGCTCGGGGGCCGCCGCGGCGGCTGGAGCCGGGCCGGGCCCGTCCCCCTCCTCGTCGGCGTCGGCGTCGGGGGGCGTCGGGTCGGGCGCCGCCTCCAACCCGCGCAAGTTCAGCGAGAAGATCGCGCTGCAGAAGCAGCGGCAGGCCGAGGAGACGGCGGCCTTCGAGGAGGTGATGATGGAGCTGGGCACCACCCGGGTAAGCCCTGCCGCGGGGGGGGCCGGGAGCGGCGCGTCCGCACCCGGCGGCAGCGCTGAGGCGACTGCGGGGACCCACTTCCGGTGGAGGGCATCTAGAAGGGGCAGCGACATCCGGTGGAGGAAGGGGCGGGTGGAGGCGGCCAATCGCGGGGCGCCGGCAGGAAGCGGCGCGCTGGGATTGGGCGCGCCTGGGGAGCTCGTGCCTGGCAGGCGGGTGGGGTGGTGGGGGGACTCCCTCTGGGGCAGGAGCATTCAAAGTGGGGGGCTGGGGGAGTTGAAGGGGTATGAGTGGGGGGAGTTCATCGGGGGGTGCTGGTGGGTTGGAGCCTGTTGAAATGGGGGTGGGGGTGGGGTTCCCACTAGATTTCAGAGGGGGGGTGGGTTTGTGGGGCAGGGATTATCTAGGGGAGGAGATGCTGGGGCTGAGGGTGGCTGAAGCCTATTGGAGAGAGTGGGGTTATGAGGCTAGGGGTCATCTAGGGCTGGAGGTACTGGTGGGCGGAAGACTGTCGAGCCTAGGGGTGCTGCACGCTGAATTTCAGAGCGGAAATGGACTTATGGGGCAAGGGAGGAGATGCTGGGGCTGTGGTTGAAACCCATCGGAGAGAGTGGGGTTATGAGGCTAGGGGTCCTCTAGGGCTGTGGGAATACTGGTGGGTTGGCGCCTGTTGAAATTGGGAACACTGGGAGGAGAAGGGTTTCCGAGAGTGCTTATGGGGCAGGGTCTGTCCAGGGAAGGGGGTCTTGGGGGGGGAGAGGTTTGATTTTGTACGTCTGTTGAATTTGAGGGAGGGGGCACACGGAGGGCACGGTGTGGGGCCGGGCCTTGTCTAAGCATGGTGGGGAGGTCAATGGGGAATGGTTTGGAGAGGGTTCATTCGAGGAAGGGGCTTGGGGGGCACCCAGGAGAGTGCGTGTGAGATGCGGCTGAGAGGATGAGCTAATGGCTAGGGAGAGGGTCCTGGGGGAGGCTTATGGAAGAACCCGGCCGCCCCCCCTCCCCCCCCCGCCCCCCCCCCCCCCCCCCCCCCCGCCGGGTGCAAGTTGGAGGTAATTGGGTTGAAGGGGGTGTTATCTCCTTGCGCGTTGGCTTAGCCTTGGGGTGCGATGGGGCTGTTGCATTGTGGTGTATTCAAAGGCGGGTTACTGAGGAACCTGCCAGTGAGTTTAAGCCTGATGAAACTGGGGTGGGTGGATAGTGGGGAGCTGGGTTTATTGGAGAGTGTGTGTGTTTATTGGAAGCTATGGAACCCCTGGGGGGGGGAGATCTCTGGTAGGGAGCTAATAGGAAGTACTCTGGGGGCATAGATCCCCTTGAAGTAATGCAGGAGGACACTGTTTAAGGAGAGAGTGCAGTAGGGCAGGAAACTGAGGGGCATTCCCTAGAGCAGCGATCGGCCCACAGGTGTGTCGCAGGAGTTTCGTAGTCCAGCCATTGCAGGATGCGATCCCCTCCACCAGTGGCATGGCGTGTCTTGTCCAAAAACTAATGATGGGCCTTGACAGCGTTAGCACTTTGTCCATGTGCCGTGAGACAAAAGCTCTTGAAAGCTGCTGCCCTAGAGGGAAGGTCCTTGGGGGTGGTGTCCCAGGATAGATGGATCTTGTTCCCTTGGCATATGGGCCAGGGCTCAGGTGACAGTTGGCAATCTGCTTGCCCCGGGGTAGCAAACCGTCTTATTCTTCTCTGTGTTCCCAGTCTGCCACTGGATAGTAGCATTCTCCATTCCGGGCGTCTGGTGAACATCTGGAGATGAAACAGACTTTGGGAATATGATTTCGAGAGTCGAGATCTGTGTTGCTTAAGAAAAACAAACTTTGGGGGCTGATAACGGCCCCTGATAACATCCTTTTCTCTCTCCGACTTCCAGTACTGCACAGCAAAATGTTGAACCGTCCTGTGTTGGTTATTGGAGTTTCCCCCCCCCCCATGGTGATGGAGTAGTCCCCCACAGAAAGTATGGGGGACGTTTGTTGTCCTGTCCCTTCCCCCCATGAGATGGATTAAAATTATATTGGGCGATGGATGAGAAAGTGTGCAAGGGTCTGTCTGTGTCAGAGGCATTCCACCGGGATCCTAAGAACATAAGAAGAGCCCTGCTGGATCAGGCCAAGGGCCCATCTAGTCCAGCTTCCTGTATTTGACAGAGGCCCACCAGGTGCCTCAGGGAGCACACAAGACAACAAGATGCCTGCATTCTGTTGCCACTCCCCTGCATCTGGCATTCCAAGGTAGCCTACTTTAAGTAGGTTGCACCACCCATAGCCCATGATGGACATTTCTTCCAGAAATCTGTCCGATCCCCTTTTAAAGGCACCTAGGTCATACGCCACCACCCTCTCATGCGGCAAGGAGTTCCACAGATGAATTACCTGCTGGGTAAAAAGCTTTTTCCTTTTATCTGTTCTAACACTCCCAACCCTCAATATCAATGCTGACAATATTTCCCAGGCAGTGTTAGGAAGTCATCCCAGAGTGAGCACAACATGTCCCTGTGGACTAGAGCCTTGAGTCCAAGAGGCAGGATGATCAGCCAAGGCTCTGGGTATTGGACACTGACTGTAGCCAATCTCTGGACTGTGTATTGCCTGCCAATCACGGGTTGTGGTTTTCTTCCCTGATTTTTTTTTTTGGGGTGGTGGTGTCCATAACGTCATCCTACCCTGTCTTCCAGAATAATGTGAATCACAAATTCAAATCTGCCAGATTTCTTCTGCTGATCTGGTGATGGGAAAGATATTTCCTGGGAAGGTCCTGGGAGCTTGCAGAAGCTCCCTCCGCCCCGTGTCTCTTTCCCCCTAGAAACACTTCCTAATGAATCGAGTTCTGCTTCCAAGCACCCCCTTTGGTGCCTTTGTGACAGCCGCAGCCAATCCTCTTCATTTTGCCTGCTCTTCTCAGGCCTATTTGCATGTCCAACAACCTACTAGCCTTAGATTGCTTCCGTGCTGATAGTGCCTGGAAGTTCGCGGGCTCCGGAGTGAGTCCAGTTCTACAGAGATGGATGGCAGTCGGCCCAGCAACTCTGTATTGCAGGTTCTGTAACATTTTTACCAGCTCAGCAGGTGTCCGAATGCTACTTAAGAAGTGTGCCGCAGAGGTGGGGGCAAGGATGTATTTGAAAAGAGTCTGGATATGCGTGATGTCTCTCCTAGGCTGCCTTATTAGGCAGAACAAAAACAACTGAATCGCTGTAAATAGTCTGTGTTGTTCAGTACCTCCCCTCTGTAATGAACTGAGACAAAGCATTCCTTCTCAGCCTCAGTCTTTCCCAACTATAGTATGGGTCTAATAATAATTTATTGCCAGGTTCTTGTGAGGAGGGCATCAGTGAAGCTCATTCGCTGCATCAGACCGCATAATAGGTGCTTTTCTCTGTAGTAGGTCTCTGCCCCAAGGCAGCTCCATTAATTCCGCAAAGGGGAGATGACAGAGGCGGCCAGTGGGGGGGGGGGAGTGTGTGTGTGTTGCAATTCGCCTTACTTAAAGTGGAGGATGGGCATTTGTGCCAAACTCGGTTGTTGAAAGCAGTAGCTCTAGTTGCCTGGGAAGCTTTTTGCTCATCACAGGCGCCTAAGCAAGTGTTTCTTAACCCAGTTTTCCTGATCGTTGAAGCCTTTTGCAGTGGACCCTGGCTGAGGCTCGAGAAAGTCTTGATGTCTAGAAACTTGATATTGGCCAACATGTACTCCATCATCGAATGCTAAATAGTTTCCTCCTAAAGGGATCCAGGGTGACCAGGAATAGAAAATTTCTTCTGAGTTGTGGTCCTGACGCTCCTTTTGAAATGTTTATTTTCTGCCATGAGGTCTAGCGGCTTTATTTTTACATGAAGTTCAGGGTTCCCTTTCTTTCGCAGAATCTGGCTTCGGTGCCTGCCCTGAGGAACACTGGGGGGAAATAGGGAGCATCATTCTGTTGCCTGGGCGAACGCTTCTGCCCTTGTGGTTCTTTGAACTGGGCGTGGGAATGGGGGATGGCGTTGGGGTTGAGCCAAGCAGCAAACAGCCGGTTAACTTTCAGCCGCTTGAGGGGTGATCATGGCTGGCTGATCAGGCTCTTAATTCTGTGCCTTGGAGGTGGGGGAGACGGCTGGGGTGTTTCCCAAACCAGTCCTTCCAGAAAGACTTGCAGTGTGCACGATTCCGGAGGCAGATAAGGGAGGCTGGGATCTCTCTCCCGGGGGCTCCGAAAGCAATCCAAACAGCAAGCAGCCTGGCTTTTTCTGTTGCCTGGAGGAAACTGGCTGAAAGCCAACTAACAAGTACTTGCAGTCTCTCTCCCTGGCGAGGGGTAATTAATCTGTGGAACTCCTTGCCACATGAGGGGAATTTGGCTGAGATTAGAAGCAGGGCAGGATTTGGATGGCATAATGTCAAGCGGCCGAACAGCATCCGCATGCCAGCAACCCCTGGGGTCTCCAGTGGGAAATTTTTTTTAAACTTCTCAGTAAATCCGAAAGAGGGTCCTGGCCGTTCTCGCCCCACCAGCTCCAAGTGCGACGATAGCTCCCATGTGTGGGGGAGACACGTAGCTTCCCCACATCTCTGCCCCGGCACTCCTAGGAGCCCCACAGGCTTGTATGCTCAGGGTCTGAAATGCCCTATCGCTGTCACTTAGCTCTGCGGGCTTCGTCTAGCGATTGTGGCTAGCAGCAAGGGCTAGATCGCGCTCTCTTTTCCCCCACCTATCATTTTATTGAAAGGTATCTCAACCGCCAAGTTTGGGGTGGGGGGTGCATTCAGCCACCAGAACCCCCCTTTTTTATTTGAGGCGCGTGCTGTTTCTTACCTTGTCAATAGGTACATGGGGGTGGGAAGGGTTCTGGCTATTCCTGGATGTTTCTCTTCCCCCCCCCCGAACCTAAGAAGAGCCCTGCTGGATCAGGCCAAAGGCCCATCTGGTCCAGCTTCCTGCATCTCACAGTGGCCCACCAGCTGCCTCAGGGAGCACACGAGACAACAAGATGCCTGCATCCTGTTGTCACCCCCTTGCACCTGGCACTCTGAAGTAGCCTAGTACTAATGTAAGGAGGCTGCACCACCCATCATGGCCAATAGCCCGCGATGGACTTTTCCTCCATCAATCTGTCCCATCCCCTTTTAAAGGCACCTGGGCCAGATGCCGTCAGCGCCTCCTGTGGCAAGGAGTTCCACAGCTTAATTACCCGTTGGGTAAAAAAGGTATTTCCTTTTATCTGTTCCGACTCTCCTGACACTCAACTGGAGTGGCTGTCCCCTGGTTCTGGTGTTGTGAGAGAGGGAAAAGAACCTCTCTCTGTCCGCGCTACGCATCGCAATGCATAATTTTGTATGTTTCAATCATGTCCCCCCTCGGGAGCCTTTTTTTTGAGACTGAAGAGCCCCAAATGCTGCAGTCTCTCTTCGTAAGGGAGGTGCCCCGGCCCCGTAATCAGACTGCTGTTCCTAGGTTAAAACCTTGCAAACAGCACATAGAGGTTTTCTTCTTTGGGATTGAGTTTTCCCTACTTTCCCTGGCAAAAGTGAGATTATGTGAGTGTGGAGATCATCTGCACCACAGGTAACAAGGGGGGTGGGAGAGGGAAGAAGGAACTGGTAGAAGGCAATCTATCTGAGCATTAAGCGATTATTCTGTTTAATTAAAGAGAGAAATCTGTTTCGGGCGCTTCCCAAACATTTTGGCATTGGGATCCCCCCCAAAAGTTTCTCCTGTCCAGCTGCTCGAGCCTCTGGGGCTATAATGGTTATGGGGCGCCATTCCGCAGGAGCAGGGTGTTTTAACCCTTGATGCACCCCGCCGAAGCTGCTCAGTCAGTTCTGCGAGCCCCGATGATGATTAGCTGCGCGTGCAGTCTCCTTGTTGTCCTCCCAAGCCCCCGCCGTGGGTCATCGACGTCGGTTCCGGTGCCCTGTCTGGCCTGGCACCCTGTGAAATGAACAGCCACCCCACTTTGCTGCCCAGCTGGCTTTCAAGCTGCAATGCACCTCCTGTCTTTTGCCTAGCCCCCTTCTCCGGGCAGCAGCTATCACCGTGCCCCTCTGCAGCAAATGCCAGCCCTGCCAACCTGCAGAACGCCTTGCTTTTGTCCTAGTCATTGGAAGACACACACACACACACACACACACACACACACACCGCAATTCTGGGGACAAAGCATCTTTCAGTCCCCTTCCCCAGTGGAAATACAGAGGGGACACCAAGTGCGATGCCGACTGGTTCCTTTTGGAGGCCAGACCAGGGTGAGGTGTGTTCTGTTTCTGACCAGCATGTTGCTTTGTGCTCTGTCCTTCAGTTGCAGGCCCAGAAGCTCCGCTTGGCCCACAGCCGGGGTCCGTACTACGGTGGCTCGCTGCCCAACGTCAACCAGATCGGGAGCGGGGCCCCGGAATTCCAGGTAACGTGCACCTGCGCCATGCGATGCGCTGGGCCGCGCTCAAAACGCTCTCCCCCCCCGGACTGTCCTTGGCTCAATCAAAAGGAAAGGATGCTGCTATTGAAAGCATATTTACGTACCGCTTTCCAACCAAAGACTGAGCTGTTTCCGTAACTCGGTGGCCCCCGTTTGACTGGCTGTTCGCTTGAGCTCCTTGGCTGTTAGGGCTATAGTCCTCTACATTGCATAAGGTGGCGGGTTTTGGTGTGGATTCTGTGGCTCCCGTGGCTGGTTTCCGCAGCTCTCTGGGGCGCTATGACCCACAGTGTGGGAGCCACTGCCATAGCTGAATGGAAAGGAGGAAGCCTCTCTGGAAGGCTCCTGGAGCCCAATCCCGGGCAGGTCTCCTTGGAAGGAAGCCCCACCAAGTTCAATGGTTCTTACTCCCAAGTAGTGTGTACAGGGTTATCCGCAGACAAATGGCCACTGCGGCAAGGTCATTGGGTCATCGGCGACTCCTGCCGACGTCCAAGATTAATTTCTCCCCAAGCGTCAGGCACATCTGTACATCATGCTCCATGTGCATCCTCCCCTTTTCTGTGTCAGTCATCTCCTCTCAGACGCTGAGAAGTCAGGGTTATGGCGAGGTTTTGGGGCTGAAGCTTTTGGCCTCGATTCAAAACAAGAAATGGATACTTCTGGTTCTCTTGGCTTCTGCTTGGGTTTTCGGCCTTTTTTTCCTGTGCTTAATCCTTCGAGATTCATCCTTTTTTATTTCGGGAATTGGCTGTTTTCTGCCTTCCGATTGGATTTATTGGCAGTGGTTAAAATCAAAATCCCTTGTGCTAGAGATCCTTGGGCAGCTCTCTTCCTCGCAGGGCTTGCGTGCATGCCGGCACTGTAGTTCGTTGCTTCTGTGCTGCTTCTGGGAGTTCTTCGCACCTAGTTGATTTTATGCCGTCTAGTCCCATGGCTTTGTCTTGGACGTACCGTCGATTGTTATCCGCTAGGGTTCGGTTCCTGGAAATCCTCGCGGATAGCAAATTCGCAGATAACCACTGATCCGATGGGATCAATGGGGTAAGGTGCAAGGGGTGCCTTACCTGCCATCAGAAGCATCCAGTAGAGACCCTCAGGAAGCCAGCAAAGTGCCCAAAGGTATCTGAAGGCTGCAGAGACCTTCCAGAGGCTGCAGGGACCTTCCAAACGTCACCTGCAACCAGCATGGACCCCTTAAACATGGCTAGCAGATGCTTCTGCCAGCCATTTTAAAGGGGTCAGCACTGGTCGCAGGTGCCATTCCGAAGGTCCCTGCAGCCTCTGGAAGGTCTCGGCATAGTGGATAATGAGGACCAGGGAGCAGATAACGAGGGCAGTAGCAATTCTGCCCCTTGCAGATCAGTGAGGTCGCGGATAAAGAGGATTGACTGTGTTAATGGACTTGAACGGCCATTTATTTTGGACTTGTTAACGTGCTGTTTTTTCTAAGTCCAATTGGGAAAAAACAACAACAACCTGGACTGTGTGGGTCTGTTTATAGTTGAAACATTGTGGCAGAAGCAGCCACAATGCAGAAAAGGAGCCAGATAGTGTGGATTCGAACCCAGGGCCTAGGCCAGCCTAAATAGCAACTCCTTGACTGAATGGCGACATGCTATCTAATCCGGGAGGGCAGTGCTTAGCTTCGTGATGTCGGTGCAACAATGTCCGGAATCTCGGTTGCTGTCTTGTTTGACAATTTGATCCGCGATGTGATGTTAATGCTTATTTTACTTCTTTTTTTTCTTTTTCTTTTGCCTGCTGCCGTAACTTGCTTTGTGTGTCAGTGTGCCAGTTCAGACGTTGCACCCAAATCAAGATGCAGCCATGGTCGTACGTTTCCCCCTCCATGCGCAAGGGGCAAAATAATTGTAGGTGCGGTTTGTGCTAAGCTGAATTTAGCCGTGATGTGCCCTGGTTCTGAGTCGGAGATTTCGGTAGTGGGTTCAACTCCTGGTTTCTTTTTTTTTGGGGGGGGGGATGCAGTTAGAAGAACCCAGGATTGGCCGGTTGGCTTATTGCCGAAATGAGCAGAGAATGCATTTGTTCCCCTTAATGCCCGGAGGGGAGAGGTGGTGCTGCTGCTTCTGTGCATTCCAGTTGCATGAAACCAAGGTTGTATCCTGGCTCCATGAGACTCTGAACCAGCCCAATGAGACAAAAAAAAAAAAAAGCAGCAGCATACAGATTAGACTGGGCTTCCAGCTATGTGACAGGCGGAAGTGCAACAGGTGTGGCTTGGTGGTCCTGGCTTGTTGAATTTTTTTTGGTTCAGCGTGGCTGTGGTAGCCCACCCACAGCCGTGCCGCATGGAGGATCCTGGTGGGAAGCCCACACAGAGCAAGTCCACCTTTCTGTTGCGTCTTGAGTGGCAGCGAGGGCAAGGAAGGGCTTGGGGGGGGGGCTGAGGTCAGCCCTGGGATTGTGGCTCAGTGCGCCTGTCTCTCCTCCCCGGTCTCTGCCTGGATCAGGGCTGGAGGAGACATAGCTGGAATTCCTTCCCGCGAGGGTGAAATGTTTACATGCCGGCAGCTGATAAAGCTTGCGCCGTGTCTGTTCTGCTGTGGGTGGGCCGTGGGAGGAGTGGGGGGGGGTCCCCTCCCGCCCCGTGGGTTCCTGTGGAGGAAGGCTGGGCCATCCGGGAGCGGGTGCAAGAGGCAAGCGGTCCCCCTCGGAACCCAGGGCGCTGTGGGTGACTCCGACGGAGGATGAAAGGGGGCAGCCTGGAAGCCCGACTTAGGGGGGAGGGTTGGTGGGAGGGTTGTGCCCACCACGCTGCCCCTCGGTTCCTCCGTCACGCCAAGAGCAGGGTGGACGCGGCTGTTTTAAGCAGAGATTGCAAACGCTTTGCCCACCGAGCCTCTGTGGGTAGGAGCGGCACAGCTAAAGCATCTGGCACTAGGGGAGGAAAGAATTATTTGACACACACCCCCTCGAGGGCCAGGAGTCGGAGGCTTCTGACAGAGCTGCCTTCGATAGACCTGTCCGGTGTCTGCCCCAAACCAGACGTGTCTTTGGGAGGCTCCAAGGCCCCCGCTCAACGCGGGAGTGTCACAGCGCCCGGGGGAATAATCCCCCTTGTCCCTCCTTAGTTACGCCACTGCTGGCTGGCTGTGCGCCTTCCGCCCTGGCTGTCAAAGGTCCCCCTTCTAACCCGGCTTCTCTCTTCTGTGTCCCCCCAGGGCCCCCTCCACTCGCCTCTGGACTCCGCCCGCGGCACGCGGCATCACGGCTTGGTGGAACGGGTGCAGCGGGACCCCCGGCGGATGGTGTCTCCTCTTCGCCGCTACATGCGTCAGATATCCTTTGTCCGCCTCCTTCTCCGTGGCGGGAGCTGCTCTCTCTCTCTCTCTCTCTCCCCGTCCCCCTCCCAGCCCAGCACTGGGGATTAAAGAGCATTAGAGGGGGGGGGAGCCCTTCCCGGTTTGGGGCCGACCCGCGGAGCTGTGTTCTGTCGGCAGCCCCCCCCCCACATTCCTCCTCCTCCCCCCAGCTGTGAGCCTCTGTCTTCCTTAACCGCCTCCTGCTCACGTCGACAGCTCCCCTTACAGCCCTGCGTACCTGTCGCCTCCCGCCGAGCCCAGCTGGAGGAGGTAAAACTTGCGCTGTTTGCAATCGAGGGGCCGAGTGAGTTCTTTCATCCCCCCCCCAAAAAAACCCGCTGTCTTGAGAATCCAGCACCCTCTTCCGGCCCCAAAGGAAGCCGGGATTGCGGCTGAGAACGATCCCATCAAGGAATGTTCCAAGCACCCCTGTGCCCTGGGAGTTTCAAGTTCCTGGACCTCATGATTTGACCTGCTGTTTCGGTCCTGGAATCTCAGGGGCGAGGGGCAAGAATCCAGAGGTCAGGTTTCTGCTTGGCTCGGAGAGCTGTTTCTTCTGGGCTCCTTATTGGGTGCTGTTAGGCTCTGCCCATTCTCTCCAGGCCCCGCCCCTTATCTTTTATGGCTTGAGCCTCCATAGTCTGGATGATTTTTTTACTTTTGAACATTTTGCCCTCTTCCTGGCCCGCTGGCCCTGTGCTGGGGCCATACATCCGGTCCCTGCCCCCCCCCCCAAAGCAGGAAGAGGAAGCAGCTGTCAAAACGGCATGGATGGCAGTGCTGCAGGCTGCTGTTCTCAGGGATAGAGCTGTTGGCCTGGTCTGCACATGCAGCAGAACGGGTTGGTCGAGGGGACTTGACCAGTTCAGGCTGCAAGCGGGAGGAATGCCGTCTTTGAACGCCGCCCTGTTCTGTGCCTCTGTGTGTGTTCCGTCCCCGCAAGCAAAAAGCGAGCGTAGGTTTTCAGCTCCGTGCCGCTGTGCTGGTTTTCTGCTTGCGGGGAAGACACTCGGGTCACGTTGCAGCAGCGGGACGGTGCGTTCTGCCCCCTTGGCACTCTGCCACCCTTGCCGCTGCCTCTTGCCCCATGTGGAGGCCGGGCCTTTCCTCAGACAGGAAGGGGCACTTGCAAAATCCATTTCCTCTCCCAGTTGTGTCCTCCTGCTGCAACTCTCACCACTCCTGGTGAGGGTGCAGAGCCCTGTCAACAGCTGACTTGCTATTGGGCGGGCGAGATCCCCCCGCCCAGGGTCTCTGAGCATGCACCGAGAGCCAGCAGCCCTGGGCAAAGAGGCTGGCTTTAGCGACAGGCTGGCGGTTGGTGGCCTTCCTCCTTTCCCCCTCCCTGTGGAGGAAGATCACATGGTGCATTCCAAATATTAAGTGCACCTCCCTTCTAATTGGGGGACACTGCCATTATTGGGGAAGGGGTGTGGGTTTTTTTGGGGGGTGGGGTGGGGGAATATTACCAGGCCGAGAAACTCGTATGTAACATTCCTTTAGATTTCAGGGCAATCTCTGGTCAGCTTTCCCCCCTCCCAGTGCATTCTGGGTAATTGTGGCAGGGCAGTTGAATGGCTAACAGCTTGTTCTGTACACAGGCGGGTGGCTAAGATTTTGCTCTTTCCTTCCCTCGCTCTGCTGCTTCTGTAACATTTTCACTCCTGGTGGTGCTCCTGGTGGAGGGTCTGTGCCGTGCCACCCTCTTCCTCCCACCCCCACTGCTGCCTTCACTCGCGCGCCCCCCCCCCAAAGCTTACCGCTTTCTGATTGTCCCCTTGCCTCGGCCCACATCCCTGTGGGGAGACCAGAAGCTCCTTTGTGACGCCAGTCTGCTATGTATGAGAGAGAGAAGCGTGGCATCGCGCGGTGGGGCATCACCCCCCCCCGTCTCATCTCACAGCACATGGAGGAAGCATTAAAATTGTCCGGGCACACTCTGGGTTTTTGGACAATCACAAGGCACCCTGCACTGCCAGTGGGGGCTCACGTCCCCAGTAGCCCTCTCTCCAACTCCCAGAGCACACCTACGTGAGAACGTAAGAAGAGCCCCTTTGCTGGATCAGGCCAAAGGCCCATCTAGTCCAGCATCCTGTATCTCAAAGTGGCCCACCAGAAGCCCCAGGGCGCACACGAGACAACAAGATGCTTGGATCCTGTGGCCACTCCCTTGCACCCGGTACTCTGAAGTAGCCCACCACCAATGTAAGGAGTTTGCACAACCCATCATTGCCTATAGCCCACGATGGACTTTTCTTCCAGAAATCTGTCCAATCCCCTCTTAAAGGCATCCAGACCAGATCCCATCACCACATCCTGTGGCAAAGAGTTCCACAGATAAACTACCTCTCCCAACCCTCAGTTTTAGCGGATGTCCCCTGGTTCTGGTGTTTTGAGAGAGGGAAAAGAACATCCCTCTATCGACTCTCTCCCTTCCATGCATAATTTTGTATGTCTCAATCATGTCCCCCCTCAGGCGCCTTTTTTCTAGACTGAAGAGCCCCAAACGCTGCAGTCTTTCTTCATAAGGGAGGTGCCCCAGCCCCGTAATCATTTTTGTCGCTCTCTTCTGCACCTTTTCGAGCTCCACTATGTCCTTTTTGAGATGCGGCGACCAGAACTGTACGCAATACTCCAGGTGCGGCCTTACCATCAGCCTTACCTACAGACCGTTTGCGTGGCACACTGGTTGAAAATGGCTAATCTAGGAGAAGAGACATTTCTACCCTCCTCCAAAGCATGTGATGCCACCCAAAAAAAGACCGGTATTATTTGCCAGTACATGAAAACCAGTGCGCACTTCATTGTGCTTGTCTGGCGCAATGGCTTCTGAGCGTGCCTTTGGGAAGCGCAACTTCGCAACCAACTCAAGGCAGCCTGGGGTGAAATCACTGCCCTGCAGACTCGGCCTTCCCATCTGTGAAATGGAGGCAGTTGCACAGGCCTACCTGTGCTCTACAAAATGCTACCGAAATTCAGAACAAGATAACCTTAAGGCAGTGGATGCCACAGGGACGGTAGAGCTGTCCACTTCACTCGTTTTAACAACGTCTTTCCCTTCCTGAGACAAGTGTCCAAGGTGGCTTAGAAAGAGTTCTTCCCACCCCACCCCACCATAAAAATAGAAATCTTGGCACCACCACCTTGCTGGCTTGGTAGATGCCACCAGCTGCATGTTTGTGAGCCTCCCTCTCCTCTTGGCAGCCCTTGAGGACTAGAAACTTGTGGTTTCTCAAAGAAGTGGATTTAGCGCTTCGCACCACGGGTGGAATACCAGTCAGCTTATCGAGGAAGAGGGGAGGAAGTGAGGGCAGGAGGCTGTGGTGGGGAGGAGAGAGACCAGGCTGAACGGGTGAGATCTTGGCTCAATGGGGGGGTGGGGGTGGCTTTTGCAGAAGGCTGGGAGAACCAAGTGAGAGGAATGTCTGGAAACGGCAGAACATCAGAAGAGCTCTGCTGGATCAGCCAAAAGCCCATCTTGCCCAGCTTCCTGCATCTTCCGTTGGCCCACCAGATGCCTCTGGGAGCACACAAGACAACAAGATGCCTGCATCTCGTTACCTCTCCTTTGCATCTGGCATCAAGAGGTAGCCTACTTCTGAAACCAGGAAGTTGCACCTAACCATCGTGGCTTGTAACCCAGGATGGGGTTTTTCTTCTAGGAATCTATCCAGCCCCCTTTTTAAACCATTCAGGCCAGATGCCGTGACCACGCCTGGTGGCAAGGAGTTCCCCAGGTTAATCACCCGCTGGGTGAAAATAAAAAGGTATTTTACCTGTTCGGACTCTCCCAACACTCAATTTTAGTGGATTATGTTCTGGCATTGCGAGAGAGGGAAAAGAACATCCCTCTATCCACCTCGTGCGTTATTTTGTACGTCTCAGTCAAGTCCCCTCTGAGGCGCCGTTCCCCAACGCCTTCCCTCATCGGAGAGGTGCCCCAGCCCAGTCATCGTTCGGGCCACTCGCTTCTGCACCTTCTCTGGTTCCACCACGTTTGAGATGTGGCAACTGGAACGGGGAACAAAACTCCAGATTTGGCCTTGCCGTCGGTTTGTACAATGGCGTATTGGCTGTTGGATTATTGGCGGAGCATTTGTGTTACTGCAGTCAGCCTTGCAGTGAACTGGGGCTCCCACCCACCCACCCACCCCCGTTGCAAACTCTGTAACCAGCTCTGTCTAGCGGAGAGAGCCAATGAACGAGCGGGGGGGGGGGTGGAGGCTACAGCGCGCCCCACCCCCTGGTATCCGTGGACCGGGCATCTCTAGATCTGACCCCCAGTTGGGCGCATTGAAGAACGAGGAAAAGCCACTTCCGGTTTGCTCATCAGGCCGGAAGTAGCTGCGGATCCGTGCGCCCGCGAATTCCTGGGGCAGATTTCCCCATGGATAAAAAGGGCGGACTGCGTTTCCTTCCCAGATCTGTCCTGCAAGCGTTCACTCCGTCCATGAGAGCTAGAAACATGACTTGACCAAGTTTCAGGGGGCTTATAATCTGCTCCTCGCTCTGTGTGTGTGTGTGTTCCTTGTTTCTGAAGAGAGGGGCCTGTTGGCATCACAACAGTTGTGTGTTCTCCCACTTGGGTCCGTGCAAGGGATGTGGAACTGGGCCGGGGGGCTGGCTTTCTGCTCCCCACTGACCCCCTGGCTTTTTTGACTTCCCTTCCTCTCCTCCTCCAACTGGAGCCTCTTCTTCTCTCCCCTCCTTCTTCGCCTCTGCTGCCAAGCTACTAATCTCCTACTGGGGATTCCTGTGCCCCCCCCTCCGCAAGTAACCCTGCTGTTTTTCATTGTCAAGGACCATGCCTTGGGGAAACTTTCCCACGGAGAAAGGACACTTGTTTAGGCTGCCGTCCGCACTCAACAGGTGAACCGATTTTTAATTCCATACCTTAATAATAATAAAAAAAAGCCTTCATCTTCTCCAAGATTTTGGGGGGCCTGGGTGGGTAGGTGGCTGCCTTCATCTTTAAGAGGCAGTTCTGTGCCCTTGGGTTGGTGGGGAGGGGTCACTGAGGCCAAAAGAGGAGGCTTGTAGCTTATGGTCCAAAACCCCTTTGGCCCAGAGGGGTTATGAGAACATAAGTAGAGCCCTTCTGGATCAGGCCAAAATGCGTCTAGTCCAGCTTCCGATATCTTACAGTGGCCCACCAGGTGCCTCAGGGAGCACACAAGGCAACAAGAGACCTGCATCTTGTTGCCACTCCCCTGCATCTGGCATTCTGAGGTCCCAGATCCACCACCTAGGGGTCTAGACCCCTGGAAAGCGTTTGTCACTCAAGGTGCAATCCTAACCGGGAGTTAGGCAGGTGCAGTTAGGCCAGCACAGTTTGGCCGGCACAAGGGACACCGTAAAGCGTGGTTGGACCTCTCTTGAAGTCAGGGAGGATGGCGCACGTCTCTGTGCTGGCCTCTCTGACTCCGAGAGTGGGCCAAACATGCTTTAAGGTGTCCGTGGTGTCAGCCAAACTTTGCCAGCCGAACTCCAAGCTAGAGTTGCATCCTCAGTCCCAGGTTCGTAACGGGCAGCTTCATATTTTGTACCCTGCATTGATCGAGCTCTCCCTTGCAATCTGGTCCCGAGAAGGTCGATTTCCGAGCATGGAATTTCTGTTCACAGCTACCTTGGCTGGCTGTCGGAAAGGCCCGGCCCGGCCAAAGGTATCCTATTTCCTATGATGGCTTACCAGCTGTCCGGGAAGCCCAAACACAGGGCAGGAATGAGAGGGGCCTCCCCTGTTTCTCGTACAGCAGGCCCTTGGTATCCGTTTCAGGACCTCACACGCGGATACTGGATAGTTTGATCCGCAGGTGTAGGGGGTGCTGCCCACAGCCCTCTGGAGGTTATGTGTGGCTGCCCGGCCTCCTCAGACGCCTCCTAGACACAACAGGAAGTAACTCCCGGTTTGCGCCGGTGACAGGAAGTAACTCCCGGTTTGCACCGGTGACAGGAAGTAACTCCTGGTTTGCACCGGTGACTTCCGGTTGTGTCCAGGAAGGCCTTCTGCCCGAGGATGCTGAGACCCCGGTAAGGGGGGCTCGCTGTCCATTGCCCTTCTTCCATCACAGAGCTTGTAGGGACCAAGTGGCCACCAGGGAGTCTCCCACCGGTCGGTGGATGGACTCAGCCCCCTTGGCTTCAGTACGGGCAGGCGTGACATGTGCCACTTGGCCGTGCCCCTCCCCCCTCTGAAATTGGCCCCGATCCTGCTCCGAAGGGGGGGGGCATCCCCCATCGCCCGTCCCCCAGAATACCCCTCTCCCGTGAATGGGACTCATCCCCTTCCGGAGCGCCCCATCGCGTCCCGCTCTCGCGTGGGGTCGTGGCGGGTGAGCGGCCTCGCCAGGTTGCCCCCTCTGAGGACGTGCGCGGATCAGGCCCCGGCTCAGGGTGTGTGTGTGTGTGTGCGTGCGTGCGTGTGTGTCTTCCTTCAGCAATGACGCAGGTCTGTCTTGCCTGGCCCGAGTTCCTCCCCACGCTTGAGATGGGCTCTGGTGTCTTGTTTTTGTCCAGGGGCCGGATTTGGCCCCCAGCCCGCCCCGTTTGCGTGAGAGCGCCAGCTGGGGGGGCGCCCCCTTGTTTCCACCCCCGCCCCCACTCCTGTGCTTGCTTCAGCGGACCCAGGAAGGGCGTTGTACGCGCACACACACACACAGCCCCACTGGGTTCCGGCAACAATGGCCCCCTTGTTGCTCCTTGGGGGACGTGCGCAGTTGTTTCCCCTGACGTCACGCTCCCCCCCCCCCGGTGCCTTTAACCCCCCC
The DNA here is from genome assembly GCA_029204185.1 of Lerista edwardsae. Lineage (NCBI taxonomy): Eukaryota > Metazoa > Chordata > Lepidosauria > Squamata > Scincidae > Lerista > Lerista edwardsae. Next base: position 3,318,412 of record JAJKFI010000090.1, read on the forward strand.
TCCCGTCTCCAAGTCCCCAAAGCCATCATTAGAGTTCTGGGAGTTTCCGGGGGGGGGGGGCAGGAATTGAGGCAGGGCGTTGACGGGGAGCGACGTAGCCCTGGCTGTGCCTCGTTCCGTGACCGTCCGACAGTGCCCCCCTTGTCTCTGCCTGCCAAGGCTTCGTTAATTGGCCAGGCTCCCCCACCCTGCACCCTGGGGTCCCCCTCCCTGTTTTTTGCATCTGCCCTCCCCTCTGGGTGCTAATTGGGAGTGCAGGGAGATGGGGGGGGCATTGTGTGGTGAGGAGGAGGGCTGATCTGGCCCGCTCCTCCCGCTAAGAACGTGACACCCCCGCCCCAGCTCCTGTACGGATGAGAGCACTGTGGAGGCCTTGGCTTGGCGTGTGTGTATCTGTCTGTCCAGTTGCTTGTCATGTTCCCCGTCGGCCCCAATTTGGGGGGGGGGGGAGCAGAAGCCCAGCATCCCAAAATATTCCGGGGTCCAAGGTTCGAATATCTCAGTAGCACAGGGCAGTTGAGCTTTAAGGGGGGGGAGAATGAGAGGTTTTAAAACTGCTGCAGCAAGAGCTCCCCCCCCCACCCCCTGATGAAATGATCTAGAAATCCCCCCCCCAAATGCCCCCACATTTGGTGGGGGAAAGTTTGGCCGCAGCCTCAGTGCTTCGCACACGAGCTGGTCTTGTGGTCTTGTGAGCAGTGTGGGATGGGAGCTGAGCAGTGAGGTGCTCGGGGTGGGTGGGAAGGGGTCCCGACCCCTTTTCAATACAGCCCTTCCCAGGATTCCGCAAGGAGAATCTTGAGAGTTGAGCTGCCGTTGTCGACCGGGGCCGAGGTGTTCCTAAGCAGAGGGTGGAGTTAATCTCTGTGTTTCTGGTGAATGAGGTTGAATAAGGAGGCTGACTTCATTTCTCTTGGAGGGAGAGAGGGAGGGAGAAGGAGAAGAGAAGGGGGGCGGGGAGAAGGAGGGCGGTGAACCTTCTTTTTTGCAAAAAGGGCAGGAGGTAGCTTCCTACCACAGGATCAGCTTGTGGGGTGGGAGAACCCAACAAATCCAATCTGGCTACGAACTAGTGGTTTCCTGTATCCGGGGTGTGTGTGTGCGTGTCTTGAATATTTACTTCAAGATTTCTAGCCCGCCTTTTCTCAGGATGGGGACTCCAGGCGGCTTACAACAAACCGATCAAAACCATATTAAAACACAAGAGGACCTTTAAAACTCAGAGTAAAACCAGATTAAAACCGTTAATAGCAACACAGCCGTAGAACAGCAGTTGTCGACGGTTTTCCGCCCACGGCCTATCGCCCTCAATGGTCCTCTCGGTGGTCTGTGATGGGAAGCGGGACATAAGAATCGTGACTGCAGGCAGTGGTCTGAGAAACAGAACCGCCGAACCCGGAAGAGTTCGTCAGCGATTTTTTTTTCCAACCGCTGTGCTCCAAACTCCTGCAGTTGCACCTGTGGACCTGCTGCCGCTTGCTGGTTGCAGATAGCCTGTGGGGACGCTTGTGGTGTCGCCCCCTAGGGCCAGGAAATGCCTAACAAGCCCCCCCCTTCCCGGTCTACATGGCAGCCTCCCAGTTCACCGTGACTTGGGGGGGTTCGAGCGGACGGAGAATCGCATCTTCAATTTTGTGTTTCTCTTTTGTCGCCAGAACAAATTCGGACTCCGCCCTGCACACGAGCGTGATGAACCCCAACCCTCCGGACGCGTACCTGGGCCCCTCCCAGGGCGCCCCCCCCTCCGAATCGCAAGAGTGGTGAGTGGCCCTGCGTGGATTGGACCCCCCGGTCCTGCCCTGCTTGTGGTGAGAGCAGGTGTGATGGTGGCGGCGGCGGTGGTGGAGAGCTCCATCAGATCCTCCGTTACTCCAGTTTCCTAGAGGAGCAGACTGAAAAACCAGTAGTGGGGTGGTTAGGTGTGGGAACGCCAGGATGCCAAAAAGGTGGCCCCAAACTCCTTGTGCTGGAAAAGGAGGCACAATTGGGAACACCCTAGCTTGCTGGATTCCCAAACCTTTTTGACTGGCGGCTCCCCTGATTTACTGGGCTGTTGGCTGTGGCTCCCCATTAGGGCTACAATCCTATACAGGCGTGCCCCAGTATCCACTGATTGGGCATCCATCGTTTCAGTTATCCACGGATACCATGGGTGCAGTTAAAAAGATAAAGGTTTCCCCACGACCGAATGGTCGAGTCGTGACCGACTGTAGGGGGCGGTGCTCATCTCCGTTTCTAACCGGAAGGTTGACGGTTTGTCAGAGGAGAAGCTTCCGTGGTCATGTGGCCGGCATGACTATACGCCGAGGCGCACGGGACGCCGTTCCCTTCCCACCGAAGTGGCACCTCTTTATCTACTGGCATTTTTAGGTGCTTTCGAACTGCTAGGTTGGCAGGAGCTGGGACAAGCGACGGGAGCTCACTCCATCGCGCGGTCTCAAACTGCCAGCCTTCCGGTCAGCAACCTCGCAACTCAGCAGTTTAACCCACTGCGCCACCGACGTCCCTGACGTTAAAAAGATTGAGGAGCATTAAACAAATCTCTCTTTTTTTTTAACCCTGTTGGAGCAAAGCCACTGATGTTCCCCTGTCTTTAGAAAGGCGTCCCCAGTATCCACGGATTGACAGTGGAGTCTGGAACAGAACGTCAGTGGATACCGGGGCATGCCTGGATGTTGTATCGGGTGGCTGGTTGTTCGTGAAGATTTCTGCAGCTCCTCTGGCTGGTTCCACAGCTTGTTTCGCAGCCATAGCTCCCTGGCGAGCCACAGCTCTCACTTTTGGGAACCGCCGCCCGAGCTAGAATCACCTTTGCCTGGGGCGATTCAGTCCTGCTGCACCATTCGCCCTCCCCACAGCATTCCGAAGCAGTGCTGCCCAATGCAGGGGTGAGGCTGGGGAGATGCCGTATCCCGCGCTGAACAAATATCCAGAGACTCCTCTCTGAGCGTCTCTCCATCGCAGACTGCAGTAGTCCCTTCCAAAGGGATCCTGGGAACTGTAGTCCTGGGACGATGGGGTGGCGGTTGGGGGCCTCGTCACAGAATTTCCTGCACCCAGAGCCAACTAATTCCCTGCCGCTTTGCGGGAGGAGACCCGGCACTTAAATTTCCGGGCGTGCCCCCTAGAAATGTGGAGGTGCCTGGTTTGGTGGCTCGGGATCAAGGAGAAAAGAGACGAGCCCCCTCTCCAGTAAGCGGCAACTGAGCAATATAGGAGTCGGGAGCCGGGTCTTGGACAGCAAAAGCCAGCTTGAGGCAGGGTGGTTTTTAAGGTTTGTGCGAAGGGATGTTCGGTTTTCCGACTCCTTCACCTGGCACAAAGGAGTTTGGGTGGCCTCCCCACAGCATCTGACCGGATTCTGCTTCCTCCTCTCAGGTTACCTGGACGGGGACATGGATAGCAAAGGTAACCGACGTCCGTACGGTGTATCTCGACTAGCCTCGCCGCTCACAGCCGTCCCCTGTTACAGTCGGCTGTGTTCAGGGTTGACAGTACAGCGGGCCCTTGTTATCCGCAGGGTCGGCATCCGCGGTTTGGAATATCCGCAGGGGGGGCTGAGCCCCCAGCTGGCCGGCATCAGAGGACCTCCCAGACCCGACTGGGCGTGTCTTCCGGTCATGCCTAGGAGGCCCTCCCGCTGATTTGATTGTCTGCGGAAATCGGTATCCGCGGGGCGTCCTGGTACAGCTGCGGATACCAAGGGCCCACTGGACAGAGTACAAGCGCACAGTTGAACTCCCACCCGGCCCCAATCATGCCAGCTCTGTGTCTGCCTGTCTCGGCTTCACGCCGTCCCCCCTTGCCAGGGTAGCGAGAAAGACAGCGGGAGCCCCAGCGCAGGGGATGGGTGGGGGTCTGCCCCATCGCCCAGGTTCTGGACTGACCCCCTCTCCTGTCTTCCCCACTCGCAGTGTTTCTTTTCCAAGTGCCTTCCATCGAGGAGAGCCTCCTGGACGACAACAAGCAGTTGCTGAAGCCCTGGGACACTAAAAAGGTGGGTGCGCGGCCACGGGGTTGGGGGGGAGCGGGCTCCTGGGGGGGGGCGGGGGGGGGGCGGCCCGGGAAGCTGTGCTCCTGTCAGCACTTGTGGGGCGGCCGAAACCAATAAGCTTGGCCCCGGGTGGGGGGGGGGGGGAGAACCTTGTCATATCCCAAGGAGGCAGCTCAGTGATGGAGCCCCTGCTTGCGGGATGAGGGTCCCGGGTTCAAGTCCTGCAGCCTTTCAGGCCGGGCTGGGGAAGCCCCCCGAGTGCAAAACCTTGGTGAGCCGCTGACCTTCAGCGCTGACCCACGATCTGACTTTGGACAAAGCTCCGCCTCTTGTGTCTCGGAGAGGCTCAGGAGGGCAGACCTGTTTTGGCTCTCCCCGTCTCAGCCGGTGAGCGTGGCTGCCCCCCCCCCCCCATTTTCACTGGGCTCTGCCATGGAGGTATAATAATACACTGGAGTCGCCATGACGTCAGTATCTTGAAGCTTCCGGGGCACACAAATATGGCTGACTCAGATGTTTCCCGCAAGGACGAGGTTGCCGCGAATTCACGAATAAAAATCTCCCTGCACTGTGTAAAAGTTAATTTCAACGTCTTTAAGCATGCCTGCGTGTTCTGCATACGGGTGTGCGAATCACTGTACGAGAAATGGGATTTAATTTCCACGGAAAGGTTCGTGTATTCACATTACATTGGTTCAATAGAACTACAGTTCAGGGAGTGCATTTTTTTTTGAAGCTGTGTAATTTCTCGTTGTTCCTAGCAGTCTTAGTCACCATTTTCAGACACCCACTGTTAATGGTCTAGATTTAGAAGGAAAAAAAATATATTTCCCCCTCCTTTCCCCCCCTTCCTGTTTACACGTTTTTTCCCGCCTTCCATTTTCTACTGTAATATTTTCGAAATTCTGAACATTAACAGAATTTGTTTTATGGGGGGGGGGTGAGTGTAGAAGTTTAAAAAAATACTCTTAATAGTGTAGATTTCAAAAAATAAGTCTGTCACAATAGTGCAATCTGAGTTTAAATAGACAGCAAGTAACATTTCATCCGGTATGTTCAGTACTATAATTATGAGGAATTTAACCTTGTAATTGCATATTAAATTATAATAAGGTTACCAATAATGTTTCTACACGATCACACATTTTTATTTTCGTAAGTTTTTATTTCAGGAGTAAATTATTAAGTCCTAAACAGTACCAGAAAAGCAATCTGAAATGCTTGGAATAAAGATTGTCTGGGGCACACAAACATGGCCGCTAAGCCCGCCCCCTGGCTTCACTCGATTCCTATCAATTTAACAGGGATGGCGACTCCTGTGTATTATACCTCCATGGGCTCTGCTTTAAAAGTCGAACCAGGTGAGCCTTTGTCCCTTCCTGTCCCGCCCAGTCCCCTGCAGGCAAAGCGCCAGGAAATCCACAGCGGTTCTCCAATTCCGATTGACTTTCCCCTGTCCCGCCTGCGATTGGCCAGCCTCAACGGCCGCAGGTGTTGATGGGAATTGGAGTCCTGTTGCATCCAAGCCAGGGGAAGGTGGTGGCCGAAGGTGGGCTCCTCAGCCACACCCCCACCCACAGATGCCATTAACTCTGCCTTCTTCTCGTCCTCAGCTCTCCTCCTCGTCTGCCCGTCCGAGGTCCTGCGAGGTGCCCGGGATCCAGTAAGTTCTCCGCCCCCTTCCCTGGAGCAGGCAGGCGCAGGCTGTGTGTCGGCGTAATGTGTGAATGCGGCCTGCCCCCTCCGCTCAAACCCACACGGGAGGTGGGAAGCAGACCTTCCCGGGATTTGACAATCCCTTTCTACGGAGACCAACAGGGGTCCTTCTTATCGCCAGCAGCCACCTGCGTTGAGTCAGTGTATAAAAAGGTTTTCTCTGTAAAATAAAAAAACCCATGCATTTCTGAGAAGGGCTTCCAAATACTTAAAACTTGTATCCACCTGCTGTAGATTCAGAGACAGGAATGCCCTGGTATCCACTTGGGGTCTGTCCCGGACTCCGTTGTGCATACCCGAAACTGGGGATGCTGGGGGACGCCTTTTGAAAGGCAGTTGTTTTAATGCAACTAGGTAAAAAAAAGAGATCTGTCCCATGTTCCCCTGTCCTTTTAACGGGCGCCCCAGTATCCGTGGGTAACTGAAACCGTGGATACCAAAGTGGCTACCGGGGCACCCCTGTAGTGACAGAGGCACGAATCTGGCCTGGTGCTCCCCTGTCTCGGAACTTGATCCCCTCGTTCTGCGGCATGTGTAGACCCAGCCAACTCCTCTTCGGAACGGGGCGTGGCCTCATAAGAAAAGCCCTGCTGGATCAGGCCAAAGGCCCATCTAGTCCAGTTTCCTGCGTCTCACAGTGGCCCACCAGATGTAATGCCTCAGGGAACACGCAAGGCAGCCAACTATTGTGTCTCGCTGCCACTCCCCTGCATCTAGCATCCGGAGGTAGCCTGTTACCCTTGCACCACCCCCAAGGAAGGCACCAGACTGAGGTTTAGCTTTATTAAGGTAAAGGTTTCCCCACGCCCGAACGGTCTAGTCGTGACCGACTGCAGGGGGCGGTGCTCATCTCCGTTTCAAAGCCTGTAGAGCCAGCGTTTTGTCCGAGGATGAACTTCCGTGGTCATGTGGCTGGCATGACTATACGCCAAGGCGCATGGAACACCATTCCATTCCCAACGAAGTGGTCCCTATTTATCTACTTGCATTTTTAGGTGCTTTCGAACTGCTGGGTTGGCAGGAGCTGGCACAAGCGACGGGAGCTCACTCCGTCGTGCAGTCTTGAACTCCCAACCTTCTGGTCAGAAAGCCCAGCAGCAGCAGTTTAACTCACTGCACCACCATGTCCCATGTTATTAAACACAGGTGTAGATAAGGAAACCTCCTGACCGCCCGTCCCTCCCCCCCCCCAGTCGCGGACTCTCTGTGCCCCCCTTAAGACTTGTTTGGCTCTTCTCTCTCCCCAGCATCTTCCCGTCTCCAGGCCAGCCTGCCAGCCTGCCTCTGATCCCCTCCGCCCTGAACACGGGGGGGCTCCCTCCCCGACCTCACCAACCTGCACTTTCCGTCCCCGCTGCCCACGCCGCTGGACCCGGACGAGTCGGCCTACCCCAACCTGAGCGGCGGGAGCAGCACCGGCAACCTGGCCACCACTATGACCCACCTGGGCATCAGCGGCGGCCTGGGCCTCGGCCCCGGCTACGACCCCCCAGGTGAGCCGCGGTCTCCGGTCCGGATCACCGCTGTTATCCGGACCAGCCAGGAACCGTGTGAGGGAGAGCGGAGGCGGCTGAGGACTGTGGTGGGCGGGGCCAGCGGATAGCAAGAAGGCGGCCCTCCCCGTGGCTGGGGGGGGCTGCGCCCGTTTGGCCCCAGGCTCTGCAGGGCTGCTGACGACTGCCCGGGGGGGGGGGGGTTACTGAGCAGGGCGGAAGGGGGCGGAGCATCCAAGAAGAACGTTTAAGTGTCGAACCCCCTCCGTCCCATCCTTGCGCCCCCGCGGCGCTTCCCCAGAAGTGTGGCGCCTGCGGGGACGAACGTTCCATGCCATTTTCTGTTCCCGCCTCCATCGATGCACTCCTTTGACGCACCCCTCTGCGCTGCCCCGGGCAGGATGGTGCCTCCTGTCTCCACGGGCGAGTTTCTTTTGCTGTGTCTCTCTTTTTTGCCATTTTCAGCGTGGGGGGGGGTCATGATTGTGTTCTCCTTTTGTCCCCACAGGCCTGTGCTCATCTATGCAGAGCTCCCTCAGTAACCCCTGCATCCAGTCCGCGCTTAGCAACCCCTCCCTGCAGGGCTCCCTCAGCAACCCCTCCCTCCACTCCTCCCCCAGCAGCTCCTCCATCCCCTCCTCGATGAGCAACCAGTCCCTGCCCTCCTCCCTCAGCAACCCCTCCCTCCCCACCTCGCTCAGCAGCCAATCGGCGCAGTCCGTCCCCCCTGGCAACCCCGGGGCCCTCCCCCCGCAGCCCGGCTTCAGTGGCTCCTCCTCCGCTTCCGCCCCCGCCGCCCCCCCGGAATGCCTCGCCCCGGCGCAGGGTCCCGCTGAGCCCCCTCACCCTCCCCATGGGTGGAGACTCGAGAAGGCAGCACCCCAAACAGTTCTCGCCAACTATGTCACCCACATTGTCCTCCATCACGCAGGTACGCATGGGGGGGGGCCGCGGCAGGTGCGCTCCGGCGCCCCTTGCACCCGCCGTTGCCCGCCTCCTCTGTTTTTTTTGTTTCTTTCTCTCTTTTGTTGTGTCAATTTCCATCTCATCTCCGCTTATAGGGAAAAGCTGCCCCCGCTGTTCTAGGAGGCCGTAGCGGGGCGGGCCCAAAGGTTCCCAGACCAGCTCCCGCCAAACGACGGCCCGCGGGCCTGATCCAGTGCTTGGCAAGAGCCTTCCCTACCCCTACCCCATGAGCAGCGCTTACCATTTTGCCGTCTTCTTCACCCGAGCTGGGCACAGAGAGGCTGGGGGCAGGTGCGTCTGCCCCGACCTCCGGCCGCGGAGTCCGCTGGGCAACAGACGTGACTGTCCGGAGCGTCCCTGTGCTCAGAAGGCTGGTTGGGACGGAGAGGACGACAGCACAGCCGTCCCCAGTTTGGAGAGCTCTGCCCAAGGCTGTTGCCCAGGCTCCCTCTCCCGCCTAGGATGCTGCACTTCAAGTGCAAAGTTGCTTCCGAGCAAAAAAGGGCCCGGGGCGGGGGGGGGGTTTACACGACTGAGAGGTGCTTGGGGTGGATAGAGTGGAGAGGTGGATGTTCTTTTGCCTCTCTCACAACACCAGAACCAGGGGACAGCCACTAAAAAAAAAGCGTTGGGAGAGCGAGAAACAGATACAAGGAAATGCTTTTTTTTACCCAGCGGGTAATTAAGCTGTGGAACTCCTTGCCACAGGAGGTGGTGATGGCGCCTGGGCCTCGGTGCCTTCAAAAGGGGACTGGACAGATTCCTGGTGGAAAAGTCCATCGTGGGCTATAGGCTATGATGGGTTGTGCGACCTCCTTGTTGTAGAGGTACACTGCCTTGGAGTGCCAGATGCAGGGGTCTTGTGTGCTCTCTGAGTCACCTGGTGGGCCGCTGTGAGATACAGGGAACTGGACCGGATGGGCCTTTGGCCAGATCCAGCAGGGCTCTTCTGATCTTACATCCTCCTCATAGCACAGCTGTCTGTCTAGCGAAACCAGTGAGGAACCAGTGCCCTGAAAGAGAGTTGTCTTGGCAAGGAGGGCGGGGCAATCGGATTGGCCACTGGCTCAACCAGTTCTTCCCAAAGCCTCACGGTGCTTGCGAGGCTGCTTTTGACCGCTTTGCTGTGCAACCAGCCTTGGAATGCGCACTGGGAGGATAGATCCCCTTTGGTGCGCAGCTCTTTCAAGTCCCTGAGAGCTCTCAGATCGAGCAGCTTTGAAGCCCTTTCCTCCAGGCCTGATTGCCCTTGTCCCTGGTGGGCCTTTGCCTCCGAATCAGCAGGCCACAGCGAGATTCTTGTCCCCACCCCAAGCCACAGACCCCTGATCCGCCCATAATTTGGGGAGCGAGAGTCTGCTGCCTTGGGGGGGGGGCGCCGTGGATCGCTGTGGTTGGAGGAAGTCTGGAATGGAAGGGGGGACCCCATAGGGTGTTTCGAAGCCCACAACCCTGGTTTGGAGGTTCAGGTTTGGGGTGTCTAAAGCAGACCTGAGCTGGCGTTTACCTTTCTGCCTGTAGAATGGGTGCAGCGAGCTTGCTTGTGCGTATGGTGGCTGGGTCCGGGGTGGGTGACTGGGTGGGTGGGGGTGGTCAGTGAAACCAGAGGTGGGGCTGCAGGTTGCAAGTTGAGCCGAGCGGGAGGGGCGATCCCCTTCCCACCCACTGAGTCATGCCAGGCTCTACCCCTTCAATCAATCAATCAATCAATCAATCAATCAATCAATCAATCAATCGTATTTCAACCTTTCTCCTGTTGTTCCCAAACATGCACTCCTGGTTTGGGCCCCATCGAGCCCTGGTTTGCCTTGGGGGGGACCGTGGGGGGGACTCATTCTCGCCCGGCACCCTTGTTCCCCTTTCCTCTAACTTCTGTGCCCGGGCACCCAAAGTCCCAGGGAAAAGCCTTTCACTTCCCACACCTGTCCACCAGGTGGAGCTGTTGGTCCACACTTTGGGGCGGGGTCAGGTGGGCAAGTCCCTTTCCCAGCCCAGGCGTCTCCCAGCAGTGAGCAGCATCTCTGCCTCCACCTGTCTGCACATGCCTCTGTGAACTTCGGTGTTGTTGTTGTTGTTTTTGGGTCCAGGGGGTGCCGTTGGACACCAGCAAACTGCCGGCCGACCAGAGGCTCCCTCCGTACCCCTACAGCCAGCCCGGCTTGCTCCTCCAGCAGGGCCAGAAGCCCCTGCACCAGGGCCAGGGCGTGGCGGGCCCCCAGCAAGTGCGGCAGCAGCAGCAGCAGCAGCAGCAACACGCGCCGCCCCCGTGTCCGTACCCGGCGTACTACCAGCCCAACTCCGGGTTCCAGCACCAGCTCGGCCAGCCGCTGGGTGACTACGGCCTGGGCACTGTGAGTATCGTGGGGCAAGGGGGGGGGGAAACGGGTCGGGGGGGCACCTGCCCTGCCGCCTTCCGATCTGGCTGGGGCCCGGCACTCGTTCCTGACGGCCGTTTTTCCCTGCAGTTCGACCAGTACGGGATGGGGGAGAACACGAGTGGCGGCGGCTACGGGTTCAACAGCAACGCCTTCCCGGAAGACCTGGGCGCCTTGAACTACCCCCAGGGCGACAACATGGGCCTGTCCGGGGGCGGCGGCGGCGGCGGCGGCGGCGGCAGCTCCCACGACCCTCGCCTGCTGAACCGCCAGAACCTGAGCAATTGTAGCTGCCACAGCCCCATCCCCAACATCATTTTCACAGGTAACCAGAAGCTGGCAGGGGGAGGAGGTGCTGTGCTATTTGGGGAACAAGGGGTTAAAACTGTTGTGGTGCTCAGCTCCCCTTCCTTCCCCCTCCCCCCCCCGATTCTGAAAAGGGTAGAGTGTTCAAGTGCAAGGGACCCCAGCGGCCAACGCTCCTTGCCTGTGGAAAGCTAGCCTGGCAGGGGGACGGATTGCAACTAGCTTTCTCAGTGCGGGGTGGTGACTCAGTTGGCTGGTTTTAACTACACTATGCAGCCCTCCTCGTCGCCAGTGCCGCTGCCACCTGAAGTGGTCCAGGCCCGGGCAACGACTTGCCCCACGTATTATTTCCGGTAAATGTCTGTTGACAAACAGAGCCAGGAAATAAATAGCGTACTGGATAAATTGAACATTGTTTGCATTGTTGCGTGTTTTTTATTGACTGGCAAAGGGCATGTTTCTTCCCCACTCCCAAAGCATGCAGCAGCATCAGAGCCCTGCTGGATCAGGCCAAAGGTCCATCTCCCCGTTCCCGAAGAACCAGCTAGCTGCCTCTAGGTAACCCGCAAGTGGAAGTGCGAGGCATGCCTCTCTCCAACGGTTCTTGCCACTGGGCTCTAGAGGCATAGTGCCTTGGCCTCTGGATTTGTGAAATCCCCTTTTAAAGCCACTCAGGCCCCGTGGCTTGTACATCTTGTGGCAGGGAGTTCCACAGAGAGACTGTGTGAAGGAGTCGCCCCTTTTTTGCCAGTCTTGGATCTCCTACTCATCAGTTTTAATTGGACGAGCCTGGATGCTAACGTAGAGAAGAAGAGGAGAAGTCTCTGCCCGCTTCCTCCTTCTTCCTCCTGCTAACCTTTCCTCCCTCCTCTCCCTCTCCTAGGGGACTCCCCGCCCGGGATCTCCAAGGAGATTGCCACGGTCCTCGCAGGCATGCCCGGCTTCGAGGTGGACTCCTCCTCCCTGGGCCTGGACGAGGACCTCAAGATTGAGCCGCTCACCTTGGACGGACTCAACATGCTCACCGACCCCTACGCCCTGCTGACCGACCCGGCCGTGGAGGACTCCTTCCGCACCGACCGGCTGCAGTGAGGGGGAGGGGCGCCACCGCCGAGAACGCCCACCCTGCGAGGGCGGACCCTCGCGAGCCGCCGAGAATCAAAGGCCGACTCCCGCTCCTTGAACGCCGGGGGGGGGGGGGGGCGGCCAGAGGTTGTGCTTGTCTATCCCCCTTCTGTGTCCGGGCCCTTTCCTCCAATCAGATGCGGCGCTAAGCCTCCCAGTGTGGTTGGAGGGGGCGGGAAATTGATGGAAGCCTGGATGAGCGGGGCAGGGGAGGGGGGTTCTGAGCCCGATGGCGTGGGGGGAGGATGGGACAGAGGCTTCTAGGCTGCTTAGGGGGGAGGATGTCGTAAAGCCACCATCTCCGTCCCGAGAAACAGAGGGATGCTGGGAATTTGGAGCCCCTCGAACGGAAAGGGCATTCTGGCTCTCCCGGACTTGTGGGGCGTGGGTGAGCGAGAGACGGAGTCCGAGGCCAGTGTCTCCCCCCCCATCACTTCCAGTCATTTCCTGACCCCGTCTGACGTATGTGTAGATCACCACCTGCCCCCTTGGGGAGGGGAGGAGGCCGCGCTCTTGTTGGGGGGGGGCGCATTGTTTTGCTAATCATGTCTTTTTTTAAAAAAGGAAAACAAAAAATAATTATGTACATAACCCTTTCCTCTGTCCTCGCCCCCCCCCCTCACCCGTCCCTTTTTGAGCTGCCGTGTACAGGGGGGAGGGAGGGAGCGCGGGGGGGGGTCTCTCTTGTAAAGCACTTGTAACTTTGCATCCTTCAATGTCGTGAGGTCACGTCCAGCGTCCTGTGCTTGAGTTGGGGGGAGGGCCGGGGCTGGGGAGGGACCGCGGGTGGGGCTGCGGTACTGGCCGTGCTCTCGGTCCTCCCAGGCCCCCCCCTCCCCTTCTATGGAGGAAAAAAACACCAGAGTGATTTTATTATTTTTTTTAAATATATTATATGTTAATTATAAGACGGTTCTCCCTGTTCAGATTTGTCAGGTTCCGGGTGGGTGGGAGTCTGTCGGGGGCTGCTTTGGTGAACCGGACCAGTGCCCCTCCCCCCAGCCAGTTGGCACGCCCCCCTTCTCTGCAAAGGGGGGGGGGAGGTGAATCGCCATCTTGCCATCATGGACAGGGCCCACAACCAGTTTCCTCTCCCGAAGGATCGGTCAAGACGAGTAAATCGTACCGAAGGGTGGTGATTATTGGTTTTGTTTCACATGGAGGGGGGGGGCTGGGGGCAGGCAGCACCTTAGTCCCCCAAGCAGCAGTGTGGCACTCTGATTTCCTGAAGGCAGGATGGTGGTCCTCTTTAAAGAGAGGGAAATTCACATGTTAAATTGCTGCTATTAAAGTCAGAGCTTGGAGCCTTGGCTGTTTGTAATCCACCTGCTCTACGGCGGACTCCCCCTCCTCTAAGGAGCTCAGCAGCCCTCCTCTTGTCCTCACAACAACCCTGCAAGGTAGGAGAAATCGAGCGAGAGATGACGACTGCCTCACGGTCACTCTTCATGGCTGAGGAGAGATTCAAACCTGCATCTTACAAGTCTCAGTCCAAAACGTGAAGCATGATACCATCCTGGCTCGAATAGAACAGGCCAGGTACCTTGCCTTCATTTCCTCCTCAGACCCTACAAGAGAGTGGGGGGGACGGACGGATTTAGCATCATCTTCCATTGTGGCTGCCGGGCTGCCCACTCCGCTAGCAATGATCTTCTTGACCTGAACATCCTTCAAGGAAGACCCGGTACACACAGGTCCCAAGGCATCCTTGTTCAGCCAATCAGCACGTCTGTTCTGACAATAGCCTGGGTCTCTCTCTCACTGAATTCCTCTTCCCTGAGGCAGATGGCTCAGCAGGCCTCATGGAGGGGCCGGGCCGCAATGGTCCTGAATAGGTAGGAGAAGCCTTGAGGCCTGTGAAATCCATGACCTCTAGCCCCCTGCATGGAGAAACTGCCGTGGGAATTGGGGGGGGGGGGCACCCTGCCACCTGCAGCCCGTCAGAGCCAAATCATGCCCCACAACCAGCGCTAATGTCACGGTGTTTTGGAGGAAGCTGATCTTAAAGGGCTGCGGGCAGGAGAAACAACCCCCTACCGTGGAATCAGTGCACTGAGCGAAGAAATCCCACAAGCTCCACCCCACAGCCTTTGCCAAAGGTCTCTAGCTGCATTGCTGAGCCTGAGTTATAAGGGACGTGGGGGGGGGGCAATGCACAAATGTAATTTCTCTGGGCCTGCTCCCACCAAAGACATCAATAGGGTTTGTATCACCCCCATGACGGACCTCCTACCATACAGAATAAACTGGTATCTTACACACAGCCTAAAGACATCACTAGGGTGTGTGAAAATTACCGTATTTATTTACTATACAACAGTAGAGCTCACCCAACAAATCACTGACCCCCACAAAAAGCCACTGGCTCACTCGATAACTAAGAATTCCAGTATGAGCTCTGATGGATGGGAATGAGAGCTGACTCATAACAACACCTGATTGGGTCCCTGCTGCGTTATAACAACACCTCATTGGCTCTCGGAACCATCAGTCTCACGGGTCAGCTTTGAGTTAGGAAAATCCACTTTTTGTTCCATAAGGCAGTTGTGTTTTCCAGGGATGGCCCATAACGTTTGATAGAATACAGATCTGCCAACACAGGTTGTTTCATTAGATGCTGCATGAAATCGCCTTTCCGATGATATGTGACCTGACGGTATAATTCGTAACTACAAATTTTCTAAAAGGTTTCCAAAATTAGTAGTGTCACCACCACCCCTGAGGGTGTTACACAGTGTGGTGTGCACGTACACAGACACCCCTTTAGAACAGGCAAAAGAAACTATTTCTATGCTCAGCGTGTCATTACTCTGTGGAACTCCTTGCCACAGGAAGTGGCGATGGCATCTGGCCTGGATCGACTGGACTCCCCACGGCAACTCCCCATAATCCTTGAGAGATGTTCGCCTCCCACCTGGACCAGGGATGACCCAAGACTTTCTGGGGCCGTATGCTGTGCCCCCCCACAAAAAAGCTGGCTGATATGCCTGCCTCTGATCCTCGAACGCCCCCCTACTCCTTTCCTCCCTCTTCTGTCTCCCTTTTCCTACCTAGGAAGTGGAAGAAGGAACAATGGAGGGAAAGTGGGCAGAGATGGTGCCCCCCCACCAGTCTTCTGCCTGAGGCATCAGCCTCAGTTGGCCTCATGCACGGGCCGGCCGCGCTCTTCTTATGTGGCTATTCTGGCTGCCTGGCCGGTGCCACAAAAACCCTGCGCGTCCTCCAGCTACGCACTGCTTGCAAAGGGGGGGGGGGCGTAGGAGGAGAGGCTGTGGGGCAGCGCCCCACCGAGCCCAGCAGGGCTGCCAGGAGCCTCCGCGCCGGCAGGGGGCGCTGCTGCCACCTCGAGACGGCTGGGAGGGCGAGATGGGGAGCTGCGGAGCCGAGCCGAGCCGGGCCAGGCCGGGCTATGGCGTGGGCTGAGCGGGCGCCGGAGCCCCACGAGCGGGGAGCAGCAGCAGCGTCGTCATCCCCGCCGCCGCGACTCCCGGAGCTTGCACAGGTAGCTGGGAGGGGCTCCGTGATCTCCGCCCTCGCCCCCCGCCCGTCCCGGGACTTGCACCCCCCTTTAAAGCAATGCAGCTTCCTCTTTCCAACCCCCCCTCGCAAAAGGCACCGGGACCCCGACCCTTCCCACCCTCCTTCTTATTGCACTGAGGACCCCCGCCTCCGCTTTCCCTTGTGAGTCTGCAGACTTTGACCCCCGCCTCCTTCCTCCCTCCCTCCCAGATGTGCTATTAATTCTTGAAGCCCCCCCCCCCGAGGGTGGACTGGGGGCCTCCTTCCTCTCTTGTGACCAGCCACAGCCTCTTCCCTCTGCCCCACGCATTGCCCTCCTTTTCCACGCCCTCCCCCGCCCCATTTCCAACTGGGGGTCCGTCTGCAAGGAATGAGCCCTCCCCGCGCAGGGTCTCTTCCTCCCCACCCCGCAGTATTCGGGGTGACGCTTCCACTTCCCCTACCCCCCGGCCCTGCGCTGCCGACCCCGTCAAGCCCCCTCCCCATATTAGAAGCCGTCAACATGTCATACTCTTCCTCTCTCTCTTGGACCCCCTGTCATTTTTCAGGGGGTCGTGATCGCCACCAGTTCTGTTTCTAATTCTTTCTGGCCCCTTGTCAGTGTTTGGCCTGAAACCCCCCCCCCATTCTTCTGCCTCCCCCTTACCTCCACTAGAGGCCTGAAGACCCCCACCCCCATCTCGTCCTTGGTTTCATGGCCCCCTCCCCATCCTAGCCAAATCTGGAAGGTGGGGCTCCGGTTGCCTCATTTCCTCCCCCCACTGTGTTCAATTCTTTCTTAACCCCACCTCCAATGTTTGGACACTCCTTTTCCCCACACCTCCAATCTCCTCCGGTAAGTTAGAGGTTTCAATATATACCCTGTCTCTTCCCCACACCCCAGAACTGCACTTACCTGCCCCATATCTCCCCCAAACCTGTTTTCTTAGAGACACCCCCTTTTTCTTTAGACTCCCTGGCACCACCTCCAGCTCATCCCTGTTCCCCCTCCCCTGTTAAAAATACTGAAATATTCCCTATAGAAGCCTGTTGACTTGCCCCACATGTCAGACGCCCCAAAGCTCCTCTTCTTATTTTTGTACGCATCCCTGTTCTGTGGCTGCTTTTTGTTTTGGATTCTTTACTGTCACTTCTTTGAATTATTTCATGGTATTCTAAGCCCCCTTTAATGCCCTCTGCTTTGAGGGGAAAGCACCTTTTTAAATTGAATACATGAATCTCTTAATTGTTATCTCCCCCTTTTTTCAGGGGGGGCACGCATAGTTCCTTCCCCCCTGCTACTTTTGTCTGACGACAACCTGGCGAGGTAGGACTCCGTTCTGGGATCTGCATTGATTGGCTGTCTCAAGGTGCGACAAGCCCTCTCCCTAGTGACACCCCCTTTCACACTGCTATCTTTCTCCCTTTATGTCTGGTCCCAAATTTCAATAGAGCCACCCCAGTTTCTGCCCCCACCCCACCAGTTTCGGACCCCAACGGAAGAATACAAATCAGACCCACTTCTTTCCCCCCTAAGTTTTACCACCACCCCACACCTCTAAGTGCGATCTCCCCCCATCACTAACATTTCTCTCCCTCTCACTTTTTGGCAAGGCTATTTTTATTCTTTCCAAAATCTAAAATTTCTTCCCTCTGAGCTCTGCTGCTCTCAATTCTAGCGGAAATTTCCAGTTAATTGCGAGTGTTGGTGTGTAGTTTAATTTTATTTTCAAAATTGTGGTTGGCTCGATAGAACCTCCCTATACAGGAGCAGTCTACTCCCGAATAATAGACACTGGGGATAAACCAAGTGAGACGGGCTGTTGTCCTCGTGGCCTGCTTAAGGATTTCCCCCCGGGGGCACCTGTTGTTGGAAAAACAGGAAGTTGAGGTAGATGTTGGTGCTATCTAGCAGGACTCTCAGGTGAGCAGGACGGCTCACATACCTGCTGTTCTGGTGAGTCACAGAACCTCCAGCTTCAGTTGCAGTGTGCCTTTGAGGGCCAGTTGCTCAGGGAAAAAGGCAGGAAAGAGTTCCTGTGGCTTGCTTGTGGCTTTTCCAGAGGGATCAAAATACCTGCTGTTGGCCCCAGTGTGAGACAAATCGATGGCTATTGGCTGCGGTGGTTGAGTGGAACCTCCCTCAACAGGGGCAGTGTACCTGATATTGGTGACAAACAGCAGGTGAGGGCTCTCCTTGAGCTGTGTGGCCGGGGCAGGTAAGTGAAACCTCCATGCGTGGAGGCAGTCTATCTCTGAACAGTAGTAAACAAGAGGGAGGAGTTGTTTTCATGGGGACTGCTTGGTGATGTCGGGTTAGGGCTGTTGTGGGGAAATAGGGTTGCTAAACTTGGGGTCTGAGCAAGCAGGGCTGTTGCTGGGTGCTGGTGGGTTTGGGGTGCAGAAGGCAGGGCCTCAAGGAAGTCCCAGTTTGCTCCCCCAACCCCCAATTGTGCTTTGCCATAACCATAAGCTTGTGGCCAGTGATGCTCGCCTTGCGGGAGGCTAAGTGGGGCAGGGTTATCACATACCTGGCTGGGCAGGTGTGTGGATGTGGTACCGAGGGTGTGGCCAACGTGCTCTCGGTTACAGGGTGTGAGGAAGTGCCCTATTTTCCTTCCACCTGTTATTTCCTGTTTATTTCCTGTTCCTCCCCCTTTTCCCATTGCTTGTTTTTTTTATTATTTTAGGTCCTCGAATGTAAAACCCTTGTATTGATATTTTAGTGTGCGCAGCCTTTTACTTCCTGAGACCAGATGTAACAACTGACCTCTGGACGGATCACTGTTGTGACATCTGATCTCTGGAATTGTTGTCCCACAATTATTTCCTGTTTCCCCCCTTCCTGCTTTGCAATTTAGGCTCTCATCTTTCCTGGTCTAACTTCTTGCTATTTGCCTTCCCCCACTTCTGATAGAGATATTGATACCTTGTGCTTACCCGCCCCCCGTTTCACTTTCGATACACCAGATTAACACCTGGCCTGTCTATTCTAGTTTCTGTATGGGCAGCCGTTGCCCCACAGGAATAGGGTGGTGGTTGAAAGGAAGATGTTGCCTTTTTGCAGCTGTATATTCCACCACCACCCTTGCCCCCATGGATGGGGCCAGAGAGAGAATCATACAATTCATATCATACAATACATATGTGAATTCTGGGCATGGGGAGATGGAACTCTCTCTCTCTCTCTCTCTCTCTCTCTCTCTCTCTCTCTCTCTGTGTGTGTGTGTGTGTGTGTGTGTGTGTGTGTGTGTGTGTGTGCGTGTGTGCGTGTGTGTGTGTATTGGTGATATTTCGGCGGGGGCTGAAGACCTTTTTATTTCAAAAAGCTTTTAATTGTTGACAGGCTGGCTGGCTGGCTTGTTATATTTTATACCAAATAATCCACAGGGCTTGTTGTTTTTAAATTCTATTGCTTTGTTTTAATTTTGTTTTACTGTACTGTTTTAATATTGTTTTTAAATTGTTTTTTAATGTTAAATTTTATATTTTTATGTTGTAATGCCGCCTTGGGTGCCTTCGGGCAAAAAGGCGGGATAGAAATTCAATAAATAATAATAATAATAATAATAATAATAATAATAATATTTCATAGAATTGGAAGGCATCTTTTAAGGTCATCTAGTCCAACGCCTGTAGCCGGAAATCCAATTAGAACAGTTGTTCCCAAAGTGGGACCCATCAGTGGGTCGCGAGCCAATTTCAGGTGGGTTGCAAAGGACCTAGAGCAGTCATGTTGAAAATACGGGTTGTCTGGGATGCTGGAAAAGGGGAGGGCTGTGTGGTTGTTTTGCTTGGGTCAAGGCTGCAAATAGGTTTCTTTTTTTCTTTCTGGTTCACTTTGCTGTTGGAAATGGCTGGGAAATCACCCAACTGATGGCTACGTTCGCAGGAAAGCAGCAGGCTCTGGCGTCACAATGACGGCAGTTCTGGCCATGACATCACTTCCGCTGGGTCCTGGATAGATTGTCATTCTGAAAAGTGGGTCTTGGTGCTTCAAACGTTTGAGAACCACTGGCCTAGAAAATTTTTGTTCATTTGTACCCCACTTTTCTGAACTGAGTTTCTCGCAAAGGCACAATGTGAGGAGGTGGTTGTGTGCAATTAAAAATACAAAACGGAACATGGGGTGATTTTGCCGAATAGAGCAGAAGCACCCTGAAAATCAAAACAAAATCAAAATTGGCTTGCAATGGAAGCCTGTCTTGAAGACTTGCCTGAAACTGGGGGAACACAGCGGAGTTCCTCGAGGAGAGTGTCCCATGGGTTTGTTGCCCCCCTACTGAAAGGTTCCTGCTGGTCGGGGGGTAGGGTGGGAGACCAGATGACTTTGATTATTAAGAATAGAAGAAGCCCACTGGATCAGGCCAAAGGAGGCCCCTCTAGTCCAGCTTCCTGCATCTCACAGTGGCCCACCAGGTGCCTTAGGAGTGGCCTGCATCCTGTGGCCACTCCCTTGTATCTGGCATTCTGAGGTAAATTTCTGAGGTAAATATGAGGTAAGTAAAACTGAATTTGCTATCCTAAGAACATCAGAAGAGCCCTGCTGGATCAGGCCAAGGGCCCATCTAGTCCAGCTTCCTGTATCTCACAGTGGCCTACCAGATGCCTCAGGGAGCAGGCAAGACAACAAGATGCCTGCATCCTGTTGCCACTCCCTTGTATCTGGCATTCTGAGGTAAATTTCTGAGGTAGATATGAGGTAAGTAAAACCGAATTTGCTATCCTAAGAACATCAGAAGAGCCCCCGCCGAATCAGGCCAAGAGGCTATCTAGTCCACCTTCCTGTATCTCACAGCGGCCCACCCAGATGCCACGGGGAGCAAACGAAATTGCAAGATGCTTTCTTCCTGTTGCCACTCTCTTGCACCTGGCATTTCTCATGGTCTGTAACCTGTGATGGACTTTTCATCCATAAATCTGGCCATCATCTAGGCCGTCACCTCCAGAGTTTAGCAGAGAAGCTGGATCAGGCCAAGGGTCCGTCTCCCTCCATCTCAGAGCGGCCCACCAGATGCCTCAGGGAGCACACGAGACAACAAGATATGCCTGCATCCATGCCACTCTCTTGCACCTGGCATTCAGCGGTATCCTGCTTCTATAACCTGGAGGTTGCAGATACCTATCATGGCTTGTCACGCATGATGGACTTTTTTTCCTCTAGAAATGTGTCCAATCCCCTTTTAAAGGCATCCAAGATAGGCGCCATCACCACCTCCTGTGGCAAGGAGTGCCACAGGTTAACTACCCACTGGGTAAAACAAGAAAAGTATTTCCTTTTATGTGCTCTCGCTGTCTCAACCCTCAATTTGAGTGGACGTCCCCTGGTTCTGGTGTTGTGAGAGAGGGGAACGAGCATCCCTCTATCGACTCTGTCCATCCCTTGCATCATTTTGTACCTCTTAGTCATGTCCCCCTCCCTCCTCAGGCACCTTTTTTCTGGACTGAAGAGCCCCAAGTGCTAGAGTCACACGCTAGAATCCATTCTTGAGTCCACCGGGGAGGGTTCTGTGTTACACGTGCTCTAGTTTTGTGCAGCTGGGAGGTTTTTGACAGCGGCGTGAGGCTCTCCTCCTCCCAGCTGCACCCAACAGGAAGCCAAACAAGTTGCTGAACGACTGCAGTTCCCCTTCCTCTCTTGTGCGGTCACGGTGGAGGGTGTCACCCCCCCCCTTTGCTCCCACGCAGGGATACTTCCTTCTCCAAGCCCGCAGGGAGTTTTTGCTCGGGATCGTTCTCACTTTCGTGGCACTGGAAGGAGGAAGCGCAACCTCTCTTGGGGCCTGGTCTGTGCTGGGGGGATGTGGAGCTGCCTCTCGGGCAAAGCCCAGCGCAGTGGTAGCTGGAATCCGGGCCCCGCCGTCACGCCCTGCCCCGGTTCCGAAGTCCGTTCCTTGCTTTAGCGGCTGCCGAGGTCAGATTGCGAAGTAAGTAGCCCCCCCTGGCAAGGTTCAGTGTAGGTTTCGGACCTGCCAACAAGGCAGGTGCTCTGTGGTTAATGAGTACATTTGTATCCCTCCCTCTCTGCCGGGGCATTCAGGGTGATTTGTCGGAAGAGGGGAAACCCCCTTCCACGTGCTGAAAAATACGGTGTTATCGACTGATGCTCCAGCACAAACAACACCTGGTGCATTTGGAGATAGGGTTCCTTAGAGGCAACAGGGGTACGGTGTCATCCCTAGTGGAATTGTCTGCCGTTAGCGCAGTATTTCTCAAACTGTGAGCCAGAACCCACCTGGTGGGTCCCGACCTGATGTCAGGTGGGTCGCGGAAAGCTGGGAGCCGCCATCTGGGAAGCTGCAGATTTCTTGCTAGATTTCTTTTGTGAGTACTGACAGTTTGAATTTTCAAGTGAGTTTTTTAGATTTTGTTTTTTTAATTCATTGCTTGTACGTGGTATTTTGTCTAGTCTTGCTTTCTGCCAGGGGTGTTTCATGGTTGTGCAGTGGCTCCAGGCCGAGAATGCCAGTTTTGCATTCCAGGAGTGTCATTTGGTTATGTCCCACTGATTGTGTTCCACTTCCTGCTTGGTGATGTCACTGCCGACTATGACATCACTTCTGATGGTCTGGAGACGAGTGCTTTACTGAGAAGTGGGTCCCGGTCTAAAAAGTTTGAGAACTGCTGGTATAGTGTGGCGGTTAGGAGACAGAGCGGCAAATTTGGGACTTCTCTGGTCCAAATCTCACCTCCACCATGAACTTGCTTGGCAGCCTTGGACAAGTAGCTCCTCGCAGTCTCAGTCTTTCCCATCTGCTTTATGGGCATAATATAGTCCAGCTATCTTTCAGGGTTATGTAAATGCGACGTCAAGAACAATGCTTGTGAGCTGCTTTGAAAAGCACTCTATAAATGCAAAGCAGGATTATATTTGTCCCTGAAGTCAAAAGGCTCCTGGCTGATTTTGCCAGTCTCCAGACAGTAAATGCGGGAAATAAGGAAAATGCATCAGGCTGTTTTCAGGAGAGTGTCAATCAATAGAATACAATTCTTTTCCCAGCAATTTGTGGTTTCCTCCTTTTTTCTCCGATCTAGAGCAGCTCTCCCTTTTTGGGATGCGGTTTGCCCCTTTTGATTCTCGCGACGGCCCTGTGAGGTAGGCTAAGTTGAAAGAGCGAGTGACTGCAACCAATTCGAGACGGCGCAGTGCGTTTTCGTGTGCTGCCTGTGAATGCGTTGCGCTTTTTGTACAAGGGAAGCGCAGGGGTGTCAAATTTTGTTCGCGTTTGGTGTGATGATTTCAGGATTCATACATACATAGGCCTTCGTTGGCATAAAGATTTCAGTATTCGTAAAATGGCATCGCACTGGAATTTGTGTCATTTTATGGAAAAATAGAGCAGAACCAGCATTGTGTAGTGGTGAGTGTACAGGTGTGCCCTGGTATCCACAGTTTCAGTTATCCACTGATACCATGGATACTGGAACACCTATTAAAAAGACAAGGGGACATTAAAGAAATACAAAGGCAGGCCAAGAGGTTCGAGTTCAGACCTCTGTTTGGCTGCAGAGTTCGTGGGGCTGATTGCTGTTTCCTCATCTCAGCCAACCTTGCAGGGGTGTTGTGGGCATAAAATAGCTGGTGGAGAACTCGGTGACCCTCTGTGAACTCTTTAGAAGACGTAATGGAGGAAGCGAGGTCATTATGAGTCACGATAAACTGGACAGGTCTCTGCCCCAAAGAGTCTACAATCTAAAAAGATTGTAGGCTTTAAGGAGCGATGGGGGCGACTGGGGATTGCTTCTGCCTAGGCGTGACTGCGGGTGATGCTGACGGTTTAGCTGAAGAGAGCAATCTCGTGTCGGGGGATTTCCTCCGTTTTCGGGCACTGCGTGTTTCCAAAAAGCAGTGTAGTAACATAACAGGTGTTTGAGGTCAGCCACAGACAAGCTACTGCCTTGCTTCCTCTCCTTAGCAGAGGGGTTGTGGTGGGGAGTTGATGTGGGCGTGGATCGGACGTAGGAACCCTCCCTGCTGAGCTGGGCATTCAGCACTTGCTGAACCTTCTCCTAGTTGTGCTAGTTGTCTAAGTGCAGGGAGTTTTTTTTTTTTCTCTTGCTAGGGAAGACGTCAAAAGTGTCACTATTTCTCTCTCCCCCCCCCCTTTCTGAAGTGGAACGCTCCAGGTACGACTTAGCTGAACGTATAAGCCTGCCAAAATTTCCCAACCCCACTTTGGAGCAGGGCCAAGTGCAAAAACAGTGAGTAACTTGGTGTGTGTGTGTGTGTGTGTGTGTGTGTGTGTGTGTGTGTGTGTGTG